>JAPWDM010000004.1:41063550-41413550 GCA_035578155.1 Brachynemurus nebulosus
TTATATAACGTAGGTGAGCACTAAGAAGGGATTTTTGGAAATTCACCCCTTAAGAGGGTAAAATAGGGGATAAAATTTTCATAGAAATCTGTAATTTTTTGAGTTAGAAAAATGTATGGAAATTGGTGTTAGGCTACTGGTTTGAACACAAAAGTTTCAGTGTTTCCAAAAATTCATCTCTTTGGGGGTTGAAACAGGGGAAAAAACCTTAAATGTATGTCTGTCGTTTTTACAATTAGAAATGTGGAAACTGATACGGTATGGTATGCTGGTGATTTTAAAGTTGTTGAAAATTCAATGTTTAACGATTATAAATGCGGAATTGAGTTTGTTGATTTGTTTGTTTGTTCATTTGACTTGCTTTTACGCTTCAACGTATTTGACGACGTAGAGTGTACTAAAAACAGTTTAGCCCTTCTATTGCAACGCGGGCGAAGCTGCGGGTAAATGCTAGTATATTACAACTGACAGGTACATTTATACACCTGACAACGTCAGTTTCCTTACACCTAATATAAGTACGTCTGGAATAAGTAAAAAAGCAAAACTAAATAGATCGTTTTTCCGATTTAATTTAGAGATATTGCAATTTCTTACAGAATTATAAATACTCTCCCAAACCCATGCTTCCTCTTTATAATATTAGTATAATAAAATCCTGACAAAAAACAGCCGAAATATGACTTAATGAAGAATGTAAATGATCAAATGGTTGTTGATATAAAATGTCGGATAGTGATAGCAGTTTATCTTACCTCAGTTTAATTTAATTTTATTAATTTAATTAAAGTGAAAAGTGATCAAAGTTTAGTTAAATCCAAACAAGTGAACTTTATTTTACCTAAAAAAAAAAACAACAAATATTAATAACAATTACTTATTTATAATATAAATTGTAATAAATAAACCAAATACAATATAACCTTAAAACAGAAAAATACAAATTACCGGCTTAGATGGTGCTTAGGCACCATCTATCGTCATCTGAAACAAAACAAAAATTTGAAAAATAATTATATTAAATTTAAAATTATATAAAAAAAAAAAAAATGAATAATCAAACCAATTTACCACAACAACCACAAAATCAACTAATAATGCCATCTACGAGCATGCAAAAACATATCAATACGACAACAAATATACCGAATGTACATACTACCACAGAACAAAATATAAACAATCAACAAAAACAACAACAAACTTACGCACAATTATTACAACAACCATCTGAAGTAAATAAAAACAATCAAAATATTACAGTCAAGGAAAAAATTAACCAAACGCATAAATTTAACACTCAACCTCACACACCAAAACCAGAACAAGGAATAATACTGAACATACTTGATGATACACCTTACATAGAATACGCAAAAGCAATAGGAAAACAAATCGGGAATAAAAAATTTGGGAAACAACACAGTATCAGACATGATATATCTGCATATAAATACTCAAGAAACTGAATACCAACATATTTGCAGCTTCAGAAGACAAATCTACATATCTACCAACCAAACCATTAACATTCCAGAATCAATACTCATAAGTCATAACACACGGAGACGACAATTACAGAATCTACTTCCATTTAGAAGATATATCGTGTCAAAAATGTCAGAAACCGGGACATTCAAGTGTATCATGTCAACTACCTCAAAGTGATAATATACAAACAACGCAAAGTGAAAAAGAGAGTACAGCAATGGAAAACACAAATGGAACGGAACCAATCGAAAACAAAACAAATACAGAAAACAAATACAATACAATACAAGAAACTCAAGAAAATAAAAGTTCCTTATGTCGATCTTCCCAAAATGAAGATAAAACACCACAGAACGCAAAAGTAGATATTACAAGTGAAAACCCAAGCACAACAAAAGAAGTAGAGAACAAAGTGACCACAACAATACAAAAAGAAAACGCTACAACTCAAGAAAACCAAGAAAAGGAAATAACATACAGTGAAAATCAAGAAAAATCAAAAGATGTCACACTAAAAAGAAACGCAATACAGCGTTTATCTGAACCTGGATCAACATCAATCAACTCAGAAACAGAAAACATCATAACAAAAATAAAAAAGAAAAAAACAAAAAAAGAAAAGGCAAACTTCAATATTGAACAGGAAACAAAAAACACCCTTAAATGAAGAAGAAAGATAAAAGATAAAAGATATAACATAATTAAACGAACTACTTGGATTATTACTGAACTCACAAGACCCATTGAACGTTGCGCGACTTTACTCAAAAGATCCTTCAAAAATAGTAAATAGTAAAGCAATCAATATTTAAAAGCAACATTAACAAAAAGAATGTCCAAATTAAACAAACAAATAATAATGGAAAACAAGAATGGAATGGAAGACTGGAATGGAAAACAGAACAAGAATCTGAAAAGGAATAATAAAACAAAAGAAATATATTAAAAAAAAAGTGGAACATATAAAAATATTACAGTGGAATGTCAACGGCTTCTACCAACGACTAGAACACTTGCAAATACTAATCAAAGAAAACCAACCCCAAATAATAATCTGTCTTCAAGAAACCCATGGGAAAGCAAATCAAAACCTAAAAATTAAAAGATATAAAACTCATCAGAAAAATAGAGAAAATACAAATCATGCCAGTGGAGGCGTTGCCACCTTCATAAGAGATAATCTACATGCAGAACCAATAAATATCAACACAAATTTAGAGTCAATCATAACTACAGTATATATACCTTGGAAATTAAATATATGCTGCATATACTTAGCGCCAAACGAACAACTAGAAAAGGCACAATTTGAAACCCTATTACAACAACTACCAGAACCATTCCTAATTCTTGGTGATTTCAACTGTCATAATTATATATGGGGCTCAAACAGATTAGATACGAGGGGTAAGCTAATTGAAGAGCTCGTATTACAGAAAAACTTAATTATTCTAAACAATGGAAAGCCAACTCATTATAACATACAGAATGATATATTGAGAAGCATAGATCTTACCTTATCGTCACCAAAACTGGCACCTTTGACAACATGGTATCCTAAAAAGAAACTTTATGACAGCGACCACTTCCCAATAATCACCGAACTAACTCTACAAACAAAACCAAACAACCAGACAAAAAGCCCTAAAAAATGGAAGTTAGATACTGCCGATTGGAACAAATTCACAATATTAACAGACATGGAAAAACCTATAGTTCCAACAGTCAACGAAAGAATAGAAGATTCCGTAGAAATTCTTACCAATGCAATAAACCAAGCAGCACAAAATTCAATAGCAATTAAAAAATATTTGAAAAACCGTGTAACCGTCCCGTGGTGGAACCAAGAATGTCAAGACGCTCTCAAAAAATCACACCACGCATTCAATAGAATCCAAAAAACTTCGAGCCAACTCCAGAAGAATTATAAAAAATCAAAAAAAAACAATCCTGGCAAGATTTTGTGCAAAGTATAAACAGTAATACAACACCTAAGGAAGCCTGGAATAAAATAAAAGCAATAAAAGGAACGTTAAATACATTTCACATAACAGCTCTTAGAAAAGACAATGAAATAGAAACAAATACACAAAATATTACAAATATACTGACAAAAAAATTCCACAACATAAGTAGCAACGACACTTATGAGCAACATTTTATCATAAATAAAAATCAAATAGAACAAGAGATTAATCAACAAATTAAAAATATGCCCAGAACAGACTGTGACCTCATCAACCTACCTATCACCTGTAACGAATACCAATATACCCTAGAAACGCTTAAAAACAAATCCTCCCCTGGGCTTGACAACATACCATATGAATTCCTAAAACATCTGTCAAAAAATGCACATACTTCTCTCCTTAATATATACAACCACATATGGGCACATAATACCTACCCGAAATCATGGAACAACAATATAATAATCCCGATTCTGAAACCAGAAAAAGATCCCACGAATCCAAACAACTACAGGCCCATATCGTTAGCTCCATGCTTAAGTAAACTAATGGAGAAAATAATCAACCAGAGATTACTATGGAAACTAGAACATGAAAACCTACTACCAGAAAAACAATTTGGATTTAGGAGAAATCGATCGACAACTGACCAGTTGCTTACATTTGAAACAGAAATTCAAAACACGTTTGCGGAGAAAAAACATCTAATTGCTATATTCTTTGATATACAAAGCGCATTCCCGAAAACCTGGAGACATCTAATATTGCAACAACTACTAGAATGGAATATACATGGTAATATTATTAATTATATAAAAAATATACTCTCAAATAGAACATTCAACGTAGATTAACAACACTTTATCGGAAACAACAATAATGGAAAACGGTATACCACAAGGAAGCCCCTAACCACAACGTTATTTCTAATTGCAATAAATAATATATGTAAATACATTAAACCACCTAACGACTACATGATGTTTGCTGACGACATAGTTGTATTCTGCAAGAGCAACGATATAAAGCTAATACAAAGACATTTACAAACAACACTCAATAATTTGGAACAATGGTCCAAAGAAACAGGATACAATTTCTCAGAAGAAAAAATACATGTCATCCATTTTACTAGATTAAATAAAAAAGCAGCACAACAATCCCAGTCTACCTAAATCACAAACAATTAAACTACAAAACTTCCACAAAATTCTTAGGGCTATGCTTCGATCAAAAATTAACATGGAATCAGCAAATAAATAATCTAAAGGCGAAAACAATGAAAACTCTAAACATATTAAAAACCGTAGCAAACCATAACTGGGGTGCTAACAGACAACATCTAACTACTATGTATCAACACTTAATACGAAACCAGATTGACTACGGGTCTATTATTTACGCATCAGCCAAACAAATCACATTGCAAAAAATAAAAACAATTCAAAACACAGCACTGCGTTTAATAACAGGAGCATTTCCAACGACTCCAGCTGAAAGTCTTAGATGTGAAACTGCAATTCCGGAATTAAGCACACGACGAAAAATATTAACTATCAAATATGCCCCCAAAATACTTAAGAACAAAAACCATCCCTGTTACAATATAATCCTATCTGAAAAAAATCTAAATCACTACCAATCCCATCCAAAATATACAAAACCCATTCATATACGAATCCGAAAAACACTGGAAGAGCTAAATACGGACCTAGAAAACATTTTAAAAACAAAAAAATAAAAACTCCACCTTGGACTCAACAAAAAATTAAAATAAACACGGAACTTACAGAACATAAAAAAGACAGCACCAATCCAATAATATTTAAACAACATTTCAAAAATCTCCTCTCAAAATACGAAGACCATGCACACATTTATACAGATGCAACGAAGCAAGAATCGCAAGCAGGATGCGCCATATTACTCGACAACGAACAATTCAAACAATATATATTACCAGTAGGAAGCTCTATATGCAACGCTGAAATGACTGCGATATACAAAGCTCTACAAATAATTCCCGAAATAGAAAATAACAATGTACTAATACTGACTGATTCACTAGCGTCAATAAAATCTATACAAAACACAAACCTAAATACAATAGCAAGCAACTTAGTACAGAAATATTACAGTCTCTCAAATCAACAAAAAAATATCACCGTAGCCTGGATCCGATCTCACGTTGGAATTGAAAAGAACGAAAGAGTGGATCAACTTGCGAAACAATCTCTCAACAATCCTAACTCGATCTTACATCCAAAAAATCACCAACAGACACATACAAACACCTCAAACAACTCATATTCCAACAATGGGAGAACAAGTGGATTCAATCCAATCAAAAATTAAAACAAATAAAAACACATATCAAACCGTGGAACCTTTATAATAAAAAAAGACAACAAGAAGTGATACTTTTCAGAATAAGACTAGGACACACCAAAATGACACACGAGTATCTTTTGAACCGCCAACAGCCTCCTCAATGTAGCAACTGTAACAAGCCATTAACAGTCGAACACATAATTATTGAATGTCCCTTACTCCATCTAACAAGACAAAAATATAACATCCGAACACTACAGGCAGATCTACATCCTGAAAAAAACAATGATAACATCATAAAATTTCTCCAAGAAACAAAACTAATTAAAAAAATCTAAATACTTACTTAACAAAAACAAAAACACAAAATAATTAAGAACTGTGTATTATATACTTATATCACACATTTTGTAAATAATTATGTATACAACTTATAATTTTCAAACCTGTGCTAATAACCGAAATGGTTGATGCACAAAAAAATTTTAAATAAAAAAAAAAATGGTTGTTGATAAAATTATTTATAATCTAGTTAAGCATTTTCATTTCAAAATCCAAATTAATAAAAACAGTTTTTGGTAAAATCAGCAAATTATATTATTCAGCATGATTGTACTATATAATACGAATTATTTGTGTATAAAACACCAATAATTTTATTAAAACTGAAAACGTTAGCATTTGTTAATATCTAATATTAGATAGGCAGATTGCTATCTTTGCAGTGAATGTAATTTAAATTATCTGCTATAAGGGGGCGATACGGGGGCGGAATAAAACACGGGGACGATGTTTTCGAAAACGTAGGAAAAAATTTCTTAAGTAAAAGTAAATAAAGATTTTTCATTTAAAATTGTTGAAATATAATTCCAAACCACACAACTGAGCAAATAATTTTATTGAGATTAGGCTTAAAATTGAGTTGGTTCGTAAGTAAACAATTCATTTATTTCGACCAAATGAGAATAGTACAATTTAGAACAAATGTACAAAAATAACTGAACAACTATGAAAAGCGTATGTAATTGAACTTATGTAAGATTGTTGTAACATATTTTATTACTATGTTTAGGCAATGCCGCCTAAAAAAATATAATAATGTTTGAACACGCTGTATAATTACTTTTTTTTTATAACAGTAAACACTTTTTTAATGGCTTTTGTTTTGCAATATAAGTATATATGTTATGTAACATTTTTCTTGATTAACGTCAATTTATCACTCAATTTTAATTCTAGTTTATTACTTATTGTTTAAAAAGTTTTGGGTATCGTACCAAATGTAAAAATACTCCAAGAACTTAGAGAATTTATTATTAAATATCTTACACCTGTCATATAATTTAGTAAGTAATTAAAAGAGTCTGGAACCATTACCATAGGTGAATTTGCCCAAGAAATGAAATTCAACGATATGTATGCGATTGTGTAGCTTAGTGAAAGAGTAAACCATACGTATGGATTTTTCGCAATATCTTTACATTTCGCGGAGTTATAATACCAAATACCAAAAAATAGTGGTCTTATTCAAACTTTTTTTTCTCGTAAACTATTATAGATAAAACGATGAAACAAAATCCATATTGTTTGCTATGTCCAGTACTTTATTATATATTTTTTTCATTTAAAATGGACATTAAATACCCTTTATAAAATATGAAAAAAAAATTCATTAAATTTTTTTAGCTACTTGTACAAGAGTGACCACTTTCTTATTACTACCAAAAGAAAGCTCGCAAGCACTTCCCTCATCTCCCTGAATTTTATTTTTGTCAAAAGGGTGGAACATATTGAAAAAAAAATAAGAACATATATATTTGGTGATGTTCATGGTATGTGTATGTGCAGGTACAGGTCAACAAATCTGACTTTACCTCTTCAAGGTCATTAAAAATGCATTCTTAAAGAAGTGAGATAGTACTTAATATAAAGAAAAAATGACCTTGAAGCGGCAAAGTCAGATTTGTTGAACTATACCTACTTGTTTTTGAATTATGTTTTTAAGAAATACTTTGAATGAATAAATGAATCATTGAATGTTTTCTTTTTTGATTACTTGAGAATCTGATGCCTGCTCTACACTCTCGATCGAAGTTCCTCGACGAAGTAAGCGCTAAAGTTGGCTGAAGTGGGAATACCGTTATAACACCAGCCAGGAAGAGCCATGAAATGACCTTTTACACTCTCGTACTCGGTCCACTTTGCGAGAATTGAGAGTAGGCATAAGGAATCTAATATGTTTTATCTTCAAAATGTAGACTTTTTTCATATCGGAGTTCTAAAAAACAATTAGTTACGAAAAAAGAACTAACTTCTCTCATTGTTTTTAACGTATTACTCAGTTCTACAATTATTTCGCAAGTAAATCTAACTAACATTTTTACTTACCCGTTAGGTAAACTAAAACTGTTTACTTGATCAATTAGTGATGTATTTAACTTCATGAGTGAATTTAAAATTGTAGACTTGAGAAGTATGTTAAAAGCAATGGAAAAAAATTAGTTCTTGATTCGTAATTGATTATTTTTTAAAACTCCTATGTGGAATGAGTCTACATTTTGAACATAAAACATATTAGATTCCTTATGGCTACTCTCAATTCTCGCAAAGTGGACCGAGTACGAGAGTGTAGGTCATTTCATGGTTCTTCGTGGCTGGTGTTATAACGGTATTCCGACTTCAGCCAACTTTAGCGATTACTTCGTCGAGGAACTTCGATCGAGATTGTAGAGCAGGCATCAGATTCTCAAGTAATAAAAAAAAGAAAAGAAAAAAACATTCAATGATTCATTTATTCATTCAAAATATTTCTTAAAAACATAATTAAAAAACAAGTAGGTACAGTTCAACAAATCTGACTTTGCCGCTTCAAGGTCATTTTTTCTTTATATTAAGTACTATCTCACTTCTTTAAGAATGCATTTTTAATGACCTTGAAGAGGTAAAGTCAGATTTGTTGACCTGTACCTGCACATACACATACCATGAACATCACCAAATATATATGTTCTTATTTTTTTTCAATATGTTCCACCCTTTTGACAAAAATAAAATTCAGGGAGATGAGGGAAGTGCTTGCGAGCTTTCTTTTGGTAGTAATAAGAAAGTGGTCACTCTTGTACAGGTAGCTAAAAAAATTTAATGAATTTTTTTTTCATATTATATAAAGGGTATTTAATGTCCATTTTAAATGAAAAAAATATATAATAAAGTACTGGACATAGCAAACAATATGGATTTTGTTTCATCGTTTTATCTATAATAGTTTACGAGAAAAAAAAGTTTGAATAAGACCACTATTTTTTGGTATTTGGTATTATAACTCCGCGAAATGTAAAGATATTGCGAAAAATCCATACGTATGGTTTACTCTTTCACTAAGCTACACAATCGCATACATATCGTTAAATTTCATTTCTTGGGCAAATTCATCTATGGTAATGGTTCCAGACTCTTTGTAATAAAATTTATTGTCTATCAAAAAAATAAATAAATAAATAAATAAAAATAAAAATAAAAACAAGGAAAATGTCAAAACAAAGAAATTGTAAAATAAAAACTGTTTGGTTTAACGAGGTGTTGATTTAGTACTGAATATTATTGTTAACAAGGTGATTAAAAATTATTAGTTTTTGGATAAAATGACAAAAAGTACAAAAAATTTGTACATTCATTTTTGTAATTTCAAAACTAGCCTGATGTTCGTCATACAAAAATATATTTGTTTTTCAATATTACTTCGACTGTGATATTAAATAAATGAAAATTAATGTAGTAATCTTAGGTAATAAATTTTCCCAGAAGTCGGCAATATTTTCAACACCTTGGCGCAACGTTGTAACATGCCAACAATTCCATATAAAGCGTACACCAATAAGATATACAATATACAAATATAGCTCGAATGTTCACAAAAATCACTATGCTGAGAATGTGTACCCATGCTATGCTACGTGCCTGCAGTAGCATCACACAAAATAGTATATTGTGTGATCACCGACAGCGATTGGCATCTACGATTTTTCTGACTATGACACAGATACTGTGTCATCAAACTGCAAAGAGTTAAGGTAGTTACCTTGTGACATGCTAGTAGAAAAAATTGCAAACCAAAATTAATTTGTCATTATTGTCTGTATTAGTGGATAGATGTTGATACGTACTACTTTTCATACGAACATGAATATACAGACTTTCAAACATCCTGTGTATACACACTTATCCCATCAAAGTTTTTTTATAATAAATGCCTTGGCATCATGGTGATTTACCCAACAAACATATTAAGTGGTATGCATAAGGTTGAGCATTGTAGGACTTTGCTCAAGTAAATATGAATATGTTGTTATCAAGGGGTCAAATTAGTATGTCTACCAAACTGTGCCCGCTGTAACCAGCGAGTGACGTAGACACAGCACACATACAACCAAAACACGTGATGTATGGACAGGACGAATGTGTTAGTATGATATGCTGATGCTGATGTATGAAGTTCGCACACATAATATACTATATACTATGATGGCCACCATATCTCACAACCAGCCAACAATTAAAAATAAACTTATTTATTTTAAGAAATTTTTTATTCAATAGAATTTTTACACTTAAATAGGACACACACACTTAAATACGATTCATATTTTTTTTCTGCTTAAATTTCACGAGTTAAAAAAAAGAACTTGATATTTATTACGACGTGAACACCGCGACGGGCAGTAACAGACTAAATCAGTAGTGGTGTAAATTGCTACTTACTGCAACTTTCGGATTACACTTTTTTATATGTAGGCTTGATCTGTCTCATCTGTGGTTGTTATATACACACACATGTACACATCTCGGATACACGCAGTATGTGTATATAACAACATATTTATATTTACTTGAGCAAAGTCTCGCAATGCTCAAACTTATGCATACCACTTATTATTTCTCTATGCATACACACCACTCTGCTGAGTAAAGTTTTAATATCTACATATATAATTTTCAATACATGATTGTCTAGTCCAGTATCACTAAATTTTATCTATACATTAATTTTAGAATATATATAAAAATTTTTTAAAAAGAGACTTTTATAGGGATTGCTGAGGAGAACATTTGTGCAAAATATTAACTCCCGGAAATGTTTTTTTTTTTTATATTGTTTAAACAATATTGAAAATTCATGAATAGCGTTTTTTGAGCATTCACCACTTACGTAGCGAAAGATAGATATATTATTAAAAAGTGTTAAGACCTTTTTTATAGAGAATCGAATTCTCTACAAAAAAGTTCGCGAGAGCACCTGTCTATCTTGTACAGGTGAAAAAATACAGCGCTCCAAACCCGCACCCAAAAATCCACTTTTTCGAGCGTTCCGGCAGGGTGTGCCGTCCGGAACCTTGCCGGAAATTTTTATATCTATTCTAAAATTAATGTTTAATGAGATAGGGCTTAAAATTAGTGCAACTGAATTATAAAAGACTTTATAATGTAAAAAAAAAATTATTTGTAATGTTATATAGCGTTGCCAGACTGCTTCGGTTCAGTTGCTTGAAATTAGTGTCAATGTTAAATTCTTATTAAAATACTATAATTTCTCTGATATCTTCAGTTCAAAACGATCAACAATTAATTCAATTTTTCTTTACATTAAGGACTAATCTTTCTTTCCCTAGTTTTTTATTGAATTCAGTCAAGTCATTATATTGTTAAATACAAAATAATGGTACGTAATCAGAATTTTCAGATATAATACATGGAGTAGATACAAACTTTAACCCTAATTATCTTAACTCAGAAGCGATTAATCTTTCCCAAATTACAAGGACAATCAGATATATTATTCTTCTTTATACTATTAAAATTTGAAACTATTCTGTCGAAAAGTTGAATACCGAGGTAACTGCCTTAATACAAAATAATTTCCTGTTTAGGAAAGTAAATTTACTAATATTTCTCCAGCCATGACAGTCATAAGGTATGGGTCCACTTTTTTAAATTGGTAGTGGGAATATATTTTTCCTTCCATTTAAGATTTTACTAGGTAGTATAACAAATAAGTAATGTCAATTTAATTTATATTATGAGCGCAAGCACAAAAGAACTCTAGAAATTGCGGCGAGGGGAACACAAATTGTATTATTTACATAGTTACCAACCAGACGAAGTAATTACGTTTTTATATGAGTGAGTGTGTAAACTTCTATTTATTAATATGATAGACAAAGATAAATGCAGATATAGGTAAAAAAGTTCTTTTTGACTTGCGCCCATAATTTAAAGTGAATGACGTCAGCTAATTAATTTTATTGAGGAGGTTGCTATGTAACTTCAATAAATTATACACCAAGTGAGTCAAGAACAGACTCTGGTCAACAAACAAAACAAAACATTAGACTATAGTTGAAATTTTTTTTCGGGAATGTTACACGGGAATTAGATGTTTCGCCATGATAAAAGTAGCCTATATCGATTGGTTATGTTATTGATGCGTCAAAGCGAGAAAACAAGCAAATAAACGTGCAAACGCACGTACTCACTTTCGAATTTATAATATTATTCACTCTAGATAAGATTTATGATTTATCAGAAATGAGAGAATAGTCTCAGTAAATTTCATGTGCGCAGTGAATTTCACTTATAATATACGTTGTGACTATTTCAGAACAACGATCATATTTTGTGTTATAGCAAGATCAACATTTTATCAAAATTTGATAATTAAATTTTTTAAAAATTTGTTGAGTACACTGTTGATTACTAGTACAACAAACGGCGAGAATTTTATATCTCTGTTAATAAACATTTTCTAAAAAATAGAGAAGACTGGTATGACCATAGTTTGACCAAACATGACCATAGTTTGACCGGATTGTGGTGCGTGGTACAATGCGGTCAGATTAGCCATTCACACCAATTTGTTCCAATTGTAAAACTATTCAGGTAAAAAGCACGACACAAATGAAAAATAATAATACTGAAGTGTTTGTACCTGTCAAACACAACAACTTTGAAAATATAAGAGATCTACATATAATACAATTTTATTGTACTATTTGAATCATACCCAAACATTCAATCAGGTAATACTATTATACAACTAAAGTCAAGAAGATATTGGTTTTAGACCCCTTCTCCCCCCCCCCCCAAAAAAAAAAATAATAATCTATGATATAATATATAATAGGTACTTATTATAAATATGCAAGTTTGGATGTTTGTTGCTCAATCACGCCAAAACGGTTGAACCGATTTTGATAATTAAACCGAATTTGATGAAATTTGATATATAGATACAGACACTATTTATCCTGAATTAACACATAGGATAATATTAACTCGGCTAAATGTTCCTGTGGGATGACTGAACCGAATTTGATGAAGTGTAATATAAAGACACTATTTACTATGGAAATATTTACCAATAATTTTAATAACACATAGGATGGTTTTATCACGACTGAAGGTTCCCGGGGATACAACACAGGTCGAGGAATCGAATGCAATGCGGACGAAGCCGCAGGTCAAAGCTAGTATTACATATTTTGATCAGTTCCTTACGTTTTTCTCTTTTATAAATATACAATATAATTATGATTTTATAACTTTGCATTAATTTTTTTTTGTTCAGGCGGCTTTACAGTTTACTTCAAATTTGACCAAGTGGCTGAACATACACAAAACCTTACTGTACTAACTAGATCGGATTGGTGTAAGCATGTAAGTTCAATGCAGGGGCTATAAAAACGTTAATGTAAAAATTAGAGAACTATCTACTTAACTGATTCACAGTCACTGACGCTGTAAGACGTTAAGTAAAAGCTGACTAATTTAGACACCACCACGTAGTATGACGTCAACAATTCCATATAAAGTATATTAGCTATCAAAATAGTGTACAACTGAGCGTTTTGTAACATAATTTTTGATCAGGAACGTATTAATATTAAGAGGTCCTTCTAGCTATAAATATTTTGCTCAACACAAAAAATAAAATTAAACAATTATTATACAATACTTTAAAAAAAAAGTAAATTTTATTTTATTATTACATATTTGTGTATATTCGATCTTTCATAGGATTTGTTGCCAGCAAAGTCACCCAAATCAGAATCAAAACCATACTTTATTTTTTGACATAAATTACATACTACGGTAAGTATGACCAAATCACTGTTTTAATTAAAAATCACATAGGTACGGAAAAATTAATTCTTAATAACCAGTCAAGCGCCTTACCACTAGGCCACCGCGATCCCTGTCCGACAGCCATTCCATTTGGATAAGGAATCAACCACATATAATACTCCCTTCAAAATACGAGACGCAGTTAATTTAATTTTAATATTATCGAGCTAAACTGAAATTTAAACACAAAATTTACTTTGATGTCTATGACCAAATCATTATTTTAATTAAAATTCACAAAGTGATTGAAAAATTATAAAATTGCATCGACTGGCCTAATGGTAAGGTGCTTGACTAGTTCTCAAGAATCCTGAGTTCGATTCTTAGCCGATCAAATTTAACAATTTTTCAATAATTACTTGATTTTTAATTACGCACTTTGGTTAAATTTTATGACCAAGTTCATACTGTATATTATCCCGTAATATGTACGTCAACTTCCACTTAGTGATTAATGATTGTGAATTCATACGTTTGTCACACAAATGTTGCAACTTTTTTTGGAAAATTCGACTATTTTTATTTATATCTAGTTTCTTTCTCGCTCTTCATATCTAATAAAAATACTGAAATAAAAACTAACAACTTCTTTTACTTTAGCATACACATTTATTGTACGTTCTAGAAACTACAACATTTGCGTTACACAACGAAGATAAGTTAGAAATTGTAACTGTATGTTAGGTTAGACATATGACATCAAATATATATATATATATATATATATATATATATATATATATATATATATATATATATATATATATATATATATATATATATATATATAGTTGTATATAGCAAAAAAATTAATTCCCTTCAGCCATTTGACAAAACATATGGAAACAACTGCTAAATAGACTGACTAGTTGAAGTTACTTTTATCTACGTTGAGAAATGAAAACGAACAAAAAATGGTTTCTAATATCTACTCTGAAGTAGGAGAAAAGTGGCATAAAAAGGACATTTTTTTTAGGGTTTTAGCAACCAAATGAAATAATAAATTAAGTAGTTAAGAATAGAAGTAGAAACTTCAATTTATTATATTATCATTAAAATAAAGTATCAGTAATAAACCTTTGTCTAATCAAAAAATGTGATTTTATTTAAATAACTTGAGTTACTTAAAATGGAATATTCCAATATTATTGTGTTTGTAAGCTATATAATTCAATCGTGCAAAATTAATTTTTTAAATCAGAATTTCCTGTAAACTATATCACTTATTTAATAACTAATAAATTAAGTGTTTGATTATCCCAAGAGCTCCGTCTGTTCTTAGTTGTATATTTTTTGAAATTGTAGAAAATGGTATTTTGCCTCTTTCATCAACAGGCGGTATTGAAAAGGACAGTACTAAATTCATTCATATTGTTTATACTTTAATTATATTGTATTATATACGATATTATTATTATATTACATACGTCATATGAATTTGCATATATCAATCTGGGCGCACGGCAGTGCCCCCACCAAGCCGAGAAAAACAAAACAAACAGGGCGCGGCTGTATCTTTTCTCGAAGCGGTCCCTGATAACTTCGGTCTGGATAAAACTTAAGAGCTCAAATTATCAGGATAGAATGTAGTCACGAGCCTAATGGCATATACCATTTTATAGCTCTACTACTTTATATTTTATTAATACGCAAATTTCATTAAATTCGTCACTCACTCATTGATGATCATCAAAATTACAGAGTACTTTCTGAAGTCTTAAAAAGTTGAAATTTGTTGGGTAGGCTGGGTTCAGCATACAACTAACGAGAAAATTAACAAATCCGTGATTTTCCTCTTCAACATTTTATAAATGGTAAAGTATGTTGTAGGTTTATTTATAAGTAAATAAAATAAAATTAAAATTAAGTCAAAAAGCTCTTGGTATTTTTTGTATTTTAAACTAGGAAAAAATTATTTACGTCTTTTCTTGTTACTATGAGAAAAATTGGTGATTTTTAAAACTTTAAAAATATCTGACAGTTTAAAACGTCAAAAAATGTGTATTCGGTTATTCGCATAATAGAATGTATAGACATGGATAGAATGGATAACGTATAGACATGACATAGTATATAATCAGAAATATCGTGAAGTCAGATTATGATTTTGTTAATTTTTTTAATAAATAAAACACATTTTTATAAATTATAATAATATACAATATATATTGGAGTACGACAATATGAGAAAAACACTTACTTATTTAGCATTGATAAAATCATTTCGTATTTAAGATGAATTGCTGTTACAGTCTTTTACAAAAACTAGAGGTCATTTAATTAATACCTATAGATATATTTAACTAATTTTTTAACAATAGCAAGTAATAAATTTTTTGATAAAAATAGCTATAAATTTTTAGACAAGTTATAAAATATTAAAAAAGGAAAATTTTCTTAAAATATTGGGAATATGTGCAATTAATTAAGACTAAAAAAAAAATATCTATGAGGAGAAATTAATGTTTCAAAACTGTTTTAAATTCTTGATATTACATATTCAGTTTTAAAAATATTAAGAAAGATGATTTTTTTACAATATATTGATATAGATAGATAGATAGATAGAAAATTCTGTATTTGCAATGAAGCTTACAGTGGTTGACAACAATTAAAAGTTAACAATAATAAGTAACAGTAACAACTGACATAACATTATAATACGTATTAACCTATTCTTAATAGGATATTATCTAGCCTAATAAAATTAATACATAAAATTAATGCAAAGTAATTAATTGGTCGTTTAATAACAAAAATAGAAATGGTTTATTATCAATAGAATATTAAACATATTTATTTTATTTCCTTTTTCTTTTCTTTTTTTTCTTTATTTGTATATATTTACCAATTCTAGTACGTTTAATTTATTTTTCTTTATATCCTTTTTCTTTTGTTTTCTTTAATTCTAACTTATTACGAATAATTGTAATCTAATGATTAATACTTATATATGTTATAAATATAAAAGTACATACTCTATAAAATTCATACTTATAAAGTGACTTGTAGTAATTTATCATAATCTATGATACGTACTCATATCTGCATTTAGACACATTCATACGTTCAGACCCATGTATGTATAATGTTGACACTACATATTTCTAATTACATTTAATAGATGATTTTTTTTTATTTATTATTATTTTTTTTTATTTAGGTATTTTTTTTTTGTAAAAGTTACAACTGGCAAGATACATAAATATTACTCATTTAAAACAAAACTTCTTAATTTTAAGGCTCCACTCACGAAATAAAAGATACTGTTGATTTTTTCCGGCGTTAAATTAGATAGTAAATTAATTAGATTAGTTTCATTGTCCATTACTTTATTTAGATATTTATCTAAGTAGTACGTTCTAATAGCTTTATAAATTGGGCATTCTAGGATAAAATAGTGTTTCAGGGCTTCTAAGGTTACATATTTCGCACAAATCTTCTTGATTCCATTTATAGGTGCTATTATTAGCCTGTAATTTAATTATTTTTAAACCTGAAACTCTAAGTTGACTTATTACTCTAATTTTATATTGACATTTTATATATTTATATATACATATATATATATATATATATATATATATATATATATATATATATATATATATATATATATATATATATATATATATATATTATAATTGTAATTGTTGCACCATATTTTATATTTTATATATTTTATATCTTATTAATATACTGATATTGTAAAAAATATGTTTTTTTAACGGCGTAGAAACCCGTACTTTTAACAGAGTACTGTATATATGCAAAATATTATATTACTATATATTTTAAAAAATTCGTTTTTATTTAATTGTTGATGATCAAATATTTTTACATTAAATGAGTAAATTCTTATGTATTTTATCATACGATATCGCGTGATTAGCGATATAGTAAAGTAATCATGGGTATTTTTAAGGTACATTTTTACATTTTCAGGTACGTTTATAGCATAAGTAAGTAGCGATTTTTTTTAGCTGAGTAATATGTATTCTGGTATTTAATTTCACCATCGAAAGAATATACAGATAAAAAATATATAGTGTTACATTTTTTGTAAAATTTACGAGTAATATGGTGTCCCATAATTGTAAATGGAATTTTTTGTAACATTTGATAATAGTTTTCAAACTTATTACTTTTTGCTTGTAAAAATCGGCATATGAATAAAAACTAACATTTCTACTCATAGTCATATATTTAAATTATACAATTTTAATAATATCAAATAGTTATACATAAATTTATGGGGAATTTTTTATATTCGAATCAAGTTTTAGGGTGATATTAAAAATTAATTTAAATCTTTGAATGACGTCAGTAAACATACATACATACGACTTATTTACGCAAGCTCGCACCTATAAAACGAGTTTTATTTTAAAGAAAACATTAGTTACTGAATTCTAAGCCCAACAGTTTGGTTCTAGACATCGCGCAATGACGACCGACGCTGCGATTGTTGATTTCCAAGGCTTTGTAAGCACAACAAAGGGGGAGTTCTACATAAAGGAATTGGCTGTGTTGAAATTTGATTCTTCCGAAGGAAATTATGGTGAAGATTATATACTACAACACTATATTTTCAAATCACCAATACCGTTTTGCGGATTAAGTGAAAAAGATCAGCGCACAGCTCGCTGGTTGCGGAGAAATCGTCATGGGTGCTCCTGGATGGATGGATATATTGAATACGAGGAACTACAATACATTTTAATAAACAATCTACACGGAACTCGAATCATTTATACGAACGGAGAAGAAAAATTGCGGTATTTGAAACGACTACTACCGTCAGCGCCCATTATGAACTTTGAAGAAATAACAATTTGTCCCAAGTTGAGAATCATAACATCAACATACACTAGTCCTCGATGCGATCATCATTCCGGAGCAACTTGCGCCATGGAAAATGTGATATCCATATAGAAATATTATTGTAATAACATTTAAACATTTTTATTGTAAAATATTTCTTTTAAATAAATTTATTAAAATAAAAAAAATGTGCTTTTATTTAGAGGAAAACCTGTATAAACTTGTTTCCAGATAAAAGTATGAATCTAGGTACAGAGTTCGCGGTGGTTCAGACTAGCAAGACCATCTTTTCATGGAATTTTGGATCATGGTACAGAGTTCGCGGTCGTTCAGACTAGCAACGCCATCTTTTAACTATCAAAAAGGATTTTCGGTGTCATCTGTTGACAATTTTTCAAACTTACACACAGGGATCGTTAGTGTCCAGACTACGAGAGTCATCTAGTGGTGGATTCACAGGGCTCGAAGGCGGCATGGCTTACCTATCTCCTCCCGGGGTCGCTCAAAAAAATCGGATGGAGGGATGGAGGGTCCAAAAGCCCCCAATTTCTACTACTTACGATAATTAGAAGTAAGTAGGTGACAAGTGAGTTCTTAGATTTCCTTACGATATCACAGATCCAGCTATTAAAGGCGTTGTAAAAGCGCACAGTCGTAAATAATTAATTGAACTCAAATTGCTCCCCATAACTGTACTAAATTTCCGGAGACTGAATTTATTATGAAATTTAAATATTAAATTTTAAATAATAAATATTAAATTAATAATACCATCTACAAACATGCATTTTACTACTACTAATGTTAAATTTTAAGAAATATTCGCAAATGAAATTTGTTAATGGTATGCAGGACGGATTGAGCCTACAAATAACGAGATCCATGATGTGAGTTAGCTAAGGGCTCAGTACCGCTCAGACTTGTTGTCAATTACTATCAATAATCCCACAAGGAAAAGAGGGAAAGATAGAAAGTGGGCAATGGAGATAGGACCTTCCGATGTCCAGGATGTAGTCCCTGTAAAAAGAAAAAAAAACACGGACAACCTACAAAAAGAACTGAACAGAGCTTCTTATGTCCAGGAAAAACACCCTCTAAAAATAAAAAACAAAAATAATAAACACGAACAACTTACAAGAAGAACTGAAATCTCATCAAAAAACATTTCATGTTAAGAATTTAGCCAAGACTCGCCACTACTCAACTCTTAAAAAATTATGAGATCTAATGTTGCGCCAAACCCTAAATAAATCGGCACCATGGTCAAATCAACTTATAAGGCTTGGCCGTTTCGCGAAACTATGGTAAATAAAACGAAACATTAACAGCCCATAGCAGATTATTGTGCTATTGACCATTGGTTATTTACCATACTTCCGAGAATCTGTCAAGCCTTATAACTTGATTTGACCATGATGCCGACTTATTTAGGGCTAGGCGCAACATTAGATCTCATAACTTTTTAAGAGTAAAATAGTTGCGAGGCTTGGCTAAATTTTGGTTGAACCCTGATAACTTCGGTCTGGATAATACTTAAGAGCTCATATTATTAGGATAGAACGTAGTCACCAGTCTAATGGCATATACCAAATTTCAGTTGTATAGCTTTACTGTTTTAGATTTTATTAATACGCTAATTTCAGTAAATTCGTCACTCACTCACTGATGATCATCAAAATTATAGAGTACTTCCCGAAGTTTTAGAAAGTTGAAATTTGGTATGTAGCCTGAGTTTAGCATACAACTAACGAGAAAATTAACAAATCCGTGAATTTTCCCTCTTCAACTTCTTATAAATAATAAAATATGTTTTAGTTTATAAGTAAATAAAATAAAGATTAATTAAAATCAAATCAAAAAGTTCTTGGTATTTTTTGTATTTGTAACTAGGAAATTGTTTTTTTTTATTACTATTTTTAGCTGTGTTTTCGACTGTGTGATCATATACACAGCATAGGATTTAAATTTACATTTGTGGTAGAGACATGTTCTGTTATGTATTTACATTTTTTGTAGTTTTTGTGGAAATTTAAATTTTTCCCATTAGTTTGGTAGTATCTAAGAATTTGAATAGTTTATTTATTACTTCCGAATTATCGCTTAATATTTGTTCTAGCGTTGACGGAAGACTGTAGGTTTGGTGTTGGACCTGGTACTTTGGGCAGTGGATTAGCAGGTGTTCTACAGTGAGTCGGATATTGCAAAGTTCACAAGTAGCGGGGTGGGTTCTGTTCATTAGATGAGCGTGTGTGATCTTTGTGTGGCCGTTTCTTAGGCGTATTAAAGCTACTTCTCGTTGTCTGTTTGTTTGTGATGATGTTGTCCACAGCTGAATATCATTTTTGATGCGCCGTAAGTGATTGTTGGTTATTAACCCACACTCTTGGCTTCTTGTGTGTGTGAGACGTTTTCGTACTTGATTAAGTATGTCTTCTAGTGGTTGTTCGTTGATAATTTCTCCGTCTTGATGTACTTCATTGGCTAGGGTGTCGGCTAACTAGTTTCCTCCTATTCCAACGTGGCTGGGGGTCCAAAGAAGTGATATTTTTGTTCTTCTTCTCCGTTTCTTCGTGGAGCGATGTAATGATATTTTGTATGATAGCTCTTGAGTTACTTGTTTTTATTGCTTGAATTGCACTTAACGAGTCTGTTATGATTACGTGTCGATTTTCTACTTTTGGGGATATGTGTTTGATGGCTTGAGATATCGTCAGAGCTTCTGCTGTGAAATTGCTGCATATTGGATGAAGCTTGTATTTGTGTGCAGTGCCATTAATGACTAATGCATATGCTGTCAATTCTTTTTTTTTCGAGTCATCCGTGTAGATTTTTTGGTGGTGATCGTATTTCGTGTGTATGATTTCGTTGAAGGTTTGTAGGTGGTAACTTGTGCTTGCTATATTTTTGCTTGAATCATTTAAGGTAATATCTACTTCTATCTTAAAAGGATTCCAAGGAGGGCATTTTGGAAGGCTTTTGGGGATGATGTTTGAAATTAGTTGTGAATCTATATTAATTTTGTTTAATGCTGTTTCGAAAATGAGCGATATTGGTTTTGAAATGTTTTGTCTGGTTTGGAATATATGTTTGTAGGGAGAACTTTTCACGCAGTTTTTTTAATTGCGGAATATTATTTTCTAGTGCTATCACGCAGTGTTTTATTGTTTGATACATTCTCCTTTCTTCAAGACTAGTTGAACCAGTTTTGCTTAGAATGCTTTTAATCGGGGTGGTTCTGAATGCACCAGAAGATAGTCTCAAGCCGGTATTGTGAATTGGTTCTAACTTTTTTAGTAATCTTGGGCTGGCTGAGTTGTATATTACGCATCCGTAGTCCAGTTTCGATAATACCAATGATGTGCACACCTTAAATATAGTTTTCCTGTCTGCGCCAGTATTTTTATTTGACAATATTTTTATTATGTTCATTTTTTTTTGACAGCTTGATTTGAGGTGTGCTATGTATTTTTCCCAAGTGAGGCGATCGTCATAAGTTAAACCCAGCACCTTGTGATGTGTTGTAACCGATCTAATCGTTGTAACGGATTCTAACCGAGTATCTTCTATCATTAGTTTTAGTTTGTGTTTGTTTTTCCTGTGGTATATTTGGTTTTGGAAATGGATATTTGAAGGCCACTATCTTTGCACCAGTTATTTATCTTATTTATGTTGTTTTGGAGTTGATTTTGGCTGTATTTTCTGTTTGAAGAGGCTAGAAATAATATTACATCGTCAGTGTAGAGAAGAACTTGTGATGGTTTTTCAATTTGTTCTTCTAGGTCGCTTAGGGCTATGTTGAATAGGATCGCTGACAGTACAGAACCTTGAGGTATTCCGTGTTTGCTCTCATATGTGTATGATACAGTGTCCTGGATTTTTACACAGGATGTTCTGTCTGTTAAAAATTTTTTTATGAATAACGCGAGGTTTCCTTTTATGTACCATGATGCAATTTTTTTTTAAATTTTTGTTCTGTTGATGTTGTCAAATGCTTGCTTAAAATCTAGAAAAACGGTGTCCAAGTTTGTTTACAGCAGAATGCATTCTTGATAACTGTGTCGAGTATGGTTAGGCAATCTATAGTTGAGCGGTTCTTCCTAAAGCCAAATTGTTAATATTCTAGGTTTTCAGTTTTCTCTATTAGCCATACAAGCCGTTTGGCGATCATGCGTTCCATTATTTTGCAAATATGGCTCGTCAGCGAGATAGGTCTGTAGTTAGCGACGTCTATAGTTTATTCGTGCCTGGTTTGTGGATAGGAATAACGACTGATTTTTTCCACTCTTTTGGGATGACATGGGGGTTCCAGATTTCGTTTAAAATGGTCAGTAAATATTGTTTTGCAGTAGGATGTAGGTGTTTTATTATTTGTATGTGGACACTATCCGAACCGGTAGCAGAAATTTTGGTTTCGTTTATTGCTATGTTAAGTTCTTCAGTTGTGAAGTTGGAATTGTATTCGGACCGATGCTCTTCGAATTCTATTTCGTCTTCATTTGTGTAGCTTTGGTTTGTCAATTGGGAGTAATATTTAGCGAATTCCGTTGCAATTTTTGTTATTTCCGTGGTGGTGGTATTATCTATATTTATTGCAATAATTGATTCTGTTTGGCTGAGTCCTGTGCTGATTCGCTTTATGTTGCTCCAGATTTCTTGTTCACTGGTTTCTGAGTTTATGGATTGTATGAACTTGTTCCAGGTGTTTTTCTTCTGTGTCGGGATTTCTCTTCTTTCCAATGCTCTTAATTTTTTGAATTCTGTTAGTTTTTCTAATATCTTTGTTTTTTTATATTGTCTCAGGGCTTTTTTTCTATTTTTTATTAACTGTTTTATTTCTTTACTCCACCATGGGACTTGTCGGATATGTGTCGGTATGGTCTTTACTGGAATTATATTGCGTTTTCTATTTTATTGTAAAATGTGTTCAGTTTTCTTTCTATGCCATATGTGTCAGGTTCTGTCTGTGTGAGAACTTGAAATGCGTCCCAGTTTGCACTTTCGAAGTTGAGTTTGGTTTTTGTTGCTTGTGACCTTTCTGATGGAAATTTGATAAAGATGGAAAAATGGTCGCTAGAGCATAGGTCGCTGTGAGTGTACCAATTTAGTTTTGTTGTTAGAGCGGTTGTTGATAATCTAATGTCGATAGAAGAGTACGTACCAGAACTTATGGAGAAATGCGTCGGTGAACCATCATTTAGTATTTGGATGTTGTCATTATCGGCAAGTAGTTTTTCTATTTTAAGTCCTCTTGTGTCTGTTCGTTACTCCCTATCATTGTGGTATATGTGTTTAGATCGCCAATTAGTAGGAACGGTTTTTCTAGCTGATTGATGATGTTCTGTAGATCCTGTGTTTCAAAGTTTTTATTTGGGGGGATATATAGGTTACAAATTGTTATCTTATATTTGTGATTTAAAAATACCTGTACTGTTATTGATTGAATTTCTGTCTTTATTGTTATTTTCTTAGAGTGGGTGTATTTGTGGACGAAGTCGCTACTCCTCCTGAAGCTTTGATTCCCTCTTGGTGGTCATAACGATATTGAGTGTACTGTTTTATTGTAGCTGCGTGTGTTCCTTTTAAGTGGGTTTCCTGAAAGCAAAGGATCTCCGGTTGGAATTCTCTGATGAGTGCTTGAATTTCATCAATTCTTTGGTAGAAGCCGTTGATGTTCCATTTTATAATTGTATTTTCCATGTTGATAGTGTTTTAGCTGTGTGTTTGTATTTTTTGTTTTCCTTTCTTCTAAAAAAATTAAAAAGAAAAAATTCTCTGTTAGGTTTAGGGATTATTCTGTGTCAGATGAGTCCAGAGTAGTTGTTTTTTGAAGTTTCAGTAGTTTCTTGGTTAGTTTGGTAAGTGATGCCTTAGCGAACTGGTCTTTTACCATGAAGTAGACAGTGTTTAATACTTGTGTCAGGTCTTCCGCTGTTATTGTGTATTTCTCCAGTATGGGTGTAATGTTCTTTTTCCTTGCGCTTCACTTATAAGTTATGTTAGATTGTCGAAGCTGAAGATGTGGCAGTTGTTGAATTTTGTCTTTTTCGCTTTCCAATTTTTCGAATAAATAAGATTGTCTTTTCTGGTTTTGCGGAGTTCCTGAGTTTTCTGTTTTTGAGGTGCTCGGGTTAGTATTTTGTTGTGTATTTTTGTTTGTTGTTATTGATTTTTGTTTTTTCTGTGATGGTTGTTTTTCTGTGTTCATGGTTTTGTTTTGTTCTGTGTGAAGTTTTGTATCAGATTGGAAGTTACTTAGTGAATAGTGGTTCCTTTTTTTATTGACCGTGTCTTCGCTGGTTTTCGGTTCTTCTTCTTCTGACATGTAGGATTGAACTTGTTGTTCTACGATGCTTTCGGTTGTCCTTTTTTAGGATGTTTCTGTCTAAAGTAAGTGTATTTGTGAACTTAGGGTTGGTTGTGGGGATGAGGTTTCTTGTGTAGTGGGGGAATTTGGTATGGTTGTGATGTCTTGGGTTACATTGATTGTTTGTGGGATGACGCATGTTGCTGTTGGGGATTGAGGTGATATTTGTGCTTCGAGTGTAGTGCTGTTTTGTTGGTTTCTGCATTGTTCAGTTTGGTGTCCGAATTTTTGGCAATGAGTACATCTAGTATCGTCAACTGTCAGGAATATTCTATATATTTCACTGTCATAATTAATATTTATGAATTCCGAAAGTTGTTGGTGATCTTCTTGTATAAATACAAATCTTCGAAAACTTCTGATGTGTGAAAATTTATCCTTGTGTAGGCCGATTGATATATTGTATATTTCGGATGTTATTTTCAGTTTGAATTTGTTTAATTCTGTGCTTATTACTTCGTTTGGTATGGTTGGTAGAGCCCAAATCATTAACCGGTGAGTTGGAGTTAGAAAACTTCTCATACTGGTGGTTTGGTTATTTATCTTTAGGTTTTGATGATTATTCAAGAGAGCCGTTACGTCATCTTTCGATCTTAAATAGACGCAGATTCTATTATTTGAGATTTTTGAGGCGTGTGTTACCGTAAAACCGTCTAGACCCGGACACTTTTTTACATTTTTTGGTATAATTTTATGTTTATACATGTTTCCTTCATAGATATCACCAATAAAAGTATTACCATTAGAAAGAGCGTATATTATTTGTTATATCCCTGACCCATTTGTTTCATTATAAGTAAAAATAAAAAAAAAAAATAAAAAATAATTAGTAAGTGTCCGGGTCTACACACCAAATCCGTCTTGACCCGGACACTTACTTAAATAATGTAATAACATTCAAACTAACCTCTCCCGTTGGGATTAGGACAGTGTTTTATATCGTCTGATGTCTTTGAACCTGTCAAAGACTTCAAAACATTTTGTGGGAAGGGAGAGGGGTCAGTACATAGTATGCCTCTCTATGAAGTAAACATGCGATATGACACCAGAAGGAGGCACAAGCCGCCTAATTCTGGTGGCAATATAACGTATGGACAGTGGAAGTTACAGCCAGTGCGAATCGCGGCCATAGTGTAATAAACTGATGTGTCCGGGTCTAAACGGATATATGTATATAGCATGTATTTTTTATATATACATCGAATATAACTTCAAACATCATTAAATGATGCGCGATAAAATTCTGAACACATACATATCAAAATTAAAACAATATGACAATTATGACGAAAATTACATGTCTAAGTTAGACACACTTTTTATTTCTTTGAAAAACTGGATAATAGTAATCCTATAAAATGAGATAGTAATAGTTGAAATCCGTAGTTTTTATTGGTACAGCTGTTTAGAGGATGTTTTCTCTCTCTAGTGACGTCAAGAGCAAATGTTTATTGTAGCAGGTTAATCTAGAAATTACTTACTTTGAAGATTGGTGCAGTGTCCGGGTCTAGACCCCCTGTCCGGGTCTAGACGATTTTATGGTACTTTATTTTGGTTTATAACGTTGCTTAATGCAATAATATATTCTTTTGAGTTTGTCTTTGGTATTGCGTTAATTATTATTGCTTGATTTTTTTTTGGATAACAATTTTTCGTTTCATTGTTTCAGAAAAAGTTAAATTGTTTTGTTGTGCTGGATTTGTGTTTGGGAGTTGTGTTTGTGCGTGTGATATCATTGTGGTAGGAATTATTTGGGTAAGATTATAAAATATATAAGAGAGATAGAAGTAGTTTAAATACCTTAATTTATATGTGGTGTCCTGCTCATCCGCAGGTGGGCAGTAGTATGTATTTATTTGTCACTACACTGGCTTTATGAAATTTTTAATTGGTATTGCAATTTTATTATATAATGAATGTAATACATTTATTTTTATATTTATATTTAACAATGATAAGCTGTGTATGCTACAGTTGTCAACAAGTCCAGGAAAAAATTATTTACTTTTCTTGTTACTGTGAGAAGAATTGGTGATTTTTATAACTTTGAAGTTATTTGACAGTTTAAAATGTCAAAAAATGTCTATTCGATTATTCCTTAATGACGGCAATTTATTTGCTCTATGATGCCACATAATTCTATTGTAACTTATAGAATTGCAGTAGTTTACAAAGTTTCAAATCGGTACGATAATTAGAAGTGGGTGACAAGTGAGTTCTTAGATTTCCTTACGATATCACAGATCAAGCTATTAAAAGCGTTGTAAAAGCCCATAGGCGTAAATAATTGGACTCAAATTACTCACCATGACTGTACTAAATTTCCGTAGACTGAATTTATTACGAAATTTAAATATTTAGTCGTTTTCAAAAATTAATAATACCCGCTACAAATATGTATTTTACTACTACTAATGTTAAATTTTAAGAAATATTGGTAAGATGAAATTTGGTGTTGGTATGCAGGGCGGATTGAGCGTACAAATAACCAGATCCATGATGTGTGTTAGTAAGGGCTCAGTACAGCTCAGACTTGTTATCAATTCCTATCAATAATCCCACAAGGAAAAGAGGGAAAAATAGGAAATGGGCAGTGAATATAGGAGCTTCTAATATCCAAAAAATAGTCCCTGTAAAAAGAAAAAAACACGAACAACTTACAAAAAGAACTGAAATTCGATAAAAAAAACATTTCATGTTAAAAATTTAGCCAAGATTCGTAACTATTTTACTCTTAAAAAGTTAAGTGACATATAATGTTGCGCCAAACCCTAAATAAGTCGGCATCATGGTCAAATCAAGTTATAAGGCTTGGTCGTTTCGCAAAACTAAACATTAACAGCCCATAGCAGATTATTGTGCTATTGATCATTGGCTATTTACTATACTTCCGGGAATCGACCAAGCTTTGTAACTTGATTTGACCATGATGCCGACTTATTTAGGGCTTGGCGCAACATTATATCTCATAACTGCGAGTCTTGGCTAAATTTTTAACATGAAATGTTTTTTTGGTGGGATGAATAGTATTCCATTTGTTTTTTTGAAGATAATTTAATTAATAATCAACATTCTTAGACCGTCTTTTCATAAACGTTTGATGTGTCCCTTTTATAATCAATAGGTATTCGCTAATTAAAATTATAAGCTCTTAAGCTACAGTTTTATATAACAATTATTTAATGTGTTTTATTAAGAATATTAAAAAAAAATTACATTAAAGCACGGAGAAACGATAGCACCGTCATCTTTAAAATGACAGCTTGTTAAAGTACGAGACCAATCAGTATGTATTGGACACAACAAAAATAGTTTTGTATTGGAGGAACTTATTTTTTAGAGAGTAATTTTCTTTGTCACTTTCAATACGTGTCCTTTTCATACCGACTCTCCCCTACAGAGTTAATATTGGCGTTGCATAATATGCTTTATTTTCGTTTACTATTCCTAAATAAATTACATGGAAAGGTAACGATTGCCGAATGTAGTGGTTACAGGAAGAATTTATAAAAGTAATTTACAACTTATTTATTAATTTTGGAGCAGGAAATAACTATTTAATTTTCACCAGCGGCTGTAAACTATTACCTTCCTTATCTTGGACTAAAATCCTACAAAGACATAAATGTTACTTTGTAACGTGATTATCGTACATTTTGTTATAAATTAATTTTTGTAGGTAATTATAGCGATTTAATTCAAATTGTCCTAATTTCAATACGTCTAGAGCCATTTATCCGTGTTGGTAGTTAATTCATGATTTATACCCATCTTTCATAATGTTTAGTCAGTTTTATCTGTGATACAGTATGTCAGTGGTTCACAAACCTTTTGAAATTTTAGAATTGAAATTAATTACGTAGTTTGTATTATCCGTCTTTTATAATTTAAAATAAATTGTGCATTCCTTATTATCGCAAATTTGAGTTTTATAAAGTGAGTTTCACTAAATGTAGCGTGAATTTGTACTTTCTGTTCGTTGTTTGGCCAGCCCTGTTTTCTGTCTAGTTTCTTTCTGTTTAGTGATTTTTTCGTCCTTTCAATCAATAGTGTTTGTTCAATACTTCCGTTAGGTGTTTGTTCCGGTATAAAATAGTTTCCTCGAAAAATTTTGATTAATTCGGTAAAATGAAACGAATTCATTTCTGTTTTTGCTCTGAAACAAGCTATTACAAAAAAAAGGAAAAAAGGGATCTCACGGCCCAAGATTTAGGCGTCATATTTAAGGTAAAATTTCTTTAAATTTGTACTTTTGTGATAATCTAACCTTTTGTATTTCTCTCTGTTAGGCATATTTTGGGATTACTTAATTTGGAGTTTCTTAATCAAGTTATTATATTTGGGTTTCTATATATTTGAGTTACTTATTGAAATTATTATTCGAGTTTCATATTCAAGCCACTTATTAGAGTTTCTTATTGAAGTTATTTAACTGGGTTACTTTTTTGGAGTTGCTTATTCAAGTTATTTATTTGACTTACATTATTTGAGTTGCTGGATGTTTTCGAACTATCTTCATTTATATGAATTATTATTAACCTGACAATTTGGAAATTGTATCGTAATTTATTCTTTTGTGGATATCGTACCTATTGGAAATTTCGTGAAATCACCAACCACATGCAATCAACGAGTTGCGAAGTAACTTAATTTCGTCATTTTGGAATTCAAACTGAAGCAATCGTACATCATCATACAATTATACAACATACAATTGGGATTTTTGACTACAACACCTGTGGCTGGCTGTAGTGCTCAAGTGAAACAATTTATTTTTTTTTTTTATTTAAATAATTCTCCAGGTAACACATTACAAACTGTTTTAATTGTTTATCGTGACAAATCTGGGGGCACGGCAGTGTCCCCGCCAAGACGAGGCAAAACAAAACAAACATGACATTGAGGTATCTTTTCTCGAAGTAATTCAGCCTATTTTTGGACACTGATAATTTCGGTCTGGATAATACTTACGAGCTCAAATTATTAAGATAGAATGTAGCTATCAGCCTAATGGCATATACCAAACTTTAACTTTATAGCTTTACTGCTTTAGATTTTATTAATACGCAAATTTCATTAAATTCGTCACTCACTCACTGATGATCATCAAAATTATAAAGTACTTCCTGAAGTCTTAGAAAGTTGAAATTTGATACGTAGGCTGGGTTTAGCATACAACTAACGAGAAAATTAACAAATCAGTGATTTTCCCTCTTCAACTTCTTATTAATAATAAAATATATTGTAGCTTATGAGTAAATAATATAAAAAATAAAATCAAAAAGCGCTTGGTATTTTTGTATTTGTAACTAGGAGCAAATTCTTTACTTTTCTTGTTACTATGAGAAAAATTGGTGATTTTTAAAATTTATCAAAAAATGTCTATTCGATTAATCGGTTAATGACGGCAATTTAAATATTTGCTCTATGATGCCATGTAATTGAAGATTTAAGGAACTTAGCTGTGTGAAGTTTAATCATAATTATACGATGTTTCGTCTGATAGACCAGTAAATAAATACAGGTAGTTTCCACGCTAGTGTTTTTTTTTTCGGACTTAAGGTTGAGAAAAAAAAAGAACAAATGCTGTCGCTTGGTAACCTAACGTCCATTACAGTTCAGAGTTTTCTAAAAAAATTCCACAACCACAATTGAGATTAATGCAATTAATGATAAATAATAAGCGAATTTAAAAATTCGCTTTTTCAGAATTAATGCATTTGGGTTAACGGGGGTAATTGTGAATGGATTTTCATGAGTTGAGATAAAAGCGTTGTTTTAAGTATTTTTTATCTCATATATCACATTACGGTTGATTTATTTTTAATTCTACATTATTCAGGATACACCACACAAATTTTGAGCAAATTCGTATGAAAAACAAAAATTTTACCTATAAGTTATTCACATTTCCCCGGTGCGGTTTTGCAAATCTTATCAATTTCGGGGTAAAAGTGAATGCCATCAGAAAAATTATTTAGAATGGATTACAAGAGAAGTGTGGTACGTTAGAGTAAAGCCCAACTCAAATCCTTCACATTTACTCCACTTTCAAATTTTTCATCATCACAATTTCTCTTTGTTTAATTCAAGTTACGCGTACCTCAAATTTCTACAAAAAATCAAGGTTAAAGAAAAATAACAAAAATTGTAGCAACAAATTTATTACAAGCTAAAAATGATATTTTGATGATATTTTCTCATTTTATCATATAAAAAATCAAAAAATTACATGTATTCACACAAAAAACAAGGAAAATAAGACTTTTTCAAAGAAATACATTTAGTTTACATGAATAAAAAACAATTTTTTTTTTTTAGCGAATTTCGAGCTATTACAGCCACTGTCATAACGCGACCTGAGCCCGCGACCATGGCAGAAATTTGTTTTGAGGTCCCTAGAAACCGAAAATAATATTCGCTAAAATTATATATATATATATATATATATATATATATATATATATATATATATATATATATATATATATATATATATATATATATATATATACGCACGATAACTCTCGAACGGAATGTCCTAGGTTTACGAAATTTGGTGAAAATATTGGAAGTCCCAAACCGTTGGACGAGTTCGTTAACCAGACACGTCGGATGTCAGGAACATGGTTTTTGTTCTTGCAAAAAATTAGTTTTTTGCCAAAATTTCCACTTAATCAGCAATTTTTGCGAAATTTTTTTACACCATTTAAAAGAGGAGACAAAATTACATAAAAAAGGTCTTTAAACTATTGTTCTAGGTCAACTAGTTTCCGAGAAAAATTTTTTTTTTAAACGGGAATTCGCTATGTTATGCAGGATGCTGCGACAGGGGTATTTGTATTATTTGTACAACGGAAACTTGTACAATAAGGTCACCAGCACCTTCATCAACATTTTCAACTCTGAAAATGACGCTACTGAAATTCTTGACCGAATGGGGGCATTTGTGAATGACGTTCACAATTACCCCACAATTTTAAAATCATGGGGTAATTGTGAATTGGTGATAAATTGTCCAATTTCTTTAGCAGTTAATAAGGAACCCTCTCAGGGTTTAAACCACTTTTTTAGAAGTACTTTTAACTATTTCTTACCTTTTAAAAAAAGAAAATGTATTTAAAAAAATTTTTTTTTGAGGATTGGTCGAAGTAAGATACATAAAATTTTGTAAGGGTTTTTTCAAAGAAAAAAAAGATACTAATACTTGGAGAATTGTTATGAAATTTTAATAGCATATTAAGAAAGGACAGAAAAACATATTAAGAGTTGATTTTTAACGATATTAATGTTATTTTAGAAATTACAGGTGCCGTTCACAGTTGCTCCAATTCACAATTACCCCGGTCAACAATACAATTTTGGGTTCTGGGTGCGTACTGGTCTATTAGACGTAATATCGTAGAATTATGATTAAACTTCACACAGGTAAGTTCTTTTCATCTTCAATTATACTTCTGTTTCGTCTGATAAACCAGTAAATAAATACATGTAGATCTTGAGAGATTGGTCGTGAAATTATGAATAATACAATTAAAAGAACAAGTGAATAAGTGTCTAATATTATTAACATGTTTTTAAACTTTTATTGTTAACTTGAAATATTTTCAAAAAACAAAACATTTTTTCATATTTAATTAGAAGAAAACTAATAAAAAAATATTTATAAATTATGATATTTAAGCAAGTATTATTTAATGGCATTATAATAATAAATATAGAAAATAAATAGAAGGAAAAAATTATGAGTTCATTGATTAATCTGAGTTAGATATAGATATTGCAAAATTTTCTGAATTTTCATTTTCCACGATAGGAACGTTATAAAATTTAACAAAGGTTTCAGATGCTTCGCTCCATCCAGCGGTTTTTCTTATTAAACTTAAATTGATACCTAATTTTTTTGCTTTCGAGGTAACTGCATGTCTAATAGAATGTGCAGAAAAAATTTCAGTATCGATTCCGCTCTGTTTCAATATATCTTCAATCCACCGTCCAATTGTTTGGGCAGTTACTTGTTTAAATGGCTTCTTAAAGCTTATAAATAGATTTTCTGAATTTCTCAATTTCCTTGTTAATTCTAAATAATCCATGAGCGTTTTTGCCGGACAAATTGATATTTTGTTATTAAAGAACCGCAAAATTAAATTTAGGTGATTTTGTCCAGCTTTGGATCTTTTAATTAAATCTGTAATGCTTATTTGGATCGTATTATGAAGAATTTTTATATTGTTGGCTTTAATTAAACTAAGTGTTTGCATACGATGTGCGGTAGCTAAAGCTAATAAGGTGGCTAGCTTTTTAGAAATAATTTCTAAACTTAAGCTTTCATTAGGGTACAATCCAGACAAGAACTTTAAGACCACTGATGGATTCCATGTAACATCGTATCGAGGACCTGGTGGTAAAGATAAAGCTGATCGAAATGTATTAAGAGAGCTGTTATAACCTGACTTAAACATTTCTGTTAAGAATTCTATGACATTTAATACAAAATTTTCATATAGACCAAAAGCATGATCTAAACAAAATTTATACCATTTTTTCAATGCTACATCATATTGCTTCAAGGTACTTGCTGATAATGATGCCATTAATACTTCAGTTGCAGAAGATGACATGGCTATGTTTAATAAGCCATTCCAGATAATAAACCTGTCACTAGGGTAATTTTCAAATGTTTTTTCCCTTTGCTGGAAAGTGATAAAATCATTAGCGGGTTTGAATTCAATTGGTTTAGCAATTAACAATTTCTAGAAAAAAGGATACCAAGACTGTGTTGGCCACAAAGGTACTACTAAAATTCCTTTTGCCTTATCAGTAACAATTTTATGTAAAACCTTCAGTATTATTGCAAATGGTGGAAATGCATAAAAATAGTATCCTGACCAAGGCACAGTAAAGGTATTTATCGCTACTGCATCCGGATCACGATACCAGGATATGTATTCTTTACATTTATAATTAAGTCGAGAAGCAAATAAGTCAATATCAGGCATACCCCACTTATCTACAATTATATTAAACGCATCCTGTGCTAATGACCACTCAATATCAGGATGAACTTTTCTAGATTCTGCATCTGCTATACTGTTTTCTTTCGAAGAAATGTATGAAGCATGAATAAAGATCGCTCTCTTCACAAAATTGCCAAATATTTTTTGTAATTCTATTTAAATAAAGAAATCGAATGCCACCCATTCTATTAATGTATGAAATGGCAACATTATCATCAATGCGTAATAAAATTTGATAGGAATAAATATCTTTAGCGAAAATCTTTAAACCGAAAAAAGCAACTAAAAGCTCTAAATAGTTTACCGTAAAACTGTCTAGACCCGGACACTTTTTTACATTTTTTGGTATAATTTTATGTTTATACATGTTTCCTTCATAGATATCACCAATAAAAGTATTACCATTAGAAAGAGCGTATATTATTTGTTATATCCCTGACCAATTTATTTCATTATAAGTAAAAATAAAAAAAATAAAAAATAATTAGTAAGTGTCCGGGTCTACACCCCAAATCCGTCCTGACCCGGACACTTACTTAAATAATGTAATAACATGCAAACTAACCTCTCCCATCCGAGTTAGGACAGTGTTTTATATCGTCTGATGTCTTTGAACCTGTCAAAGGCTTCAAAACATTTTGTGGGAAGGGAGAGGGGTCAATACATAGTATGCCTCTCTATGAAGTAAACATGCGATAGGACACCAGAAAGAGGCATAAACCGCGTAATTTTGGCGGGAATATAAGGTATGGATAGTGGCAGTTACAGTCAGTGCGAATCGCGGCCATAGTGTAATAAACTGATGTGTCCGGGTCTAAACGGATATATGTATATAGCATGTATTTTTTTATATATACATCGAATATAACTTCAAACATCATTAAATGATGCGCGATAAAATTCTGAATACATACATATCAAAATTAAAACAATATGACAATTATGACGAAAATTATATGTCTAAGTTAGACACACATTTTATTTCTTTGAAAAACTGGAGAATAGTAATCTTGTAAAATGAGATAGTAAGCCGTTGAAAGCCGTAGTTTCTATTGGTACAGCTGTTTAGAGGATGTTTTTCTCTCTCTAATAACGTCGAGAACAAATGTTTATTGTAGCAGGTTAATGTAGAAACTATTTACTTTGGAGATTGGTGCAAAGTGTCCGGGTCTAGACCCCCTGTCCCGGTCTAGACGGTTTTACGGTATATGATTTTTACATTCCTCATTACTCCACATACCGCTTGCAGTTTGATTTCTACATGATATTCCCCAACCGGTATTGGATGCAACTGAAAAAATTTCGAATACGTAAGAATCGTCTTTAATCTTACTTATACCGCGGTCTATTTTAGTAATCCTCCGTTCTAAATCATCTTGAATCGAACCTGGTAAACTCATATTATGATCATAATCAGAATGACCTTAGAGATTAGGAAGTTTTCGGCGTTCCAAATTTTTTGTATAAAGCCATCCGTAATCAATTGCAATACATGCTGATACTAACAGACCAATCATTGCCGCAAATTTTCTTATTTTGCAGTATTTCAAATTTTTAAAGCGAGTAAGCTCATTTAATTTTTATGCGTTTATTAAGTGGTAATGAAATTGAAAAATCTTCAGTGTTAATAATTACTCCGAGGAATTTACAAGATTTACTTGGTAGTAAATGACTTTTCTCGTAATTGATTATGAAACCAAGTGATTCTAATAACTTAATTGTTTCTTTAACATTAGATTCACATTCTAGATAAGTTTGTCCCAATAAACAAATATCATCTAGATAAATACATGAAATTAAACCCTTTTTTCTAAGTACTTTAACAACTGGTTTTATTAACTTCGTAAAAACGTATGGAGCAGTGCATAATCCAAACGGTAAAACGTTAAATTCATACAATTGATTCTGCCAACAAAATCGTAAGTATTTGCGACTTTCTGGATGAATGCTTACTAAAAAATAAGCATCCTTTTAGTCAATATTAGCAATAAAAGTATAAAACCATCCTTTTTATAAATTTTATTATACTATTCGTAAATCCTCAATTTTAAAATGGCTAGTTTCCATGAACTAATTTAATTGTTTTAAATTTAAAATAAATCTATCTTTGCCATCTGATTTAGGAACTAAAAAGAAACTTGATAAAAACTGATCAGTGCAAGGTACACACTTAGATACGTCATTTTTTATTAAAAGTGTCTCAATAGTTTGGTTCATTCGGATAATTTCTGAAGGAGAAAATTTGAGTGCAGATACTTTGTAATTTTGAACAACAGGTTATATAAAGGGAATTTTATATCCTTTTATCCAAGATAAAATGCGCTTACCATTAGTAGTTTTTGATCACTGGTCATAAAAGAAAGGCAATCTACCAGTAGTAAAAATGCAATTTACCGAAATCATTTCCGATTGTAAGGGTATCGTTGTCGGTACTAATGGTAATTCGCTTGTCGATACTGTTGCTGATTCGGTAAAGTTCTTTTTCGAGTCGATGTTAATGTTGCTGATGTCAAAGTTCGGACCCACCTCTGAGCTGTCTTTCTCACTAGGAAAGAAAGGGGGGCTTTCCAGCTTAAAGACGACTGTACATTATTAGATACTTTCCTAGTTTCTTTGGTATTTGATCCAAAATTACCTGATTGATTTTTTATTTGTTCACCTGACTTTTGTCAATTTCTGTGTTTTTATTTGATCTTTAATTGCTTTCTTCAAAATAGACATACTTAACCGAGGCCCTTCTAGTACGAGAATCAATATACTGACATACACATAATAATTGGCCGGCCTCATGCAACATCAAAATTATTTCTTTATCCCTATTTTTTTGGGAAAATATCCTAGTGAAAGCTTTCCCAACACAAGAAATAGCCTTAGCTAATTGCTTTTGTCGAACTTCAATTCCTTTATCTTTTTTCTTCAGGAAATCTGACATTGCTGGTTTAACCTCCTCATTTAATTCGGGCGCATCAATAAGTCTGCAGTTCTCGGGCACGAGATATTTAGTTGCTATTTTGTTATGCTCATCAAATTTAAGTCCATGAATGGCAATATATTGACAACGTTTAGCAATTTCACTATTTATCGCTGCATCATATTTTTTCTCCATTAAAGGATCTTCTCCTAATAGATTTATTAATTCATTATCTAATAAGTCTAATGTTTCTGATACTTCAGTTGAAGTGTTATTAAGATTCTTATTATTTTCAGGTTCATTTTGCTCAGTTTCAATTTGTACAATATTTTCAAATTGATTTTGTTCATTTTCAATTTGTAAATTATCTACAATTTGTGGTTGTGACATTTGATGGACTTTATCTAAAACTGTGTCATCTAAAAAACAACAATATGCTAAATATTGATTTATTTTGCGCAGTACATTAAGAATAATCATTACTAAAAGAAAAAAACAACATGATGTTATTTTTTATATTTTAAACCGAAAGTTTTTTGACGTAAGAATTAACCCACTTGGATGAATCGCAACGCAAACTATTTCAGAAAAAAAATTCACTAAAAGAATTTTAATTAAACAAAATAGATATTTAACGAAGGCAACGTCCCTTCTCGGACGAAACGTAATGTTAAAATTGGTAAATGTATAAACACAATTAATGGAGGCAGTAAATAGATATTTAACGAAGGCAACGTCCCTTCTCGGACGAAACGCAACGTCAAAATTGGTAAGTGTATAAACACATTTAATGGAGGCAGCATCCCTAATGGATGACACGCACCAATTCAAGAAATATACATATATGAACTGCTAACTGCAGAAAGGAAACAAGTCCAAAATTTTTAAAATTTTTTTGTTGTTTTAAATTCAAGACGGTGTATAGACTTGTACTCTATTTGCAGTAAACGCATAAATGAACTACTTATTATGGCCATAACAGATGATAGAAAAGTTCCCTTTCTGTTGCAAATCATCCGTCTATACATCATCTTTAGTTTGACACAAAAAAACGCATTCGAAAAATTTTGTACTTGTTCCCTTTCTGCAGTTAGCAGTTCATATACACATATGCTAAATTTCTGATATTTAAATGTTTAAAAAACTAAGAAAAATAATTTACTGCAAATTCATAATAAACAAATTATACAAATGTTTAATGAAACAAGACGAAAGGCAATGTTAACATCAACCAACGTAGCAACCCAAAATGCAATGTAACCAACGCAACAAATTTTTAGCGAATTTCCAAAAGTGAAACTGGAAATACGCTATTACAGTAGGTGTCATGACGGGACCTAAGCCCGGGATCATAACAGAAATGTGTTTTGAGGTCCCTAGAATACGAAAATGATATTCACTAAAATTTATATATATATATATATATATATATATATATATATATACATATATATATATATATATATATATATATATATATACATATATATATATATATATATATATATATATATATATATATATATATATATATATATATATATATATATATATATATATGTGTCGCCACGATAACTCTCGGACGAAACGTCTAATGCTTATGAAATTTTGTGTGCGGACTGGATTCTGAATTGGCTCGGCTAAGTTCGTTAGCCAGACACGTCGGATGCTCAGAAGTAGGTTTTCTGGCCATTTTTTATCATTCGATCCTATCATAAGACAGTTCGATTTTTACATCGTTGAAAAGGAAAAAAAAATTATGAAGAAAATATTCTTATAATTTTCTTTCTATTTTAAGTATTTTTCGAGAAAATGTAAATTTTCACCATTATATTATTAGTTTTCTTTCTTTGTTAGTCTAATAAGTAATTTATATTTATATCTCAGTTCTTTATGAAGTATAAAAATATTTCACTTTTTTATTACAGAATTTTGTGAGAACAAGTGAAGTCTATTCACATACATGTGTTATAACACACATACATGTATAGAGTTTTGTTTCTCATTTATTGCACTATAATTAGCATGGTTCTATCTCATGTTGAAAAATGTAAATTAAACAGATTTTCTAAGCTAATGTAATGAAGAATTTTTTTTTTATTGAATTTTTAAGTAAACAAGAAATTGAAGATTATGTTATGATATAATATTATTAAATATGAAACAAAACAAAATATGTACAATGTACATATGTATGCACGGAAAAATATTTTGAATCGATTTTGAAAATTTTTACACTAATAATTAATAATGTTAAAAAATTAAACCATTTCAAATGGATTTAAGGTATTTTATGTGAGGTCAAGGTTTTCGGGACCTAAAAAGGCCAGAAATTAATTAACCAATCGATTTTAAAAATTTTTTCACAGTTAGTAAGTTAAAGTATTTGAATTAATTAATTAAATGATGTCCGCAAGAAGCTTACGGACTGCCATAAGTTATATGAGATCCTTAGAACCCTTTTCTTACTGTTAGAGTACTAGACTTGTATGAGTTTCGCCAGGATTTACTGATCCCATAATTGTAAAAAATAAACTAAACGTCCAATTTTAAAAATTTCTTCAGTGTTACAGAGCTAAACTATTTTAGATAGATTTAGAATACATTATGTAAGGTCAGCCAGGGTCCACAGGACCCAAAAGTGTCAAAAATAAACTAACTGACCGATTTTGAAAATTTTTTCACTGTTACAGAGCTAAACTATTTTAGATAAATATCGATTACGTTATGTAAGGTCCGCCTGGGTCCATAGGACCCAAAAGTGTCAAAAATAAACTGCCTGATCGATTTTGAAAATTTTTTCACTGTTACAGAGCTAAACTGTTTTAGATAAATATAGATTCCGTTATGTAAGGTCTGCCAGGGTCCATAGGATCCAGAAGTGTCAAAAATAAACTAACTGATCGATTTTGAAAATTTTTTCACTGTTACAGAGCTAAACTATTTTAGATAAATATAAATTACGTTATGTAAGGTCCACCAAGGTCCATAGAACAAAAGTGTCAAAAATAAACTAACTGACCGATTTTGAAAATTTTTTCACTGTTACAGAGCTAAACTATTTTAGATAAATATAGATTACGTTATGTAAGGTCTGCCAGGGTCCATGGGATCCAAAAGTGTCAAAAATAAACTAACCGACCGATTTTGAAAATTTTTTCACTGTTGGGGAACTAAGCTATTTTAGATAAACATACATTACGTTATTTAGGGTCCGCCAGGGTCCATGGGACCCAAAAGTGGTAAAAATAAACTAACCGACCGATTTTGAAAATTTTTTCACTGTTACAGAGCTAAACTATTTTAGATAAATATAGATTACGTTATATAAAGTCTGCCAGGGTCCATCGGATCCAAAAGTGTTAAAAATAAACTAACCGACCGATTTTGAAAATTTTTTCACTGTTGGGGAGCTAAGCTATTTTAGATACATATAGATTACGTTATGTAAGGTCTGACAGTGTCAGTAGGACCTAAAAGTGTCAAAAATAAAATAACTGACCGATTTTGAAACTTTATTACTATTACCGAGGTAAACTATTTTAGATAGGTACAGGTTGTGTTATCTGAGATCCACAACTGTCCTGCGGATGCAAATGCGGCGTAGAATGCTACACAACGGGTTTTGAATATATATATATATATATATATATATATATATATATATATATATATATATATATATATATATATATATATATATATATATATATATTACATAAAGTCCGCCTAGAATATACGGTCGAGCTGATTTTTTAATGAGGTCCACCGGGTCTTGCAGATCCGAAAACGCCAGTAATAAGCTATCGAACCGATGCTAAAAAATTTCTCACTGCTACAGAACTAAATTATTTTAGATGGATACAACTATGCTGCACAAAATTCGTTCGGGTTCTTGGGTCCCTAAAAATACCAAAACTAATTACCCAGCCGATTTTAAAAATTCTTTTACTCTTAGAAAGCTAAACTATTTTAAATAGGTACAGGTCTTAGATGAGATCCGCCAGTGCCCAAGATTTGGAGATTCGCTATGTTATGCAGATGCTGCGACAGGGGTATTAATATTTTTAAATAGATACCTCGTTGTTATAACAAGTTCTTAATTTTTTTTTTTTAATTTTATTTTCTCTATTTTCTCATATCACTTTAAATGAACATTGAGCATCAAATGAAATATAGCGATTCTGGTAAAGACATATTTTATCTTTCTCAGGAGTTATAGATTCATCTGATGAAATCCGTCTTATATTTCTCCTATGTTTTCTTTTCATATCTTTTTTAAATTCCTTAAATTCTTTCCTTAATTTATACTCATCTTCGTTATCGCGACTTCTTTTTGGCATGTTTTATCGAAAAACTTGTTATCACAATGTAAAAACTAAATATTTTAACAATTATTTTTGTGAACAAAAAATTAAACGTCAGCTTTCACACACTAGAAACGTATAATGAATGTTAGGTTACCAAGGGACAACATTTGTTCTTTTTTTTCTCAACTTTTAGTCAGAAAACAGCACACTAGCGTGTAAACTACATGTATTTATTTACTGGTTTATCAGACGAAACAGAAGTATAATTATATTGTCGCTTATAGAATTGCAATAGTTAGTTAGTTAGATCTTAAATTTCCTTACAATATCACAGATCAAGCTAATAAAAGCGTTGTAAAAGCGCATAGGCGTAAATAATTTGACTCAAATTACTCACCATGACTGTACTAAATTTCCGGAGACTGAATTTATTACGAAATTTAAATATTTACTCGTTTTCAAAAATTACAAATACCCTCTACAAACATGTATTTTACTACTACTAATGTTAAATTTCAAGAAATATTCGTAAAATGAAATTTGGTCTTGGTATACAAGGCGGATTGAGCGTACAAATAAGTTCCATGATGTGTGTTAGTTAAGGGCTTAGTACTGCTCAGGCTTGTTGCCAGTTACCATTAGTAATCCCATATGGGGAAAAGAGGGAAAGATAGGGAGTGGGCTGTGAATATAGGAGCTTCTAATATCCAGGAAATAGTCCCTATAAAAAGAAACATCACGAACAATTTACAAAAAAAAAAAAATGAAATCCCACAAAAAAAAACATATGTTAAAAATTTTGCCAAGACTCGCAACTACTTTACTGTTAAAAAGTGATGAAATCTAATGTTGCACCAAGCCCTAAATAAGACTACAGCGTGGTTAAAGCAAGTTATAAGGCTTGGCCGATTCGCGAAAATATCGTAACTAAAACCAAACATTAACAGGTCATTAGATTATTATGCTATTGACCACTGGCTATTTACCATAGTTCTGGGAATCGGCCAAGCCTCATAACTTACTCTGACCATGATGTAGACTTATTTAGGGCTTGGCGCAACATTAGATTTCATCACTTTTTAACACTAAAGTAGTTGCGAGTCTTGACAAAATTTTTAACATGAAATGTTTTTTTGGTGGGATCAGTTATTTTGTGAATGTAACCACATAGTATCTTTATACTTATTTTTTTGTTTCTTTTATATTGAATTTGTAAAAGATTATGTAAAAGGTATTTTCGATCGATCGTAAATCTCACATTTAAAAAAAATTGTCATGTATATTGTTTTATACATTGAAATCATAGGCGACTGAATAACGTTTAAAATACTTAAAAGATTAAAATTATAATACCACTACGTTTTTTTTGAAAATAAATAAACATTTAACAATAGTCGTTGATCATTGCGAATTATTGTTATCAACCGGAGCAAACCCTTTTTCAGAGCATCGCCACTAAAGATTGTTTCTTCTTCGAAGCTACGAAGATTCGAGAATCCCGCCCGTCCGACTGAGCTGGCAAATGGAAAGTTTGGGCATTGTTTTTTTTTTGTTTTGTTTCTATTTATTATTATAGTAATTTATTAATGTTGTATTATCGTACTACATAATTATTTATTTTTCATTATAACTTTCTTTCCGAATTATATAAATGAGTTGCTGAGTTTCAAAACTGTCTAATTGACGATTTTTTCAAAATTGAGTTAGATACGGTCTATTATTCAGGAGGATAAACTGCACCAACTAGACGGTGCTAAGTCAACTTTTTCCCGTTTAATTTTAATGACAAAAATACGAAACTGTTTCAAAAGCAACTAATTGCAATATTTTCCAACTGAAAAAACATGGCGTTGCAAGCAACACAAACCAGTTGCAAAACTATCTAATTACTTATATAAAAATGGCGTCATTAGAAAAACCTGGAACAAAAATAGCTAGTTAGGTAGTCAATATTAGCACTGCAGGGCTTGCAGAAGACCAAATAATTGTATGTGATAATTTTATTACTGTCTCTAAGAAAATATTTACTATTGGAATAACTAGAAAAAAATACAAAGAAACTTGTGGAATTGTCAAATATAACAGGCTGCGAATATGTGCAGAATAAAATTGTGTGAATATCGTGGTTCTGATTTGAATTTTACTGTTAAATTACAGTATAGAGACTTGTTTTATAGGAGAATATTCTACTAAATTATAAGAAAATATCTTAGTTTTCATAAGTTATAATAAAAACTACTGCTGCAAAAAGTAGCTAATTACAAAATCAACCGTTTCAAAACCATCTAATTAAAGCAAACTGCTGCAAAAGTAGTTAATTGTAATTTTTAATCGTTATTTACTAACTCTATATTAATTATTTACTAGTTATTTGATAATTATCAAATAACTAGTAAATCGTTTTTTACTAGTTATTTGATAATTATACTATTATTGACTAATTATTAATTTCTTTATAAGAAGTGTATGATTTTTCCTAAAAATTTAATGGTAAAAACCACATCAAAATTATTATTATTATAAGTGAGAAAACAGTTTTTTGTGTTTGCTGAACATTTTTAGTTGTGTCAATTAGATGGTTTTGAAACTCATTGACTCAAGGACATTAACTTATTCAATTACCTTTATAAAAAGGCCCAATAATTGATTTAATCCATTACGTCCTAACATGTTATATATATATATATATATATATATATATATATATATATATATATATATATATATATATATATATATATATATATATATATATAAAATTAAAAAGTCTTTGAATCCCAATACACTAGATTTATTTCTGAGATTAGTATTTTTTTAAGTTCCTGACGACAAATACTAAAAAGGTTTATAATTTAAAAATTATCGTCAATTTTCTTTCTCGTTGTCACTGTCTAAAATCTTCTTTACACGAGCTCAGGAGCATGGTACTGATCACTAGAAGTTGCTACAAACATGTACAGATTTACGTTTGAAAACTTCAAAACAGTACTCAAATGTAAGTCGATGAGTATTTGTGGTAATTACTAATGATTAGTACCAAGTCTCTGTAAACAGGGAATAATAGATATATCCTATGGAGCTTTACAGTTACGCTGGTAAGAACATCAGGATTTTCTTTTATTATTAACATAACAAAATCACATTTAGCAAGCATATATTGCTTCACGAAGGCAATTAATAAACTGTTACCAACAAAGCATTACGAAATAACTGGCAGTTTAATCACATAGATATGAAAATTCTCTCGCCAAATTTGCCACAAATTCCGGTTAATTAAAAGTTTGAAAATTGTTCACGTTGCCTTTAACAACTACTTGATCAAAAATTCTAGCTTTAAAAAAATGCGATATATTTACAACTCATTCAATAATTTTCTTTTCAAAAAAAAAAAAAACTTTTTGCATGACTCTTTATTTGTATAGTTAGAAAGTACAAAAAAAAATTATTCGGATGACAATGTTTTCTTTTGTGTATTCACATTTCTTTCCATTGTTTGTCCCCATTATTTAATTTTGCACTTATCTCTTTCTCTCTGAGAAAAAGTTATGAAATTAATTAAATAGCATCAAATTGTTTCACTATCCCATCTTATATAAGTTAACGGATCAACTTATCTTTGAGTTGATGCAATTTAAAATGAAACAGAAGTGACAATTTGATAATTGAGCCTGTATTGTTGGCTGACATTTGATATTTCTCATCGTTAAGATTATATGTTTAGTGTGTCCCTATTACAAAAAAAAAAAAGAATAAGTGAATAAATAAATAAAAATAAAAGAAAACCATTATGTTTTGTTCTTAATACTTTGATAAAAATGTGATGTGGACTTTTCTGTTTTTATTAGAGCCAAGAAATAATACAGTAAAGGTTTTCTTTAACTTAAACTAAATTGTATTTTTTTTTTAAAGTTTTTTTTTTGTTGTGTATGTATGTATTTTTAAACAATTTTATTCATAGACAACAATTCAAATATTTCAATAAAGCCTTTTTGGTTTTTATTATTTTTTTAATCCTTTTTTTTTTTTTGTTAAGTTGATTCGAATTGAGATAATTACATATGATAGAGTAGAGGTAGGCTTTGTCATGTAAATTAACGTTGTTTTGTATAATTCATTTAACAAGATGTGCACGTATTCTATTAGATTTATAATTATATTAATTTATTAATTGATAAGAAAGCTTACGTAATGCCTACGTATCGTTCTAGAATACACGTAATTAAAACAGTGCTTTTAAATCGGTGTGCACTTTAAGACAACTAACGAATTTATTTGATGTTGACATAGAATACAGAACGTACACTGCTATCTCCATACTAGCTTTATCAGCATGGACAAAAATGACGTAAAAATCCCTACCAATGTTATATACCTACATATTTAGAGCTTGTGTTTGTATGTGTATAGTGGGTACTAGTATATGTGTCTATGCTGCTATGTACCTGCGGCGGGCACATATATATGTACTGTAGATCCAATGTATGTATGTATCTGGTAACAATGACCTAACCACGACCTAACAATCAGTAACAACGACCTAACAATGCATGTTTGCTCTTGAAGAGCTGCTGCACGACGAATCACCTTAAGCTGTGACAAACCAACAAGTGACTCCAAGTGATATACACATTTTTGATTTTAGTTTCCTTCTAGTTTTCTGTGGATGTTGAGGTCTAAAATTATTTACCTCGGAATATTAAACAAATTACCTTTTACCATATTCAAATTTTAAATTAAATAAATTAACTCTGGTTCAAAAGCAAATCCACTGTCCACAATAATGATTGTGCATTAAATACACCTATGAATTTATTAGGTGTACAACTAAGTTCTACCCGTTTTTTGCAAAAAAAAGCATGCAATCTCTTAAAAACAGCTTGTTGAATGACGTTTAACGTTTCTGCAAGTTGTTACTGTTTGCGCAGAATCTTGGTCCAGTAATTCTTGCAATTCCTCGTCACTGATTGTTGAAGGCTCCAGAGCGTGGTTTATCATTTAGATTGAAATCTCCATTTTTAAATTTCCGAAACCATCTTCGACACGTACTGTCATCAATAGCACTGTCACCATAAGTTGCACAGATTATTCTTTGAGCTTTAGGAGTACTTTTTTTTTGATGAAATTCATATAGAAGACAATGGCGGATATGCACACTATTTACTTCCTTTTCAACTCAATAAAAATACGCTGCCAATAGGGTGGGCACACAGCTTCCTCGTAGTCGTAAAAGGCTTTAAAACAGTATTCTACCAAATATACATATTATATACCGTGAAATTATATTTTCGCCTTGAAGTTTATAAAAAACTATTGTAACTCAAAAGACTTAAAGGCTAAATTATAAAATAATAGCAAAAACATTTTAGAAACTAACCCCCAATATACCCTAAAAATTTGAGCGAGATAGGACTAGCAGTAAATAAGATATTGACATTTAATGGGACTTCATGGTAGCGGCGTAGCTACCGTTACTCCGATTTCGATTAAATTCATAGGGGACCATATAGGAACCAAACTACATAATTTCTGAAAATTTCATAAAAAAGAATTGAGTAGTTCCGAAGTTATGCCACTTGGTGCAATTTTGGAATGACATGGTAGCGGCGTTGCTACCGTTACTCCGATTTTGATTAAATTCATAGGGGACCATCGCGGAGCGAAACTGCATAATTTCTGAAAATTTCATTAAAAACAATCGAATAGTTCGGAAGTTATGCCACTTGGTGCAAAATTGGAGACACACAGACGGACAGACAGACGGACAGTCCAAACCAAAATTATATATATATATATATATATATATATATATATATATATATATATATATATATATATATATATATATACCTATAAATTTTAGAAAAATGTAGTAACTGCTTCTGAAGTTTACGGTTAATTAATACAATGGATATTATAAAAATAATACCACTCTTCCACAACTAATTGTTCTTATTTGGGGTTGGTAAAACAATGTAATTATTAGCACATTTACTCCAGATTGGTTTATTAGAAATTCAATATTCATTCAGCTTTTATATATTTCGTATTTTCTCTTCCTTACTAGTAGGGACTATACCAGTAGAGCCACAAAATTAGGTGTACCTATCTACTAACGTTAACAGTAACTGTTTTTTTTTTCTTAAATCAATACTTTTTGAATTTTCCATATAAGAAAAGGCGGTCTACTACTATTATTGTTGTAAATTTATTTTATTTGATAGTTTAGAAAGTAAGTACAATTTTTAAGAAATAATATGTTTCCTTATTTTATCCAAATGGATAACACTTAACTTTGTTTTCTTTTATATATTTGTTTTTTGTTCAAGTTTGGATATATTTTGTTGAATTTTTTTTAACCAACTTCACAATACGATTGTTGACTGGTGTTTCCAAGATTTTCAATAGATTCTTGTAATATTACCCGTCCACATAAAATATATTTTCCCTTACGCGCAGTAAATATTGATCCAATTTGTAAACCCTTTAAATTTAATATAGCCACAATTGGACCTGATATACATTCATTTATATTTTACGTTACAGTAACTGTTCGGAATTGTAAAAAAACAATCTGTAACGGTGTAACAACAAGTTGTCTGTAAGACTGTAACAGTTACATTTTTGAAACGGTTACAAAGTAACGTTTACGTTACAGTGAGTACATGTCTAATTGGCAATGATTTACTGGTTCATGTTTGAGTTCACTTCTGTTACTGTGGCAATTTATGTTTAAACTATTAAGAACCACTGTTTTAATGTAATCGCATGTACGTAGATTTCACTAAACAGTTATAAGGATAGGCCTATATGTAAGTAACATACATAGAACCTAGTAGATAATAAAATATTCTACACTGAGTTCAATTTAATATATAATTACTAATTCTTTGCGTAATCAAATAAATTGTAAATGGCAGTGTTGTTAATAGAGACTAATCCTACATGTGATATACTTACTGTACATAAAGTACCGACATTCATTAGCTATACATATGTACCGTAAAGCGGGAAGAATAGGCACGAATTCAGACTTTTCATCATATTTTTTATATTTCCTTTACGAGTGCCTATTCTTTAGTATGTATATTAAAAATTTAGGTGAGCGTGTGGTTATTATATCACAGTAGGGTAAAAGCCCCGATTGTGGAACACTATTTTTAGGTATTTCATCAAACTTGCTTACAAAAATTAATAAATGAATTAAACACCCTTTTTTTTTCTTAATAAGCATGAAACCAAGTTTTTTTAATCCAATGAATATGTTTTTAAGAAAATATAACCCAAAAATTTTGATTTATTAATGTTTTGTTTTATAATTTGTTGACATCTATAAAAAAACAGACAGAATATATTAACACCCTTTAAAAAATCAGCACATTGACACCTAAAAAAGAACACGTATGTACAACATGAGATACATTACATACCATTCACATACATATTTTGCCATCTTTTCACTCTATGACATAGAGTGACATCTAGTAGTAAATAGAATGTCAAATTAAAAAATATAGAATGGTTTAAATATTCGATAAAATAAACGACCAAAATCACAGAATATACCAAAATACCACAGAAAAATACTATATTTTGTTTCGCCATCTATGTATTTTGGTAAAGTTCTAATCAATTCTAAACCTTCTAAACTAACTTATCAAAATGGCGACAATTTTTCATTATTAATAAAATTTTGCAACTTTAAATCAATATTTTTTTATTTATCAATTGACGATACGCTCCGAAATAAAAAAAATATTAAAAATTTTACGATTTTAAAGCAGTAAGTAAATATTTTAGACTCAAAAAGAAATTAAAACTATTTATAATATAAATTTTTAGTTATTTTACGTACATGATTTTAGTTAAATACAGAGGTTATATTGTGTACTGAAAGAAATACACATATATATAAATTACATTTAAACCGAATAAAAAGATGATTTAGCTCTTATAATCTCTTAACTGGACTAATAAAAATTATTTGTATAGTTTTATTGCGCTAACTTCGAAAATTAACTGGAAAATGTTGAAATTTATAAGGCATGTGTTTCGATAAATAAGCATTGATCAAACGCAAAAGAGACACATTCAGCAAAAATTGTTTAATATATATATGTATTTCTTTAATTAAGTAAAGAAACATTAAATGTGAGATGAATTTAAATTGAAAAACAATCATTCTATTAATAATAATTTTTGTTATCAGACGTTTCTTTCAGAAATAACTTCATTAAGATATAAATGTCAAAACTGTTTTTCTATTGGATCGCGTTCCACAAACGGGGCTTTTACCCTACTTAATCAAAAAGTTTAATGAAAAAGTTGAAATCAAAAAGCTGAAAATAATCTTGGTACTTGAAAAAATAACAAAAATCATGTCATTTATATTCTATGGTAAATTGGACTCAAAAGAGACGATAAAAGGCTGAATGGAGACAATGCGTCGACCAAAATTGAAATTGAAATTAATATAATCCCGAATTTTTTGTAACTATACATCCAAAAAAGGATTTATAATACTTCATGATTTTGTGTATAAATCAACGTAAAATCAAAAGTTTAGAAAGCATAGAAATGTCGTGCTGAATGTGTTTATAAGAATTTCGAATGACTTGAAAACCTCGAAAGTTCTCCATTCGTCCCTAGCCACCCCACATTCGTCCCTTTAGATTTGGTATAGCGTCCCTGCTAACTCACCTACTGCCGCTATTCGCTCCTTTTCGTCACTATTAATCCTTAACTTTACCAAATGTTAAGTACTCATTAGACATTCTTTTCTCTTAAAAAAATAAAAACAAGTAAAATTTGCAGTTGCCTTTTTTCATGTAGATATATTTGAAAATAACTAAAAGTTAGATAACACACCACTTATAAGAATAACAAAATAAACAGTTCTTACCAGGAATATTACGGAAGGGTTTCCCTGCGATTTCATTCATTTTAAGATATATTGTACTACTTGACAAAGTAACAAACATATTTTAATTATACATGCCCAATCGCATATTTAGAGGGTAAAATACCCCTCCAAAAATTTGCTGAAAAATCACATTTTGGTATTTTTCTCATACTAGGTTTTAAGCAATTTTGATAAAAAGTGGTCAAAAGATTTAGACTGAAGGGGTGCTTTACCCCCTAAATATGCGACTGGGCACGTACAATTAAAATATGTTTGTTACTTTTTCAAGTACTACACTATAACTTAAAATATACCAAATCGCAGGGGAACACTTTCGTAACATTCCTTGTTAATTAAAATTTTAAGAAACAAAAAATAGGACTTTATGAAGACGTTAATCTAAGTTGATTTTTTAATATTTTTTATCCAACTGCAAACTTTGAGTACCTATATTTTTTTATCTGCGGAAAAACGATCTGAAGGGGTGAAATTGCCCTTTAGAAATTGGGTTAAAAATTTAATTTTTTTAAATATCTCGAAAACAGTAAGAGATAAAGCAAAAGTTTAATTTGGCGATATTGCTTACATACGATAGTGCAACTTCAGAACCACTTATTGTGACATTATTACCTACCCACTGTCAGTGTATTAATAGTAAAAATTCGTCAAGTGCGTGTTTGACACGCACTAAGTAATGTCCCTCACCATCAGTGGTCATAACTAAAACTTCTTAAAATATAACAGTCCGGACACATACGTTCACGATGTGACACATACGAACACGATCGTTCTGAAATCTAAAAATGGGTTATACTTTAGGAATAAAATTTATTTATTAGGAAAAATATTTTATCCACCTTCACATCCCGTTATAAAAAATTCCTAGAAACAACTGATTGTACGGAACACTGTTAGCGCAAGTACAACTTGCACTTGACGACTTGTTTTTATTAAAGTTAACCCTAGAACGACAAACTGGGGTAGAAATCTACCCCAGGTAAACTTTAAACTACGTTTTTAAATTAGTCAGTAACATTATCGACTGAACACCTATACCATAATTTAGTTCAAGGTTCTAACAGTAGAGTGAGGTCGGGAAACCCTGCGGTTTCTTGTCTACTGCGACGAAGGGAAAACGTGAAGCTAGTATGGGGTTGATATGTACGCCAGTTTGTAGTTTACGTCAGTGTTTTGTTTAGGTAAGTTATTTTTATTTTTCTTGCTAAAATAATTTGGATTCACTTATAATGACCTTATTTTGCAACAAAACATTAGATATAGCCAGCCCGATGCTGCTTGTGTCCTCGAGGAAGACCGCAAAACGCGAATATATTGCACGAAGTGCAAGCGACCGACCTGCGAGAATCATGGAAATATATATTGCAGCGATTGTAGTGCCTTTGAATAAGTTAAATTCTCCTTTTTTTTACATTTTGTATGAAAAAAAATGAAATATATTCTTAAAAACTAAAATTTCATGCATTTTTGTTTGATTTTTCCACATATCAAATTCCCAATTTTTTTAATTTTCAAAATCCAAAATAAATCGACTTTTTTGGCAAAACATCATGATGTCATTTATATGCTTGAAGTCCCTTGTGTCCTCTTTAAAATACCGTCTGAAATCTGAAAATCGGTTCATTAGAAAAATAGTTATCAATTTTTGTTTATTAAATGACAATTTGAGCGTTTTTGAACACTTTTAGCTATTTAAATAGATTTTTCACCGACTAAGCTTTGATTAAATTGAATTTACTCTTCACCATTCTCTTCAGCATGAAAAAACGAACAAATTCGCGTTCTTTTAAGTGAAATTGCTGCTGTCAGATCGATTTTACGACCAAAAATCCCGTGGGGTAAATATATACCCCAGTTTGTAGTTTAAGAGTAGAAAAAATAAGTTTGTCGTTCTAGGGTTAATTATGTATATAATAAAAATTAGAAATAAATAAAGGTTTAAAAAATATTAACTACGATTTTTTTTATTAGAAACACAAAATTACAAAGACAACGTATTTATTATATCACAAAAGTTATTTCTAATGAGTTTATCGTAACTGGAAGATTTTCTTGATGTAGATTTTATGGTTCCAAGGTAGATAAATGAAACACAGGGAATATTTTAAAAAAAAAAATATAATATTCTCTTGTAGGTTAAACACGAAAGCACATGTATTTTATTAATTTTGTTTTCTTTTGATTTAAGTAATGATAATATTTTATTTATAGGTTTTCCTTTTGTTTTTATAATTTCAAGTATATTGGTTGATTATTTTTTATATTATTTTATTTTTAAATATTTTTTTAATATAAATTTTTTGTTAATTTTCCAAAACAGTTTCTAACTTAACTCATTATCAATTCGCCATTTCAAACTTCCTTTTTCTGTTCGTCATTACTATTCACTGCTTACTCGGGGTTTGCGTCCCCAATACCAGTTATGTACTTTGAACAATACCAGTTACTTTGAAATACTTATATACATCGCTAGATAGCAGTACTGTTACAAGTCTTAATCGTTTAATCGAACTATAGAGTTCACAGGTACATTAAATACATACAATACACAACCAATACCTCTTGCGTTTATTCAATATGGATGTAAAACTCAATAATTATTCATTCTACACAGTCCAATCTTATTATGTGCCGAACTTGCACGAAGTTGTTCGGCACATAAAAATGAGTGTATGTAAACTAGTAAGTAATTTAATCCCCTAACCAATGTTGCTCAAACTGAATTCTGAATTCGGAATTTCATTTATATGTTATTTTAGTTGCCTTAAACTATTTTTCTTAATATTAGAACATTGAGCAAAAACAAGTCAATTAGATTTCAAATCTCTAAACAAAATTTTTATATTGTTTATTCTTCACCCATTTTTCCAAAATTAACTCCCAACCACCCCTATTGATGTAATTTGAACAGATGTAATTAAATGTAATTAAATATCAATAGATAGATAGTTCTTTAAAATAGAGCAATATCGCCAATTTAAGCTTTTGCTTTATCTCTTAGTGTTTTCGAGATCTTTGAAAAATAAAATTTTTACCCCAATTTTTGAAGCGCGACTTCACCCTTTCAAACTGTTTTTCCGCAGACGAAAAAAAATACGGGTCGCTTAGTTTTTAGTGTTCTACAAAATATTTAAGTTTTATCAAAATTTAGCGTTTCTAAGCCACACCCATGACTAACATTTTTCGTTTTATGCCTATTCTGTCACGTCTGTCACAATTCATCCCCGTCTATAGTACGAGTGCCTAATTTCGTGCCAATCTAAATCGAATCAACTCAAGCAAGATAGAACTGGTTGTACCTATGTGGGTTTAATTAATATTTGCACAAAACTTCGTATTGAATCTAATATATTTGTTTATATTAAATAAATTACATTGAATGATAACTTATGTATATGTTGTATTTTAAAGCTCTAAATCTTCAATTTTATGTTTTGTGCGCTTATGGAGTTTACAAAGTTTATAATGTTCATTTTATACGATTCAAAATACGATTTTCAGTCATTACCACTGTGTTTGTGGTTTCCTAGTTTGATGTATGTACAAGAAGGAGATTTGTATCATGCAAAAGGACCACTCCGGATAAGATAGGTGAATCTGTCTAAGGCCCAACCTGGGTCGGAAGTGCCATGGTAGCGATCGTCCTTGCACGTGTATTCCATAGCTGCAATATTAGATTAAGGTAGCTTTGCGTTTTCGAGTTGTACCAAAATGTTTAATTTTGGACTTTTCCCGATTTTCCACTTTCCTTTCCCCAAAGTGCATAAGTATTATATATATGCATATAGGGTTCTAAGAGCTCCATAAGACAGTGTATGCAACTCTCGGAAACACGGAGTTTAGAAGAACATATTTGTAAAAATTTCTAAATGACCTATAAAGAAACACAAAACGCGATCTTGGACCAAAATGAGGCATAGATTTTTGAAATATACGCCTTCGAATTAGTAAACATATGCCTAAAAATATTTCGCAAAATTGGGCCAAGTAAGGCTAATTTAAGGATTTAAATACAAGGGGCTCTAGTGATACTCGGTGTTGCAGCCGCCTTAGTGGGCTTGTTGGTGATAAAAATATGGTGATGCGTTCCTCTCACCCTTAAAAAAAGCAAGCGTGTGCGATTAAGGCTCATTACCAGTGTTTTCATCAGTATAGAAAGAAATTACAAATTATCATAAATCAAAAAACATGACTGCTGTCACAAAAAGGTAAACTTAAAAATTAACAACAAATTATCCTTGAATTTTTATCGTAGTTGAGGAACAGTTTTGTTAAGGGCACATGTGTCTGAGGGTTCCTTACTCCCAACTTATCTTTATCCACACTTAACGAGCTATGCCTTTGTCTAGGAGGTAAGACGAGGACCTAATGAGCGTGTTTTAGCGAATTTCCAGAATGGAAGCTCGCTATTACAGCCACTGTCATGACGCGACTTGAACCCGGGACCATGGCAGAAATTTGTTTTGAGGTCCCTAGAAACCGAAAATAATATTCACCAAAATTTATATATATATATATATATATATATATATATATATATATATATATATATATATATATATATATATATATGTATATATGTATATATATATATATATATATATATGTATATATATATATATATATATATATATATATATATATATATATATATATATATATATATATATATGTGTCCGCACGATAACTCTCGAATGAAATGTCCTAGGTTTACGAAATTTGGTGAAAATGTTGGAAATCCCAAACCGTTGGACAAGTTCGTTAGCCAGACACGTCGGATGCCAGGAACATGGTGTTTGTTCTTGCAAAAAATTAGTTTTTTGGCAAAATTTCCACTTATTCAAAAATTTTTGTGAAATTTTTTTACACCATTTAAAAGAGGAGAAAAAATTACATAAAAAGGTCCTTAAATTATTTTTCTATGTCAACTAGTTTCCGAGAAAAACTATGTTGTTTAGACTGTGATACTTTTATCGTAAAAAGTGTGAAGCTATTCACAATCTAAGCACATATTCGATACAATATGTATCGTACACATAATATACCAGGTGGCCCATTTGGATGTATACATACGATTTACATGTTAATTTTTAACATTAGATTCCTATAAGGAAAAAGTTATGTCACAACAGTGCTTTGAATAAACTAATAATACTAATTTAATATTATAACTACTACTGTTACTATCGCTTTAACAACAATAGTGCAGTAAAGTAAAGAAATGAATGTCGCAATTTATATATATTTATAATATATATAATTTATATATATTTATAATATATATAATAAATATATTTATATATAAATATAAATATAATTTATTATATTTATATTTATATATATATATATATATATATATATATATATATATATATATATATATATATATATATATATATATAAATTTTGGTGAATATTATTTTCGGTTTCTAGGGACCTCAAAACAAATTTCTGGCATGGTCCCGGGTTCAAGTCGCGTCATGACAGTGGCTGTAATAGCGAGCTTCCATTCTGGAAATTCGCTAAAAAAATGAAGACCGGATAAAGTTTTCAGCAAATTCGGATTAGCGGTTTGTTTTTTATGGTAAAAAAATGGAATTAACTTTATTAGGATAACATAGATTATATGGATTTTTTACCATAACATTATTATATAATGGCCTAAGAACCTTCCTTGATGTTAGAAACGCCAGTATTTTACTACAAGATTAAAAAAAAAAAAACGAAATGATAAACTTTTTTTGAAATATATTTTGTCTCGCATATCTTGAGAACAAATGATGTTATCATTTGTTTGATAAGGATGGAGCCCCCACCCTTAGGTAGCGAAGGCGAAGCCCCCGGTCTGGGCAAGGGGTAAAGCCTCTATTGGGGGCCTAGGGAAGGAGTCGCTAAATGGGAAGGACATCCAATGGGAAGTTGACAGTGTGGTGTAACGCGGTGGAAATGGGGGGCCAGCCTTTATTAGATAGATGTAAAATGTCTACTGAGGTGAAAATGTATTATTTTATCAGCTCATAATTTCGGCTTCGGAACCCTTAACACCGCGTGTACAGTTTAAGATGATGTTGATCTCGACGTTCACTTAATTTTGTTCCTTGTTTTATTGCGCGCAGAGGATGCCACATGAGTCCGGATAGGTTATAAAACAAAACACATTTTTACGGCCGTAAAACACTTTATTAATTGTAAAACTTGAATCAATTTATTTTTGCGTAGTACAAATACATAACGGCCCAAACAATGGATTTTGGTTACATTTATGTTTATTATGTAGTAAAACCCGATGTGTCATAAAAACAAATAAATTTACTAAAAAATTTTAATAAAATAAATGAAAGTAAAGTTAAACGAATCGGATTCGACACATCATCAAAAATGGAAACAAGCTTCAAACAAAACGACTTGCTCGTTCCATTACTAAAACCCGATTGAAGTTCCACCCTGCCTACAACAACAACCACACCACATCAGGCCCGCTCGACCCCCACTCTCTCGTCATGATCGAGTGGTGTCGATTAGGGTACTATATCAAGGTAGGCAGTGACCAGAACACAGTTGTAGTGTCGTTTGTCTATCTTGACACGTAATGAACCCAGCGGTTACAGTGGGTATACCTGTCCCCCAAATTTTTAAATATTAAAAAAGGACCTTAAATAGTAAACTGGAAGGCCTTGAAGATATGAAGATATGTTTTCTTTCCAAAAAGATCCAAAATTTCTATTTTATAAATAAAAATCCAAAATTCCTATTTTGTAAATAAACAGTGTCATTAATAACATTTTTAAATTACTTAATATTTATGTATTGCATTTGTAGAAAAATACCTCTGTCGTAGCACCTGCATAACATAGCGAATTTCCGATCATAAAAGTTACTTTTTCTCGAAAACCCGCTTACCTAGAATAATGGTTCAAAATGTATCTTCTGTGATTTTCTTCGTTCTTTACAACAATATAAAAAAAATTGAAAAAACTTTTAAATTTTGGCCAATTTTTGCAAAAAACTAATTTTTTTGAGGTTTCCGGAACTGGACGTGTCTGGCTGGAGAACTTATCCAAGATTTTTGGACTTCTATTCTATTTTACTGTTTTATTATATTCAAATTCTAAAGGTATCCTATTATTATAACAAATTTCATCCCAAAGTGAATTTCTCGGAAATATAGGCAATCAAATTTATTTAATCTATCATCTATGGCAAATAAAAAAATTAATTAAATCAGAATTCTGATACTTATTACGTGAAAAATGTGTTCTACTTCATTATTATCCAAGAAAAAATTCAACAAAGTTTCTGATTTCTCGCTTGTGACATGGTTAACATATTTATACGTACTATAATTATGTGTATGGAATTCCTTTGTTAAATACTAGCTGTACTCGCGACGTCGTTCGCGCATAAAATAAATGAGAAGTATATAAGTATAATCATTATAAGGCATTTGTAGAGAACAATAGTTTTGCGTAATGCATTCACATGCTCAAAATGATTTTTGTATTGTCCCGAGGTAAGGAAACATTTTCCTGTAATAAGAAGTATCCTAAATGTTGACGCAGGTAATAAGTTATCACCACACAAATTTCATAAAAATCCTTTCAATTGTTTTTGCGTAATATGTACACATGTTCAAAATGGTTTTTCTATTTTCCTGTGGAGATGACACTTTCCCGGAATAAAAAGTATCTTAGATGTTAACTCAGATAATAAGTTATCACCACACTAAATTGCATCAAAATCCGTTCAATAGTTATTGCGTAATGTGTGTATATTCTTAACATGGTTTTTCCGTTTTCCCGTGGAAATTAGACATTTTCCTGGAGTAAAAAGTATCTTAGATGTTGATCCAGGTAATAAGTTATCAGCACCCCAAATTTCATTAAAATCCGTCCAGTAATTTTTACGTGATGCGTGAACAGACACACACACACACACACACACACACACACACACATATAGACAGACAGACAAAAATCTTAATAATCGCTGTTTTGATATCTACATTGATAACTATTTACAGTACCAGCAAAATTTTCAAAAAGAATTCCATGTACAGAAACGGTCTTCTTATAGTTGTATTATATGTATAGATTACCTATTATAATGGCTTCTTTGTTTAAAATGTTAATTTTTTTCTAATTTAATTGCCCCCTCTTCTAAAAAGTATATATTTTTTAAAATTTTATAAAATTTCTGTAGTTCTTATTCAAGGAAAAATGTACATATTAAAACATGAACATTTAATATTGTAATGTTGGTACTTGTGCATAGTGGCGCTTTTAGCGGCAGTTCTGTATTTAAATTTGAATGCATTCTTGTAATTTTGATTGTTTAATTGTTTGACACAAATCATGAACATAAACAAAATACTTAATATTACAATAATAATTTATTTATGTACGTAATATATGATTAAAAAGTTAAGAAAAGTAAATGCTGCGGTTATTTTTATTGCTATGCTAAGGTAAAATCAAAAAAACTAAGAAAATTTAATATATAATTAATTTTTTTAAAATATTTTTAGCTATAAAATATTTTGACTTGCTGTGAATATGTTTTTTGCATACGTTTTAACATTTTAACATGGAACACTCAGTTATGAAATATCAATCTCAACTTTATTTTGATGATTCCACCAGTCCCGAAAACTGTTTTACGCTCATGAAAAAGTTCTTTGTGACTTCCAGAAAAAAACCAACCTAGTTGATCTTTCAAGATCATACTTAGTGAATTGTATTGTGCTATTCGTTATTTAGAACGAAAAATTGTGTACTTACGAATATAAGATGAAAACAAGAAATTAGTAGTTTGAAAAACTGGGAAAAATGGACGTCCCAAAAAAAATCTCTCAGGACACCCGGACAACGGAGTTAAAGCCGTGTTAAATAATTAACAATGTGTGTGGAAAATTTGACAATTTTCCCCTCGACTTCTGAAAAACGCAAAGCTCCTCGTACATTATCTCAAACTTCTTTCTATAACTCTCCAGTTTTTAAAAATTATCAGACCCATTTAATGAATGTCAACGGTCGTGTCCCATTCTTTCATTTTCAACCAGTTTTCCAATAAAACTTTAGAATTTTTAAAGTCAAAATTTTTTAGATATAATTAATATTTGAAAGACTGCTTTTGCGAAAATCCCTGTTACAAAATATGAAAACTGAAAGTGAACACTCTTTAAATGTACTTTATCTGAAGATAAGTTAATTACTCGAAAGCTTTTACCTGAAGATAAGTTAGTTACTCGAAAATTTAGCAAAAAGTGACAAAGTAAATTAATCTCATATTTTCAAAAATTGTTAATCTACCAAATTTTACTGTAGCTTCCAGATATAAAAAAAAACCAGTCATCAACCAGTTTTTAAAAACAGCAAAAAAAAAATTAAGAACAGAATATTTTAAACGATTCTAATATATCTCTGAAATATTGTCTACAGTTACAATTAGTTTAAAAATAAATTATGAACATAATCGATAAAAGAACACGAAGTATTTTTGAAATTAAATACCAAATTTAAATAAAATTAATACAAATGAACGGTTGCCTCGAGCAAGCTTTTTTTTTCTTTAAAAAAAAAAATGTTATCATTATAACGAAAATAATTTTCTTTCTATAATTTTATTTATAAAATCACGCTTTATGTAATACACACTTTTATGTCTGTGATTTCAAAATTTTAGTAAAATTATTATTAATTTGATAAAAAAAGTAATGACCAGTAAGCAGTTCGGTAGAGACTAATTATATTTTTAAGCCCTGGGCACTCGGAGAAAAAACTTTAAATATGTATTTAATTTGCAGCACGTTAAAATGTTCACAGATGAAATATTCTAAAAGTACGTCCAAACAAACGCGCCACGCAGTGCAAAATGCTCGCGAACGTTGTAGCTACAGTCAGTTTGGCCGGGTATACGTGCACATCTGCAACAACTTGCCCACGAATAAACGTGATCGAAGTAAAGTCGGCACTTCAAAGGAATCTCTTTGTTTCAACATAAAATACTGAATGTGAGTTGGTTTTCGAGGAAAGGTTATTTTTTAACCAATAATTCTTTATGTTACGCAGAATGCTGCGACAGAGGTATTTTTTTCCGTGCAAATATGTACATTAATATACTCCGAATTCCATCAACATAAAATATATGTCTAAATTATTCCTACCTAACAAATGAAATAATATTCCATTTAAACTCTCTAAATTTATGGCGTGAGTACATTTTCGATCATTAGTAAGTATAATGGTTTTAATGGTGGAAAATATATTCGCACTATAAATCAACAGTAATCAAACGAAATATGTGTAGAGAAACCAAATAATTTTGTTTCAAGTACCAAGATAAAAGGTTACATTGTCTAATAATAATTTACAATCTCTTTCTATATTCGATGAACTCAAATCAAAAAAGTAAAATAAATCCTGCCCTAAATGTAAATCATTTTTATTTTAGAGAATTTGGCATACGCTACTCTCAGTTTCGAATTAGAGAAAAAAATCGACATTTAAAGAATGTAATTTAGATCTCATATACGATGAAGCTATATATGAAATTAATGAGACAATCTGATTTATTTGAAACCACCAATATTGTGTTTTATCTTTTATGTTACGATATTCGCGTCGCCTATTTCAAGTGTATGTTACATCGTTATGTTTCATATATATTCAAATACATAGTATAAAATACAGCACGGAGCCTCTTTAGGGAAAGCCTAGTATTATATTACAACTCCCAGAAAAAAGTTAAGGTAATAAAATTTTGAAAAAAAAAATGATTGGTTAAATAAGATGACAAGGATAAAAAAGCAGCTTGTACAGTGACAGTTCAATTTACTTATCTCTCTCACACAAAAATCTGTCAAACTAAGTCGGATTTACATAGCTAAAAAAAAACTAGAATACAGTATTTTTAATGTGTCTCTCCATGGAGATACGGAGTCTTCACCTGATGGCAGATTTGTGGTAACTGATAACTCTTACTGATTATACCGTGTCACCCTGGAGTTAAATATCTACAAATTCAATTCATTTTAGAAAACTATTAAGAAATTATTCTATTTAATGGAAAACTAAAGTAAAAATACATATAAGAAAACATTAAAAATTTACTAGCATTATTTATAAGTAAAAATTAATAACAAACTTAGATAAAAAAAAAAAAAAAAAAAAAAAAATTCGAAAATTATAATTGAGAGGACAAATGCATGAAGAAATTATGTGGCATTTTTATAATTTTACAGTACAACCATTTGAAAGTTTTTATTTACTTGTACTCCCTATGAAATAGCACATGTTTATTATTGAATTTGTTTGAAACTATTGGAAGTAATGAAACCAAATTTTTCTAGATGATATTTCAGGATAAAATATTTCTAAATTCTACAAAATAAAAAAAGTAAACGAACAGTCAAAAATAAATATATTAAACTTTAAAAAAAGTTAAGTTTTGAAAAAATATTAATACCATGACGATCATAACCTTTAATGATACAACGTCTAGTGGTACACTATTTTGACGTTTATACACTTCATGTGGATTTATTGACGTCGTGCGACGTGATATGTGAGTTAGTAATGTTTCAGTTGACGTCTTATGACGTCAGTGACCGTCAAGGTGTTACTTTAAATACATAATTTTAATTTTTAATATTTAACATATACATTCATTTAATTTAATCATTTTTAATATTTAACATATACATATATTTAACATATACATTTGAAATCACAAAACAATTCGATAAAATTTATTATAAATGAACAAAATCGTTAAAAGTGATGATATTAAAAATTGAAAATTAAACTTAATAAAATTAAAATTAATAAAAAAAATAAATAATAATAAAACTAAGAAAACAGTGTTACACAAAATTTAGAAAAATGTTACAAAAGAATCAAAATTAAGAACTATTAAAAATCAGTCACGAGGTGCTCGAAACAAAATGGCTTTAGTCTAATGGAAACAAAGTAGTGACTGTGGCGTTGTAGTCAAGTTGGGCAACCATTTTAATCTTTTAAGCGGCTTGTTAAACTGGACGGTTTCTGTTTTACATGCCAGCATCAAAAGTGTTGTGCAAATTAAATTGGAATTTGTGTTACAAATAAAAACTATATGGAGTTTACCCCATTTAAAAATTTGATATTTGGCAAGCACAATAGATAAAATGGCGGCACAATCGACAAATGTCATCAACCTGAGTTAATTCTGGTTAGCCGCTTAAGTGGCTAAAATTTTTGATCTTAACTCCCTGACGATTATAGGAACAATTCCGAAAAACTAATTGATATAGGTTAAAAAATCAAGAATACACTATTTTGACAACTAGTACACTTTATATGGAACTGTTGACGCTGTTTACCGTTATGTATACATTAGTTTTTTTTTATAATGTAAAGTGCAATTCTTTTTTTTTATTTATAATATCCTGTGTATGTTTTAAGAACTGAATTATGTATTTTAATAATAAATGAAATTCTTAATTTAATTACGCATTATAATTAAAAAAGTTAAATGAATGTATATAATTTTTAAAACTATAGATTTAAATTATAATTTAACATTTCTAAATCGTGTTTTGTATTACTATTTTCTATTTTTAATTGAAAAATAATATTTATGAATGTTGCTGCAAGAGGCAGTTTCGTATTGAAAATAATTTATTTCATTTTTTGCTATAGTGTAAATCCAACTTGTAAAATTTTATTACGTTTACTTTTTTCTTAGAGTTGTAATATAATATAAGGAAAGGTATTCACACAGATTAATACATACGCAACTTTTTATTCTTTATGTAAACAAAACATAACAAAAATAAACATTTTTTAATCAACATATTTAACATTTTTGTAATATAAAGGGTGTGACAGATTAAAGAAATTTAATAATATTTTAGCGTATTTGTTTTAAATGAGAATTCTTTCTAAAAAATTTTAATATTCATGCGAAAAATCAATTAATTAATATGTATTTAATTTTAATTAGATATAATGTGTATTATATAAAGTAATTTGATATATCTTTTGTCAGCTTTTGTGTAAATTTTAATCGCTTATATTTTCATATATACGTATGTATTACGTAGCTATTATGTGTGGCCCGTTCGGCTTGGCTTGTACGGTCTTGTACGGTACACAGAACACTGTCTTGTCTCATGTATTTGATGTATTCTTCATATGTAAACCATTTTCTCACACATCATAGATAGTAGGTACATACATACATAATACGTATGCCTATATAGTCAATCTATCACAGGACAACATCAATCTATGTATGTGCATTATAGGTATCTCTTGCGTATGCAACAACTGGCGGTAATAGTAAGACAAAACACTTTTTTTTTAATAGAATTAGGACAATTTGGGTTACAAATACGTATTGGTATTACAGATGTTTACTATATTTAATATTACTAAAGAAGTAATTTAATACTTTCAAATTAATTAGATTATGTATTGTCTTCATTACGCATTAAAAATATACTTTTTGTCGACTACAATCCTATTCAGAAAAATACACATAAAATTACAGTAATTAATATTTTTACACACCCTGTATATAAGACATTATTTAAGGAAAGCTGTTGTTTACCTTTCCCTGTTTAGGCTCCGTGCTGTATATTAAATTTGTATCTGCGTTTTCGTATTGCATACAGTTGACTTTTGTGATAAACATTCACAATTGTTTATTTAAGAGTGCCTAATTAAAAAAAAATAAATAACATGGATTTGAATATTTTTTTGGTGGTTTTATCTAAAACACTTACCAATTTTTAAAATAGCGGATCAATAAACACAATGCAATTCATTGTGCAAGAATTTGAAGTAAGTTGAAATTTTCAACGTTCCAGACATGGGGAAAAACTGAATTAGTATTTCAAACGGCAGGTCATGACTAATTAATTATTCGCTAAGATTAATTTCATTAATTAATATTTTTGAATATAACATAACTGTATTGTTATTTTTTCTTAATATTATACGCTTTCCCGTTCATACAGGCTATATCGCGAAACTATGCTAAAGTATGATAATCAGATTTATTTGAGCATAGTTATGTAGTTTTTAACTAACCTTAATGTTTTGGGGCTAAGAAATTAAATTAGAAAACTAAAATCCGGACACAAATTTCCTCTAGATCTACTAGAACTAGAGAAATGAAGTCAGGCTCAAGGCTCCATGACGCTGGCACATCATCTAAAAAGATAAACAATGAAAAACTTTTATCAAATAGGTCACAAATTGGTCATAATTGGTCACTTACAAGCAAAGGTTTTGAACTGTCAATTCGCAATTTTGATGAAACTTGGTATATGTGCAGTACAAGCGAAAATAACAGACCCGTATTTTTTTTTTATTTTCCACTGTCGCCATTTATGGGGTGAAATCACCCCTAAAAATTAGGGTAAAATTTTAATTTTGCTTGATAACTTGGAAAGGACGGCAGATAGAAAAAAAATTTAAATTAACAAAACACTTTATTTTTAGAGAGCTTTCTATTGATGTGTATAAATTCAGGATCGGACATACTGCAGGGACTGTACAGGTAAAATTGAGGGTAAATTTTGAAATAGGTGGATATGCTTCATTATATTTAAATTTGAATAGCATATATGAAAACTACATGAAAAATACTAGTTTACCTATTTTTGCTGTGATACAATGTTGTGATGTTACATAATTTCTTTGTGACATACCTGTTTTTCCTACAACTTCGTTGGAATTTTATATTCTTGATGTTTCCTGATACGGTAAGTATTTGGTCGCATCTCGTCTTCTAATATTTTATCATGATTTTGACTTTCCCTATTTAGTATGGGGTCCGTTAATTTTTTGATTCTTTGATTTTTAATTTTTTAATTTCGTCTGTCATTTTGACATCCATTTGACATTTGGAGGTTATGTCCTTTTGATATTATTTTTCTCAGTTGTTTTCACAACTGAATTATTGATTTTCCTGAAGATGGTCATTTAAATGACTGAAACATGTAGAACAACTTTCTTTCTTTTAGTTCGTTCTTAATAATTTATATGCAGGCTGTCGCTAAAAAATTTTTTTCATCTTATAGTACCTAAAAATGTGTATAATAAAACACAAAAATTGATAATTAAATAAACTTATAAATTAAGTTATTTACCAAAAAACCAGAAAATAAAGTTGAAATAAAAACAATTAATATAATCAATGTTAATTTTTGATTATTTTCAAAATGCTTTAAAAATAATGCTAAATTTGGCTGATCGAATACCGGTGGCTTTACTCTATTGAAAAATACAACATAGTGATTAGATTTACTGACAACTAGATTTACCAGCAGATATTTCGCGCATGCGTCACAGTATGAAAAAGCCTTTTTTAAATTTCTTAAAATTCTGGAGACCTGGCCAATTTTTTATTTTAACTGACCAAATATCAAGGTTTAAAATCCTATCCATTGCTCTTATTATTTTTGTTTTTTTCTTTAGATGGCGTGCCAAAATTTTTGAGTGATCTGGGAATTTTTACAAATTTTTTAAAATTTGTTTAAAATTTTCTATTGTTGACCAATTAGTGGGACTAACTGTAAGTGACCAATTATAACCAATTTGTGACCTATTAGACAAAATTGTTTCAATGTTTAACTTTTTAGATGGTGTGCCAGCATGATGGAGCCTAGGCTCAAAATGATAAATATGAGATATTATATATATATATATATATATATATATATATATATATATATATATATATATATATATATATATATATATGAGACATACATTTTAAAAAATATTGACACATTTTAGTCAGTTGTGCCATTTTTAACTTTCTGGAAAAATCGACGAATTTTGGCTATTTCGATTTTTTTCAGATCTTGTTTATGAAAACTGAATATAAAAGTATAACAAAAGATCCAGTCATTTAAGGAACAAAATTTCTTTCAAAGGTGACCTGGTGGTGAATTTTAATTTTAATTAAGAAAAGACAATGCGCAAAATTGCCCCCCAGCGCCCACTGGTGAGATATGTATTTTCTGAAAGCCCCTTCCTAGTAGTATGTTGACCTGCAGCGGGTATTAGAGTCCCCGTCGGGACGGTGCACTTCGGACTACCTTATTTTAGCAATCTACCAAGGGGTCTGCCAGAAATCGCCACCGGTAGGACACCCGAACTTCTCTTCGGATACTCCCAATGTACAGGTTTAAAGTCGCCCGGTACGTCTTCTGCCATAGGTCACGTGAGAAAACGAGGTTAGGCCACTTGCCAGGAAAGTGGTTTTACACAGCGATAGGCAGGCCCACGACATGTCTCATAACCCATTTGTACCTACACAGAGTATCCCGTTTGGCTATGGTCACCTGCACACTTTTTGTACATTTGACGCCCTATAACTTTTGAAGGCCAGGTTCTCCATAAACGTGCCCATTGACAAAGTTAGACTACCTGACCAGGGCTACGGATGGGCCCCGGCCTCAACCTTGGACGCTAGGGGCTGCTTTCCATAGAGTTTTGCCCATTGTCCTTTAGTTTTTTATTTTTTCCAAAAACCCTATGGTTCCCTGAATCTGATTGTTACTAACAAGAAGTTGCGTCAACAGAAATATTTATATAATCTGTAGAAAATATAATTTAAATTTATTTGAATTTAAATAAATTAAAATAAATTTAATCGTACCTAAGTGTTTTCACAACAATCAGAGTTAACTGTACACATCATAGATAACTAACAAGTAAAGGTCTTGAAGTGATAATTCCCGATTTTGATGAAACTTGGTAGGTGTGTAGAACAATGAAAAATAACAGACACGTATTTTTCTTTATCGGCCATTTAAGGGGTGAAATCCACTCCCAAAGTTGGGGTGAAAATTTAATTTTGTCAAATTACTTGAAAACTATAACAGATAGAAAGAAAGTTTAAATTGACACAACCCTTCATTTTTAAAGATCTTTCTGCTGATGTACTCAAATCTAGGGTCACACCTATTGGAGGGGCCTTGACTATAAAATTGAAGATCAATTTTGAGATAGGGTGAATATGGTTCGACCAATCAAAATACTAATATCATATATGAAAACTACATCAAAAATACTAGTTTACCTGTTTTTGCTAAAAGCCGTTACATTAAAGCTAATAACTTAAATCTTAATCTAATATCTTACATGTGCAGTCAATATTTTACTTATAATATCTTTAAAAATAACTTTTTAAATCGTTTTTATTTATTGTATTTATACTTTGCCATTTATATTTAAACAAAAATATTTATTGAATACAATTTTATTATAATGTTATTCGTACAAAATTAAGGGCTCTATACAAATTCTAGCTCTAGTTAGCTTACCATTGGAAGTTATTGTAATGGGTCCGATTTTACGAATCGCTAATTTAGACATATCTCCACGTTTCAAGGTCACTAGAATCCAAATCCATCGTTTTTAGCATGATGCCTGTGTGTGTGTTCGTTAGTTCGTTCGTTCGTTCATTCGTGAATTTTTTTCGTTTCGCATATCTCGAGAACAAATGATGATATCAACTCCGGACTAATTTCATTCGATATGTAATTGAAAAATAAAGACCGGATAAAGTGTTCAGCAAATTCGGATTAGCGGTTTGTTTTTTCTGATAAAAAACGGAATTAACTTTATTAACACAACATAGATCATATAGATTTGTTACCATGTCTTTATTATATAATGGCCTAAAAACCTAATTGATGTTAAAACACCAGTAAATTATTATAAAATTTAAGGAAAAAAAAACACGAAATAAGAAACTTTTTATAAAATATTTTTGTCTCGCATAACTTGAGAACAAATAATAATAACATTTGTTTGATAAGAGTACCCACCCTTGGGTACAGAGGGCGAAGTCCCTGGTGTGGTGCGAGGGACAAAGCCTCTATCGAGGGCCCAGGGGAGAAGCCCTCTGATAAGAAAAAACAATTATTTATGTACAGTAGTCTCTAGTCTTTAAGGTCACCCAATGGGAAGTTGACAGTGTGAGTAGACCTGTCCCCTCAAATCTTTAATATTGGAAACTGTTGAAATATTTTAAAAACAGAATCGGTAGAGGCAAAATTTAAATTGACTAATAGTCATATTTCTCGCATATTTCTATGTAATTAACTACTTCAGTTTTTATAGATAACAAAATTTTACTTTACAGTATAAATTATTCTTTTGAAATTAATGATCCAGCATTTTTTTAACTAGTAAAATAGTACTCTAAAGTAAATTTAATATTACACGATCACTACTAAAAATATAAAAGGCTTCATTGTAAAAATATTACTCGTAAATCTGTGAAATAATGGTGATCCGAACGGAATTTACCAATGCTGGAAAATCGGAAGTAGGTTGTACTAAAAATTCAGAGCTCTAAAACGATTATATGCTACGTCAATTTAAATTTTGTCTCTACCGATTGTGTTTTTAAAATATTTCAACAGTTTCCAGTATTTATTAGAGCTACCGGAATTTGTGTAAGTAGAGCCCTTAATTTAATACAAATAACATTAAAATAAAATTTTGTCCAATATTTTTGTTTAAATATAAATTGTAAAGTATAAATACAATAAATAAAAAGGATTTAAAAAGTTATTTTTAAAGATATTATAAGTAAAATATTGACTGCAGATGTAAGATTTCAGATTAAGGTTTGAGCTTTTAGCTTTAACGTAACGGCTTTTAGCAAAAACAGGTAAACTAGTATTTTTGATGTAGTTTTCATATTTGATATTAGTATTTTGATTGGTCGAACCATATTCACCCTATTTCAAAATTGACCCTCAGTTTTATAGTTAAGTCCCCTCAAGTAGGTGCTACCCTGGATTTAAGTACAACCGTAGAAAGATCTTTAAAAATGAAGGGTTGTGTCAATTTAAACTTTTTTTCTATCTGTTATAGTTTTCGAGTAATTTGACAAAATTAAATTTTTACCCCAATTTTGGGGGTGGATTTCACCTCTTAAATGGCGTTTCTGGCCGATAAAGAAAAATACGTGTCTGTTGTTTTTCTTTGTTCTACACACCTACCAAGTTTCATCAAAATCGGGAATTATCACTTCAAGACCTTTACTTGTAAGTACTTCATAGTAATTTTTAAAGAGGTTGTAAGCGGGAGGTAAGATAACTAATGTATATTCTTTCAAAGGTTTGGCGATATTGTCGTACCTAAGTTATTTGTTATGAATACATACGTGATACGTATATGTGTTGTATATGTTCCCGTTGGTACGCGTACCATATAGTTAAATTACGTCTCACATAACTAATATCTATAGCTAAAGATACATTATTGTCGTAGACCTACCTATTAGTAAATAAATTTGTCTACTGTGTGAAATAAAGGGGTGGTTCCTTTCCGGTGAAATTGTAATTTTAATATATTACTCAAATGTTACACCCAGTTTTGTTAAATGTATCCTAGATTCGGTATATATATATATATATATATATATATATATATATATATATATATATATATATATATATATATATATATATATATATACAGTGTGGAAACAGATTTATCGAACATAGGGCAAATATAATAGGAAATTTTTCTTAAGATCAATGTAATCTTTAATCTCTGACTAATCGTACTTCGTTTTTAAATCGTATTACTATGGATACAAAATAATTTGTTATTTGTCACTTTAAAATTAAAATCATCAAACAGCAAATGTCGAGCTGATTTTGTCTACGGTAATATGATAATAATCTGTAAATAATTTATAACTATGAAAATACTATATATAGCAGAGTCGGATTAGCTCCAAATTTTAGTGAATAAGGAACTGTTTCCCCACTCAAGTTTTTTTTGTAGACAGTTAATTACATCGAACGCTATACGAAATGAAAATTTTTTACCACTTGCAACCGCCGCTACGAAAGTTATCGGCCATTTTGTGAAAAATCGACCATTTTAGTCGTACTTTCTAAATATAGATGAATATATCTCGGTATGTGTAGGTCTAAAAAAAACGAAAAAAATTGAGGCTATTTACTACGATATAGTCTACCAGCGGTTACAGTATGAAATTTTTATCTGCACACATAACCTTAAAAAAAAATAAAAATTGGAGATACTGGTAAATTTTGGTTTTTTGGTTTTAACTTGGGATGTTTTAAGTGAAATTTGATGAAATTTTCAGAAAATATACTTTATAACGTGGACAATAACTGGTTAAAATTTCAAATCAAAATATCTAACAAAAACACTGAAAATTAACGTCAAATTTCAAAATTGATTGGCCAATGGTTTTTGTGCATTGTATCGTATGAGGTTCTTTTTCCTTTTAAAATGTAGGTTTTTTTATGCACTTTATGACGATGGATAAGAAAAAATTTTTAAGCTTGAAAAAAAGCGAAAAAAATCGATTAAAAATTCAAAATCGTCAGCTATGAACAATATTTGAAAAATAATTTAAATCAAGTAAACCGCTATAATTTAAAAATTTAAGTAGTAATTAGTTCCATAGAAGGGTCACAAGGTTCCATATAAGGGTTACACTAATCGAACCCAATTAAAAAAATTAAGTTTAAGAAATTAGGTTCAATTGTTTTCAAAAATGCACAACATCAAAAGTATATAAGCTGAAAGCTCCCATCCATCCACAAGCTGCAAATTCAACATTCTTTAAGAGTGTATTAACAAACTAAGTGGCTTAACACCTATGAGCCTTTCGACAAACTATGGACTTAATTTTTCCAAAGTTGTTTTTTTAATTGGGTTCGATTCGTGTAATCCTCATTTGGAAGCTTGTAACCCTTGTATGGGAGAAATTATTATAACTCATAATATTTAAATTATGGTGGTTTACTTGCAGCTGCTGTTGAATTTGCAGCTTGTGAGGTGGGTGGGAGCGTATATGTACTGCTACAAAAAATTAAAGGAACAAAAGAAGAAAAAATTTTTTTTTTCAAAAGATTTTTTAAAGTTTCAAAAAAATTAAAAAATTAAAATTAAATTAAAAAAAAAAAAGTATTAAAAAAACTTAAGATAATTCGTTTCAAATTTTTAAAAAAATTCTGACAAAAAAATTTTTTTTTTAATTTTCAAATTTAATGGGTAAAAGACGCCTAATTGTGAGAAAAGTTGAAAAAAAATTGAATTTTCCATTCAATTTTGCTCATTCAATTTTGCTACTTTAATTTTTTTCTAAAATTTTGAACAAACAGTTTAGGAAAACCACTCAATAGATCGATCTGCTGATTTACAGGATTATTGGGGGTACAGTGAGGTATCTAAATTCGTACAAAGATTAGATTCTCCAACAACATTCGCAAGGATGCGGACAATTTTTCGCAACAAGGAAAAAAGTCCCTTTTTTCACATTTTTCAGGTTAAATTTAAGGATGAAAATTTTTTTCCTAAAGGACGCGGCACAACCATGTCAGAAATTTATTCCAGATTGAAAAACTGCCCTTCAATTTTCTGTCCGATCACTGGTTACAGAGTATCGATGGTTAAAGCAAAAAGGATCCTTTTGAATTCAAAGTTGGATATCTCCGGAACAATTCAACGTAGAGAAAAATTTAAGAAGGGAAATTGAAACTGAATGAGCAGGCTATCAAGTCAATACCATGACTTTACTGTAAAAAAAAAAAAAAAAAAAAAAAAAAACAAGCCCGTAAACCGAAAAAAAGACCAAAAAATTTTCAAATTTTTTTTTTCATTTTCCTTAAAATTTCTCGATAACTGCTACCTACTTCTAAAAATTTTTGGACGAAATATCTCAAAACTAGAATCTTGTAGCTTCAAAATGCTTTTTTAATCATCTCGATACGACTGTTTTTCACGTAAATACAGCCCTTCAAAAATAACTCAAAAATTAACAATTTTTCTTTGCTCCCTTAATTTTTTGTAGTAGTACACTTTTGATGTTGCGTATTTTTGAAAATAATTGAACCTTAATTTCTCCAAACTTGATTTTTCAATCACGTACGATTCCTGTAATCCTCATATGGAAGCCTGTAACCCTTGTATAGCACAAATTATTCAAACTGATATTTAAATTACGGCAGTTTACTTGATTTAAATTATTTTTCAAATATTGTTCATAGCCGACGATCTTGAATTTTTAATGGATTTTCTTCGCTTTTTTTCAAGCTTAAAAATTTTTTCTTATCCATCGTCATAAAGTACATAAAAAAACCTACATTTTAAAAGGAAAAAGAACCTCATACGATACAATGCACAAAAACCATTGGCTAATCAATTTTCAAAATTGACGTTAATTTTCGGGGCTTTTGTTAGATATTTTGATTTGAAATTTTAACCAGTTATTGTCCACGTTATAAAGTATATTTCCTGAAAATTTCATCAAATTTCACTTAAAACATCCCAAGTTAAAACCAAAAAACCAAAATTTACCAGTATCTCCAATTTTTATTTTTTTTTAAGGTTATGTGTGGAGATAAAAATTTCATACTGTAACCGCTGGTAGACTATATCGTAGTGAATAGCCTCAATTTTTTTCGTTTTTTTTTAGACCTACACATACCGAGATATATTCATCTATATTTAGAAAGTACGACTAAAATGGTCGATTTTTCACAAAATGGTCGATAACTTTCGTAGCGGCGGTTGCAAGTGGTAGAAAATGTTCATTTCGTATAGTCTTCGATGTAATTAACATGCTACAAAAAAAACTTGAGGGGGGAAACAGTTCCTTATGCTTTGTTTATCCGACTCCATTAATACCCGTGGTAACATGACCTAAAAACGAAATATTATCGTTCAAAACATGTCAGAAACTTTGAAAGAAAATGTCTTACGAAAAAATTTTCCATTGTATTTGACTTATGTTCGATAAATTTATTTCCATCCTGTATATAATTGTGTTGAATTTATGTCTGCATTTTGTGCTCAATATGTACGCAAATGTGGGTAAGGCAATGTCATCAGGTCGGCTGACTGAACTGAAAAGTACCTGATTTTCACAGAAAATACTGGGTTAAGAAGTTAATTGAATCCACTGATTTGAATGCTACTTTATGGTACCTACTTTATAAATAATCAAACACAATCTTTGTTTGAAAATGGACTTTTAAGCTTGAAACAATTGCCAAAACTAAAAAACGCCGTGAGCTGCGGGGCCCCATCACAAGAGTCGAATTTTCCCTTCATCTTCGGTACCTTCAAGGTATCTAAATGTGATTGAAAAGCTACAAGCGAATTGTCATTTTAGTGGTTTAAAAACTGATGATGAGTGTTCGGCTGATCGAGGAATTTAATAAGACTTGAATCTACCATTTTCGTTTTTTCGAAAACTGCACAGTCACAAAGTTTTTATAAGTATATTCAAAATTCGCAAAAGATTTCCAATCGACTGAGTACCCGGGAAGCCGGGAAGCGTATACCTATCTCTAAAAAAGGTTTTCAGGCATTTAATTTTTTTTTATCTATGACGCACCCGGGAATTAAATCTGAAAAAATTGTGTGTTGCATGGATCATAGTAAAAAGGTGGCAAAAAATTTTGATAATTATACCATAGCTACAAGTTGATAAAAAAATATATTACAAAGTTAAACAATTATTTTTGTTTTGTGGGGGGAGTTATATTTTTTTGAAGCTGAAAATTTTTTCTGAGACATACCATAAAGCTATCTGAAACACATAAAAACATCAACCAAATCCGTCAAACCATTCAAAAGATTTTTCGAATTTCAAAAAATAATTTCTTACTCACAGGGGGTACGTTTTCAATGGCTGAAATTCAGTAAATTTCAATTTTATGTCGATAGCAGTTAGCAGCAAAAAAAAATTAACACAATTCAAATTCAATGGAAACACATACGTATCATAGAAGGGCATTCCCATCCATGCTTATCTGCCAATACTCTTTTTTTTCTTTTTTTTTTTTAAATATTAAAAAAGGACCTTAGAGAGTGAATTGGAAGACCTTGTAGAAGATATTTTTTCTAAAAATCCAAAAATCCTACTTTCTAAATAAAAAGTGACTTTAATAACATTTTTAAATTACTTAATATTCATGTATTACATTTGTTATAAAAGTAAGTTCATTTTTTTTTAAATTTTCAAATTTACTATACGCCTACTTGCATTAGTATAAAAATAAAGCATATTAAACACATTTAACAATACCACTGAATTCTGACGTAAAAATGGCAGAAGTGGGGGAATAGTAATGTGGAATCCCTAAAAGTTACTAACTGAATACTAACTCAATACATGTACATAATTTCAGCCGTCTAGGTTTACTCAGAGAGTCTCTAGACGTGTTAGAAAAAAAGCAAAAAAATCAAGGAAATATTGGCGTAAAAATCGTGACGGTAAGCGTTAAAAGTTGAAACCTCCAAAAAGTAGTGGCTAGCTATTAACTTAACCTGTACACAAAATTTCAGGTCTCTAGGTTTATTTGGGGAGATTTTTACTCGAACGAAACTGTTAAAAAACAAGAAAAATCATGTTCTTTTTGGTATAAAAATGGTGGGGGTAAGGGTTCAAATTTAAGACACCCAAAAGGCACTCCCTTGATACTAACTAAATCCGAATACAAAATTTCAGCCTTCTAGGTTTACTTGGGTGACCTGTGCGAGTGGTAAAAACTTCGGAAACGTCGAAAAAGCATGAAAGTGTAGCTTAAAAATGGTGGGGGTGGGGGTAAAATATTACAACCTCCAAAAAGCAAACCCTAGGTACGAGCTTTATCAACATACCAAATTTCAACCCTCTAAGTTAATTCTGGCGGACTGTGGGCTTGTTAGATCCAGCCAAAACATTTTTTCCCCCTCCACTCCCTCCAAATCATCCTAGGAAGCTGAATTTTGGTAGATAATTGACCGAAACATTATTTCCAATCGGTTTGGAACCGTTTTATTGTTTTGCAGCCCCCACCACCCCCTTAAAAGTTGGGTCGGATCAAAATTTTTCTCAAAATTTGAGCCCAATTTGATAATATTGTTGTGCATCGGAATGAGCCCCACTTACCAAATTTCATTTTACACCGAGTTGACACAACTTTTACGACTGCTCCGAAACAAAAATCGAATGCAATAACAGACAGTGAAGAATTTTCTGTTCAGTAGTATCATGTGGCAATTCTTTCCGAAAAAGTGAGAGAAGAAAATGTATTTGTCCTCTTTACATAGTCAGAAATTTATTACTAGCAAGTCTGTGAATTATTCTGAAAAATCTAAACTTCAAAAATAAAACTGACGGCAACCTGTGGACGCTAAAGGAAAATTGCCTTTTGTGATATCTGTTTGTTAAAAAATAAATGGATCACTATAGAAGTCCATTATAAACGGTTAGTTGATTTATTTATTATTTATATTACAAAAATTGACCCCTTCGGGATTAATGACGAGTTCAGCTCGTCATACTAATTTTAAAAAAAATTCAACTTATGAGTGTGCATTGTCTTATATCGGTAAGTAGAGGCTCTGTAGTAAAGAGCGGTCATATTGGAAAAAAAATTAAGCTAAATGTACCAAACTTGCAATTATACTTATATAGATATTAAAATTTTTATCTAAAATATTGAAATATATGGCGATACTATAGGCGTTAAAGAAGAAATTTTTGTAACTTTTTTTTACTGTTTTTCTAATAACAGTAACTGCGTGAAACATATGAGATTTTGAGGAATATTTTCCAATTTGTATTTTAATTTTAAGAAGTTTTATGTGCCTCATTTTTTTTATAGTGCCAAAGATTATGATGATTATAAAGAACATCACTGACGTGATCGAGAGCACGCAACGGATTTGGTTCATCGCATGTCAGGATGAATGACTTCCACTGATGGTTTTCCATTGAAAACCAGCGGAGGCAGGCCTAGAAATAGCTAGTATGGTGGAATTGTCGAAGTCAAAGTAAGGACTCTTATGATCTAAGTATTCTCAAAGATTTGCTTTTTATTGAGTTTTTAACGACTAGTAGCTCAAGAATTATCCGACTGTTAAGTAAAGTAGGTGAATTTCTAAAAAAATAGTGACCGGTTTCGGCCAAAAACTAGCCGAAACTTCGGCCGCACCGAAACTAAGTGTTCGTGAGTTGTCGCGCTTTGCTCGGATAAGTTCGTGTCTCGTACATACGGTAGATTTCAGCATACAATTGATATTTTAACATATCTAAATAAGTTCGGTTTCGATTTCGGGGGAAACTGAGACCGCGTCGGACACAAAAAACAAGTAATCTTTAAAAACTCTAAAAATCCCATTTTTAAAAGCTAGGATACTTTTCTAATTAAGCAACGAAATTCAAAAGTTTCCCTCGTCTTTAATTCAGTATAATTATATCACTAATCATTCCTGAGAAGTGTTTTTATTAATTAAACTTTTATTAAAAAATTGTAATTAATGATTACCTAAATTTTTTTTATTTTATAGACTGAGCTGCAGCCCACGATGGATAGAAGATCAAATTAAGGACTGTATCTCCGAAAATCCCACCAGAATAATAGCAACTGAGGTGCTTGCGCAAACGTAAAATATGGTAAAAGTTGGGTTCATGGGATGAACCCTTTGGTTAGTCGAATTTTTCAACTGAAAAATTAGACTTATACAGCCTATACGATAAGAACGGCGAGAGTAGGGGCGCTATCCGTTTTCGGACCCGTAGAACACGATTATGTAGAAAAAAATATCTGATATATATATATATATATATATATATATATATATATATATATATATATATATATATATATATATATATATATATATATTTCCGCTACCTTTTAATATGTGTAGGGCCCCCCTATGGAAGTTAGGAGCTGACATTTTGTAAGTGAGGCTCATTCCGATGCGCAACAATACTATCAAAGTGGGGTCAAATTTTGGGAAAATTTTGGATCCAACCCAAATTTAAGGGGGTGGTGGGGGGCGGTAAAACAATAAAACTTTTCCAAACCGGCTAGAAATAATGTTTCGGTCAATTATCTGCGACATATCCAAAACTCAGCTTCCTAGGATGATTTGGAGAGAGTAGAGGGGGAAAAAACGATTTTGGCTGGATCTAACCCGCCCACAGCCCTCCAGAATTAACGTAGACGGTTGAAATTTGGTATGTTAATACAACTCGTACCTAGGTTTTGCTTTTTGGAGGTTTTAATATTTTACCCCCACCTCGCTCATTTTTAAGCTACAAATTCATGCTTTTTTGACGTTTTCGAAGTTTGTACCACTCGCACAGGTTACCCAAATAAACCCAGAGGGTTGAAATTTTATATTCGGATTGAGTTAGTATCAAGGGGGTGCCTTTTGGATGTCTCGACTTTTAACCCTTACCTCCACCATTTTTATACCAAAAAGAACATGATTTTTCTTGTTTTTTAACAGTTTCGTTCGGGTCAAAATCTCCCCAAATAAACCTAGAGGTCCGGAATTTTGTGTACAGGTTAATTTAATAAGCAGCCACTGCTTTTTGCAGGTTTCAACTTTTAACCCTTACCCCCACGATTTTTACGCCAATATTTTCTTGGTTTTTTTGCTTTCTTTCTAACATGTATAGAGGCTCACTAAGGAAACCTAAAGGAGGGCTAAAATTTTGTACGTGTATTGAGTTAGTATCCAGCTAGAACTTTTTAGGGATTCCACATTACTGTTCCCCTCACTTCTCCAATTTTTACATCGGAATTCATGGGTATTGTTAAATGTCTTTCAAATGTTTATTTTTATTCTAAATACAAGTAGGCGCATAGTAATTTTAAAAATTTAAAAAAAATTAACTTAATACTTTGATAACAAATGCAGTACATAAATATTAAGTAATTTAAAAATGTTATTAATGTCACTGTTTATTTATAAAGTAGGAATTTTGGATTTTTTTGGAAAGCAAAAAATATCTTCATAAAGGCCTTCCAGTTTACTATTTAAGGTCCTTTTTTAATAATTAAAAATAAAACACAAAGGCAATTGGCGGATAAACATGGATAGCTAAGTAACCAAAGGGTTCATCCCATGGACCCAACTTTTACCATATTTTACGTTTGTGCAAGCACGGCAGTTACTATTATTCTGATTATAATAAATTGTATATTCGCTATCATCAAAAATAATCGACTAGTTCCAAAATTATGCTACTTGGTGGGATTTTCGGACATGCAGTCCTTAATTTGATCTTCTATCAATCTTGTCGTTGGCTGCAGTTCAGTCTATAAAATAAAAAAATTTAGGTAATCATTAATTACAATTTTTTAACAAAAGTTTAATTAATAAAAACACTTTTCAGGAATGATTAGTGGTATAATTATATTGAATAGGGAAACTTTTGAATTTCGTTGCTTAATTAGAAAAGTATCCTAGCTTTTAAAAATGGGATTTATATATATATATATATATATATATATATATATATATATATATATATATATATATATATATATATATATATATATATATATATATTAGTGATGGGCTAGTAACTAACTAACTGTTAAAAAATACCAGTTACTTGTAAAGTAACTAACTAACTAGCGATGCCATTTGAATACCCTTAGTTACTTAGGTAGTTACCATGGATGTATTATACAATAAATTATGTATATACATATCTGTCATACCTGCACAATAGTTAGTTACTTATAGTCCTTATAACACAGTATGTATAAGTTACTTATAGCACCTTCTAGCCTGTGTACGTATTTCCAATATGTATATATGGCATGTTTGTTCATTTTCATAAGGATTCTGGACAAGATTGACTTGAACGATTAATCAGTTTATGATGAGTCCAGATGTTTCACATTTGAGGTAAAATAGTTTACAATTTTAAGAAAAAATAAATTTTAAGAAAAAAAATACTTAACAAAAGCATGGCAAATAAATTATATTTTTGTCCCTGAGTTGTGGATTTTTTATTATTTTATGTTGTCCTGCCTACTCATTACACTACTTATTATATATATTACGGTTACATATTGAGTATTTATTTCATTGTAACCGATAATCCTTGTAACTGGTAAACGATCTTCACCATACATAAGATAGTTACATAGTATCAGGATGTTTGTATTTAGGTACTATTTGAGATACGTATAGGTACAATGCAAAAGTAACTAACTAACTAACTACATAAAATAACTAGTATTTATACTGAAAGTAACTAATAGTTACTGGTACCTAAAAGTAACTATAAAGCCCATCACTAATATATATATATATATATATATATATATATATATATACATATATATATATATATATATATATATATATATATATTGAAAATTTTTAAATTTTTCCACTGTTAGGGAGCTAAGCTATTGGGGAGCTAAGCTATTGTATATATATATATATATATATATATATATATATATAGATTACGTTATGTAGGGTCCGCCGGGGTCCATGGAACCCAAAAATGGTAAAAATAAACTAACCAAACGATTTTGAAAATTTTTTCACTGTTAGAGAGCTCAACTATTTTAGATAGATATAAATTAAGTTATGATAGATCCGCCAGGGTCCATGGGATCCAAAAGTGTTAAAAATCAAATAAATGACCCACTTCCAAAATTTTTTTCATTGTTACAGTGGTAAACAATTTTAGATGGACATACGAGTAGCTTATATGTGGTATGAGGTCGGCCAAGGTCCTGGGGTCTTAAAAGCGCGAAATAAACTAACCAACCGATTCTGAAAATTTTTTTACTCTTAGAGAACTAAACTGTTTTAGATAGATATAGATTACGTTATGTAAGGTCTGCTAGGGTCCATGGGACCCAAAAGTGTCAAAAATAAACTAACCGACCGATTTTGAAAATTTTTTCATTGTTATGTTATAATTTTGAATCTATGAATCCATCCTTTTTGAATGTGCCTTCATTCGTCCATAAAATTTTATCTAAGAATTTTGGGTTTTCTCTGAGCTTTTGTAACATACTTCGGCAAAATTTGACATGATTAGCGTAGTCACGAGGAAGCAACATTTGCACACCAATGTAAATCTACTACCTGTCCACTTTGTGTCTTCGGTCATCATCCATCTTCGGTTTACGCAGGCATAAAAGTATCTGCAAGTAATTGAAATAATTTGAAAGTACTTATTGAAATAATTTCAAAATGACATTTTTTGCAGTAAAATAGCAACATCTTTTTTTCTAAAGTAAAGCGAAACAAATTTTAGACCATTTTAAAAACTACAGTAAATGAGCAATCTTTTAATATAACTTGCCCGGGTAAGGCGGTACTTTTACAGCATGTAGAGTCAAACTTACCTCATAAAAAAAAATTATTTAAGAATCGGCAAAAAAGATTTAGTTTTTCCAAGATTACCCTTACTTTGGATTGTGATCTACAAAAGGACTCTTCAGGGTTGCGTAATAAAAATTAGAATTCAGAAAATCTAGTCGTGAAGCTGTGGTACTCGAAAATCTTATCAAAATTGTCGATCTTTCCGAAATCCATAAAAGTTTCAATATCTTGAAAACCAGCGATATTTTACCAGACAATATTTTGATATTCTGGTCAGGCATGAGCTGGTCCAAGGGATATCGTTGACTTTTGGGACACCTCTATATATATATATATATATATATATATATATATATATATATATATATATATATATATATATATATATATATATATATATATATATAGCTCAACTATTTTAAATGGGTACAGGTCTTAAATGAGATCCGCCAGTGCCGAATATTTGGAAATTCGCTTGGTTATGCAGATGCTGCGATTGGGGTATTATTCTTATAGGTAAATAAAACATTTTACTTTACAAAAATATTGCTTTTATTTATTATTGAAACTCTTATGATATATTTTGATCAATATGACCATTATCACAGTTGAGAAACAATTCAATCTATCTTTGTCTTAAAGTTATTCTATGATTTTTCTTGTTTCAAATATGACGGTAATATAATATTATAAGACAAAAATTTTTATATAAGATGCAATTTAAGCACAAAATCACTTGATAGATTGGATAAAAGTCTATAACAAGTACGAGGAAGCTGAAAGTGGAAGCTGCATATGAAAGTGTATATATTTTTAATTACTTGTTAGCGAGTTTTTAGTAAAATAGCTAACAAAAGGTACAACTAACACTGTTATGCTACTGAATTTTAAAATTTTTTTTTAACAGTAAATAAAAGTGATAACAAACTAACTAAAGATACGAAAAGTTTTCAATTCTACAAATAATTTTGTTCTTAACCCTCGATAACTAAACCTATTTTATTAGTCTAGTCTAGAAGAGCCATTTTAGTGAAATTCTTATAGAGGGCTCCAAAAATTATGATTTTGGTGTCATTCGATTCGTATTGACTTCTAGAAACTTTTTGAAAAAGTTGAAAATGCGCTCATAAAAATTGCAATTGTTATAAACAAAAGAGTGAAAAAAAAATGGGTGTTTTTGTTTTTTTGAAAAATTTCAAAAACTATTCAAGATTTTTGAAATTAAAAAAAAGATCCGAAAAGAGCAGGAAATTTCACAAAAATAAGTCCCAACTCCCGAAACTGTATCTCCAATATTTATAATTTTAACAGAGCCCTAAAGTTATTGCTAAAATGGGGTGTTTGGCGTTCTCGCGCACCGCGTCATTCAAACACGGTAAACAAAAAAAATTATTTAAATATATTAAATATCAATATTAAGGAATGAAAAAATTCACGTACGTTCGGAATAAGTTGATAAACAATAATCCGTGCAAAAAAAATTTTTATATGTATTTTTCCATTAGTTATGCTATTGTTAATTAACAAAATTTTTGAAACCGAAAGTTGACATAGAAACCTTAATAATTATTTAACTAAAAAGCTCAAATTTTTTTTGTTCCGTAGAATTGTTCTGAAGAGGTGAAAAAATAGATTCCCGTTGAAAAAATCAAAAATTTTTAATTTTCCACTTATTTATAAACAATCAACTGCATTGAAAAATGAGAAATGTTGATAAAGCATTTGTTTTTTTGTTGTTTTTTTAAATCTTAATTATTTCGTCTTTTTCTCATTGAGCGCCACCTGAAAATAATTTTTTTAAATTTTTAAATGCTATTATTAAAACAATTGTTATAAACAAATGCATTGTTTTTGAGGCAATGGAAAAAATTTTTTTTGATTCGAAGGACCAATAAATATTATGATTTTTAAAAGAAAAATCGTTTCTTAAAAAAATTTTTTTATTGCTCAAAAATGAATTTGTTAATGAACAATTTTTTGGTGTCATTTATTATTAGTATTAAAGATCCGTTTTTTTTTTTTTAAAAAAAATCATTATTTATATTGCTCTTTCATATTCCGAAGAAATTACAATTAAAAAACGTAAAAATTTATTTGTTTATAAGAAATTGTTTATTAAATAAACTTATTAAATATAAATAAAAAATTGAAATTTCTTCGGAATCTGAAAGAGCAATATAAATAATGATTTTTTAAAAGAAAAAAAAAACGGATCTTTAATATTAATAATAAATGACACAAAAAAATTGTTCATTAACAAATGTATTTTTGAGCAATAAAAATTTTTTTTTAAGAAACGATTTTTCTTTTAAAAATCATAACATTTATTGGTCCTTCGAATCAAAAAAAATTTTTTTCCATTGCCTCAAAAATAATGCATTTGTTTATAACAATTTTTTAAATAATAGCATTTAAAAATTTAAAAAAATTATTTTCAGGTGGCGCTCAATGAGAAAAAGACGAAATAATTAAGATTTAAAAAAACAACAAAAAAACAAATGCTTTATCAACATTTCTCATTTTTCAATGCAATTGATTGTTTATAAAAAAGTGGAAAATTAAAAATTTTTGATTTTTTCAACGGGAATCTATTTTTTCACCTCTTCAGAACAATTCTACGACGCAAAAAAATTTGAGCTTTTTAGTTAAATAATTATTAAGGTTTCTATGTCAACTTTCGATTTCAAAAATTTTGTTAATTAACAATAGCATAACTAATGGAAAAATACATATAAAATTTTTTTTTGCACGGATTATTGTTTATCAACTTATTCCGAAGGTACGTGAATTTTTTCATTCCTTAATATTGATATTTAATATATTTAAATAATTTTTTTTGTTTACCGTGTTTGAATGACGCGATGCGCGAGAACGCCAAACACCCCATTTTAGCAATAATTTTAGGGCTCTGTTAAAATTATAAATATTGGAGATACAGTTTTGGGAGTTGGGACTTATTTTTGTGAAATTTCCTGCTCTTTTCAGATCTTTTTTTTAATTTCAAAAATCTTGAATAGTGTTTGAAATTTTTCAAAAAAACAAAAACACTCATTTTTTTTTCTCTTTTGTTTATAACAATTGCAATTTTTATGAGCGCATTTTCAACTTTTTCAAAAAGTTTCTAGAGGTCAATACGAATCGAATGACATCAAAATCATAATTTTTGGTGCCCTCTATGAGAATTTCACTAAAATGGCTCTTCTAGACTAGACTATATAGTCACTTTCTTACTAAACCTTCGTAAATTTGACGGCAACACATGTTTTTTTGTTTTTTCAAATCAAGTGCGCTGTGTACCCCAACTTGCCTGACGGCTCGTGGTAAGCGCACGAGGTCTCGTTGTGTATGTATCAGTCTCTTAGACTCGTGATCAATTTAAGCCTACTTAAATACCTGGCTTTACACATACGTATAGAAAATAGCTATTATAGTTCTGTAACTAAAAGAAAAACCATTGAAATTATACAATATACAATCTAAAACAATAACACTATCCATTTCATTGGCCAAAGTATCAAAATATACTAACAAGGAAAGGGCAAGAAGTCGAAAATTCAAAAAAATCTGAAACTTTTAGTCCAAGCAAATTAAATTTTTATGTAACAAAATTAGTACCTGAAAGGGAAGATATGGAAAAGGTAGGAAATATTCCGTAGAATTCGATGAACTATTTTTAAACAGCTGAATCATTTGGGAAATTCCTCAAAATGGCGGCCAAAGATGGCCAAAAACAGTTTTTTCGGTTTTAAAAAAAAACCCAGACTTTCCAAAAAAAATTGTCGTACAGAAGTTGTAGAACAATTAAATACCAGTAGAATGAGACCAATTTAATGCAAATTGGTGTATAAATAAATTAGTTATCGCAAGGAAACTGCCAAAAATCGAGATTTTTTCAATTGCTGATATCTTAAAGGAAAAAAATATATTTTTATAAAACTTGGTGAAAGTGTAGTTCTTTGCAAGTAGAATAGGAACGTTTTTAAAAAATCGTAAAATATTGGGTAACTTCTCCAAAATTCAATTTTTTCGAAAAAAAATACGTTTCCTTAAAATTCGATTTAACCAGGTTCTCGGTCACCTACAGGCACGTTTATGGGCTTAAAATGTTCCTAAAAGGTTATACTAACGTATAAAATATGTGCGCTTATCGTTAAATAATTAGAAATACATAAAAAAACAAGCGAAAGATTAATAAATTTTTTGGAATCCAGAAAACTTTGATTTTTTTTTTTTATAATTTATCTTTTATAACTTTTAGGTATATATAACTCCTTGGAGCTTAAATTAGTTTTTTTTTCAAAAACTGCTCATCTTTTACTTTTTTTATATTAAGGGTTAAATTTTTATCATTCTAATTAACGACTTACAGTTCAATATAAAAAATTATTGTTTACAATCATTGACCACGTATTTTTTTCTGTAAACTAAATCTTAGTGGGCGCTATAAAAAGAAACTTATATTAACGCTATTTTAAGTGCTATTATCAATACATATATTAGCTTCGTAGAACATCTAATTGTGAAAGTAATTGGTGAAAACACAGATCTTCTAGTATTATTGACGTAATTAGCACCATCAAAAAAAAGTATATATTTCTCTAAACCTGAAAAGGGACAAAAAGCGAGAAAGTGTACAACTGTAACAATTTTAAGTATTCCGATTTAAAGAAATACCATGGCTTATTTTACATAATAACAGGATGTGACACAACATCATGCTTTTTCAAAAAAGGCAAAAATAAAATATTAAAAATTTTTAACGAACAAAAAGGTACTCTACAGAAGTTGGATATTTTTTACGAAACGAAAGTACAACACAAACATATTGAAAAAATTGGTTGTGACATAATTTCAACTTTGTATTCGCCTAAAAAGGTAACTGGTCGTCTGAATGAACTGAGATTCAAACAATTTCAAAGATCAACATTGAAGTCATCTTTTCATTTAGGAAGCCTCCCCCCAACGGAAAGTGCTGCAGCTCAACATTGTTATCGAACTTATTTGCAATTGCAAACCTGGCTTGAAAATGCGCTTGATCTCGAAAAATGGGGGTGGAAAATCATTAGCAATACTTTATAACCTATTTATAGCTCTGAAGTACTGATTCCTGAAGATATCATCAAAAAAATAGCGTGTAGATGCGAAAGTGGTTGCAAAACTATCAGTTGTGGCTGTAAAAAGCATGGATTGAAATGTTCTAATATGTGTTTACATTGTAATAATAATAGCTGTTCAAATATTGAAGAAAATAAGACTGTGATTCCGGAAATCAACGATGATATGGATGACCCAAATACTGCAGAATATGAGACAGAAGACCATGATGAAACTATCGGTGATGATGGTGATGATAGTGATGACACTGCAGAAAGATTATTAAATGACAATAATGAAGAGGAGCAACCGTTTATAAAAAGGCGAAAAATATATTAACTATTTGCAGGTGATACTGTATCTTCTTAAACGTTCATGATGTCCATTACTCTGGTGCGTCAAGTCTAACCGTCGAGTTGCAGTCTTCTTTCCCCCTATAACCGCTTCCAACACACTAAAGTAATCTTTTTACGACGCTTAGTAATGCAATTTTGATAAAGTGTTCAATTATAAAAAAAATCAGTTTTCTGGATTCCAAAAAATGTATTAAACTTTCGCTTGTTTTTTATGTATTTCTAATTATTTAACGATAAGCGCACATATTGCATACGTTAGTATAACCTTTTAGGAACATTTTAAACCCATAAACGTGCATGTAGGTGACCGAGAACCTGGTTAAATCGAATTTTACGGAAACGTATTTTTTTCGAAAAAATTGAATTTTGGAGAAGTTACCCAATATTTTACGATTTTTTAAAATCGTTCCTATTCCACTTGCAAAGAACTACACTTTCACCAAGTTTTATAAAAAAGATATTTTTTTCCTTTAAGATATCAGCAATTTAAAAAATCTCGATTTTTGGTAGTTTTCTTGCGATGACTAATTTTTTGATACACCAATTTGCATTAAGTTGGTCTCATTCTACTGGTATTTAATTGTTCTACAACTTCTGTATGAAACTTTTTTTGTGCAAAGTCTGGTTTTTCTTTAAAACCTAAGAAACTGTTTTTGGCCATCTTTGGCCGCCATTTTGAGGAATTTCCCAAATGACTCAGCTGTTTAAAAATAGTTCATCGAATTCTACGGAATTTTTCCTATCTTTTCCATATCTTCCCTTTCAGGTACTAATTTTGTCAAAAAACAAGGTTTTAATCAGTAATTTGCTTGGACTATTTGTCAGTATGTAGAGAGTGGCTACCTAATAACATAAAAAATATCATTTGCTGCTAAAAAACGTTTTTAAGGGGTGAGACATCCCCTCAAAGTTGGAATTCAAAAATTTAAAAATCGATGAAATTTTGTTTATTGGTAACTTAAAAAGTTCTAGTAGCAAATATAACATTATTTTTTGCATTTTCACATTTTTAAGGGTTGAAACTACCCCTCAACCGTGTACTTAAGATTTTTAAAATTGATGATATTTTGTTTATATACCTATACTATAGAGCTCTAATAATGAATATAACATTATTTTTTGCATCTACAAATTTTTAGGGGTTGAGACCACCCCTTTATAATTATGAGTACTTAAAAATTTAAAAATTGTAGATATTTTGTTTATATATACTATATAGAGCTCTATTAATAAATATAACTTTATTTTTTGCATCTACAAATTTTCAAGTGTTGAAACCACCCCTTCAAAAGCGTACCTAAAAAATTAAAAATTGTCGATATTTTTTTTGTTTTTACTCATTATACGAAATTCTGATAATAAATATAGCAGTATTTTTTACGTCCACACATTTTTCAGGGGTAAAACCACCCCTTCAAGTGTGTGCTTAGAAAATTTAAAATTAACGAAATTTTATTTATATACCTATAACTACTATAAAGAATTTTAATAATAAATATAATATTATTTTTTATGCTCTCACATTTTTAAGGGGGTGAAACCTTAAGCTTTCGACTTGAAAATTTAAAAATTCCGAGTTTTTATTCACATAATATATCACTTAAAAATGGATTAATAATTTTTTTTTCTTTCATACATTTATAGGGGTGAAAGATCCTTTCCAAATTGGAAATTAGAAACAAAAAATGACGAAATTTTGTTGACATGTAGTACACAGTAGTCTAATGCACTATTTAAAATTTATCTGTATTGCAAAATAAAAACGCCGTGAGCAGCGGGGCCCCATCACGGTAGTCGAATTTTCCCCTTCATCTTCGGTATTGAATGTCTACAAGCGAAATGTGATTGAAAGTCTACAACCGAATTGTCATTTTGTTGGTTTCAAAACTGGTGATGAGTGTTCGGCTGATCGAGGCTTTAAAAAAAGGTTTTAAGTATTTAAGGGCTGTATCTCAGTAAATTTCAATTTTGTGCCGAAAACAGGTAGCAGAAAAAAAGCCAACACAATTCGTACGAGGACATTCCTGCCCATGTTTATCCGCTAATTGCCTTTATGTTTTAGTTTTAAAAATTAAAAAAGGACCTTAAATAGTAAACTGGAAGGCCTTTATAAATATATTTTTTCTTTCCAAAAAAATCCAAAATTTCTATTTTATAAATACTAAAAATCCAAAATTCCTAATTTATAAATAAACACTGACTTTAATAACATTTTTAAATTACTTAATATGTATGTATTTCATTTGTCATAAAAGTAAGTTCACTTTTTTTTAAATTTTTTAAAATTACTATTCGCCTACTTGTATTTAGAATAAACATAATGCTTTTAAAACACATTTAACAATAGCATTCAATTCTGATGTAAAAATGGGAGAAGTGGGGGGAAAAGTGATGCGGACTCCCTACAAGGTACTAGCTGGATACTAACTGAATACACGTACAAAATTTCAGCCCTCTAGGTTTCCTTATGGAGTCTCTAGACGTGTTAGAAAACAAGCAAAAAAATTAAGGAAATATTGGCGTAAAAATCGTGGGGGTAAGGGTTAAAAGTTGAAACCTCAAAAAAACAGTGTCTGGCTATTAGCTTAACCTGTACACCAAATTTCAGCCCTCTAGGTTTATTTGGGGAGATTTTGACCCGAACGAAACTGTTAAAAAACAAGAAAAATCATGTTCTTTTGGGTATAAAAATGGTGGGGGTAGGGGTTAAAAGTCGAGACCCCCAAAAGGCACCCCCTTGATACTAACTCAATCCGAATATAAAATGTCAGCCCTCTAGGTTTATTCGGGTGACCTGTGCGAGTGGTACAAACTTCGAAAACGTCGAAAATGCATGAAATTGTAGCTTAAAAATGAGGGGGGTGGGGGTAAAATATTAAAACCTCCAAAAAGCACAACCTAGGTACGAACTTTATCAACACACCAAATTTCAACCCTCTACGTTAATTCTGGGGGGCTGGGGGCCTGTTAGATCCAGCCCCCCACCACCCCCTTAAAAGTCGGGTCCGAAAAAAAATTTGCCCAAAATTTGACCCCACTTTGATAGTATTGTTGTGCATCGGAATAAGCCCCACTTACCAAATTTCATCTCTTAACTTCCATAGGGGGGCCCTACACATATTAAAAGGTTGCGGGAAAATATATATATATATATATATATATATATATATATATATATATATATATATATATATATCAGACATCTTTTTTTTTACATAATCGTGTTCTACGGGTCCGAAAACGGATAGCGCCCCTGGTCTCGCCTCTCGCAGCTCTTATCGTATAGACTGTATAAGTCTAATTTTTCGGAGAAAATTCGACTAAAAATATACGTTAATGGTTTATTAACTGATTATAGCTCAACTTTATCGCAGTAATGCAATTTATGAAAATATTTTAAACATAACATTACTTTAAATTATTTATTTTAGTGTAGTCCTACTTAAACATACTGACACATACTGACAGGTAGCCACTCTCTACATACTGACAAAGTTTCAGATTTTTTTGAATTTTCGACTTCTTGCCTTTTCCTTGTAAGTTAAAAAAAAAAACATGTGTCGTCGTCAAATTTACGAAAGTTTGGTAACCGCGTGATTAAACTGATGGCATAAAATGGTGCGTCGTCAAAATGACGAAAGTTTAGTTGTTCAGGGTTAAAATGCACTGAAAGGAAGAAGTTACAAAATGCCTGATTTTTGAGGTGTTAAGGTTATTCTTTAACTAGCTGCGGCCCGCGGTTTCACTCGCGTAAAATTATCTGAATTATTGCTCAATTGATTAGATAAATTTTAAATTAGATATTCGGAAATTTTGTACAACATCAATTATTTATAAGGCCTGGCTACGCTCGTCAAACGACTCTAAAGTAACATTAACAATCATCATATTTCAATAGCATGGCTAATTTCCGCACCTTTATGTACCTAGATACTCGTATAAATAGGTAGTTTTAAGAGTATTTCCATTTTAGGCCTTGTTTGCGGCATCAAAACCGTAGGGAACAATTTTAATTTCACAATTAATTTGGGTCTTATTTGATGGTCTTGACGGACAATCCTGACCCCCAGGTTCATTCAAATTTGATATTCTAAAATTCTAAGAAAAATTAGTTCTTTATAGTGCTTCGATTCGCTCACCTAACAACCCTAAATTAACCGTATCATATTTCTATAGTATACTTAATTTTCATAAAATACTGTCAATTGTTTAATTTTAATCTTATTCGATAGTGCTGGGGGTTAATTTTCAACTCACTTTACATTTAAATTAGATATTCTAAATTTCATTATAAAATCAGTTTCTTATAGTGCCCCGCTCCGCTCGTCCAATGATCTTAAAATAAATATATTCATATTTATAGTGTACAGTGGAAACTCGATAATTCGTCACTCTGTAACTCATCATATTCTATAACAATTCGTCGCTCCTAAAAAAAAATGTACGTAGTATAGTTGTTTTTAATTACCTTTTGAAATTTAAATAAAAAAATATAATGTGTGTTGTACTTAGTTGTAAAAATTCCATTAAACAAGGAAATTCTCAAAATAAAGAGATATCTTTCTTTAAATAAGTAAAAATATTTAATTAATTTTTCTGTTTGTTATTCATTTTCAGACATATTCCATAATTCCTCTATTTCTCTAATTCATCACCCCTCCGGCCCCGAGCATGATGAATTTTCGAGTTTCTACTGTATTTAATTTTCATGCCGTGAGACCTTTCTGTAGATACCCATATTGATAGCTTTAGAAGCATTTCAATTTCGAACCTTTTTTGAAGTCCGAGTGTTTTGAAGAATATTTCTAAACCTGCATTAATTCGTCCAGCCATTAATTTTTTGCGTTTTGTATTACTCCAGAATCCTAGGCAATAATTTTAATCTCATTTAAGTTTTTCAGGATATCAATATTGTTTAAGTAAAATTTAGTCAAGATTCGCCATCTTTTTTAAGACCATTTTTGGGTCCCCAGCACCCTAGGGGGTCATTTAAACCTCACATTTAAACCTCACGTTTATTTCATGACCTCAGGAATGTTTGAGCAAAATTTGTTCAAGAACCATCCATTCTAGAGAGTTTTAAGTTTTTAGGCTCTCAATACTATTTCAGCAAAATCTGATAGAGATTCGTCCAGCCGTTTACTTTAGAATAGTCTATATTATGGCATAGGGTATCACGTATCCACCAGTGAACCAATTTTTGAAAGTTGCTTTGCTCGTCAAACGACTCTAGTGTAGCCGTGTTCTTATTTCAGAAATATAGGTACCTAATTTTAACAGCTTGTGACTTTTCTGTGGACAACCATACTTATTTAGATTTTTAGGAGTGGAGTACTTTTGGTCCTTTAGTTTTGCGTAATTTTTATTGCTTCAGACTCCTGGAGATCAATTTTAAACTGACGTTTATTTATCCCGAGATTTTAAAAAGATTTGAGTAACATCTAGTCAAAATTCATCAAACCATTTATTTGAATTTTTTGTTGGAATTTGAACGTTTTTCTTATCTCTTACTTTGATTTGTTTAAAAGAAATAAATTATTCCAAATCCATAAATTGAATAATTTTATCGTTTATTTTATTAAAAAGACAATTAAAAACCAATCAAAAACATTTACATATTAAATATCGATAAGGGATACGTATAATGACAACAAAATGACAAAAAAATTCCAATATTATTTTTTTGTAAATACATACTTGGCAACTATTTAAAATTTTTATGATTTTTTAATAATTTCATAGATTCCTGTATACAGTAATAAAAAACTGATATTTTACGCTTTTTCGTAAATTTCGACGGTTAGACAAAAAATTTTGCAAAACCCTTTCTTACCGAGCGTCTACGATCCAACAGGGACTTACTTGCCAAATTTCAAGTTTGTAGGTATTTAGTTCTGGAGATTTTGTGATAGATGAGTGAGTGCATAAGTGAATGAATTAGTGAATGAATGAATGGTATTTCGCTTTTATATATATAGATACTAATATTGTCCGCCTTATTATTAGTGTAACAGGAAAAATTACTCTATTTTTAGAAAATGTATGTGCATTTCGCACTCCATCAACAATAGGGCCACATCTTTTATGTAAATTCCATAACTGATGTGGCCCTATTGTTGCTGAGATGCAATTTCTTGTTTTTGTTTAATACTCTACGAATGAAGATGTAATTTTATACAATTGCGAATATACTTAAAGCATTGCAAAAATTGGAACTTGTGGATTTTTCAAACTAAATATTTGTAGTATCTATCGTACCTATTACGGCGAGTCAAGGAACGAACAGCGTTTGTTTATGCAGCTTATAACAATAATTAGTGTATTAGTGTATTAGTTATAAAAATAGAGTATTAGTTGGGTGTTTCGTTATAATTCTTCATGATCGTCAATGTGTTAGTGTATATGGAATTATTTGGAATTGGAACATAGCTTCAGTAAACCTAATTGATTTAGTGGTCAATATACTTGAATATAGACGTACTGTATTTTTTAACCGACTTTAAAAACGAGGAGGTCTCCCACATTTCTGAACCAATTTGCGCCATTCTTTTTTTGGTTAGTAGATAAAGCTCTCCAGATGGTCCCATAAGAATTTTATTGACATTGGTTGAGTGATTTTTTAACCATCTTCAATAATATGAATAATTATAGTAATTTTAAAATTTGTATATGTAAAATTAATTACCTTAAAAACTATAGTAACATATTTTTTAATTTATGTTGATCCAATTATCCTAAAATTAATTTTCTATCAGTAACTACCTAGTTTAAAAAGATTGGTTGATTTTCATCGATTTTTTTTATTTTCCTAGTAATTACTGCTTTAAACACTAGGTATGTTCCAAATTTCAAAGCAAAGTCAGTGAGTGCCCAAAATTATAATTTTTGGACACTAGTATTTTGGAAGCTATTCCACCTAAACATATGAAGTTTGTAATTTAAGAAAAAAAATTTAAAAACCAAATAAAATATTGCAATAGGGTGGGTTAGTAAGCATTGTCACTAAAAGGTATGAAATAAAAGCTTTTTTTAAAAAACCGACTTCAAAAAGTAATAAATAATTAATAGTACGTATTTTGAAGTCAGGCGTAAAAGCGTAGTATAAAAATGTAGACCTACAAGAACTCATTAATTTTGCAAGCACATCCGATAGCATCTTTTTATACCACGTCCAAACTGACTTCAAGGTACGTGCTATTAATTTTTTATTACTTTTTGAAGTCGGTTTTTTTTTTTAAAGAGCATTTATTTATATCCTTAGACCACATTATAATGCCAAATTTGGTGAGAATCATATACAGTGGCCATCCAATAATAATAATAATAATAATAATAATAATAATAATAATAATAATAATAATAATTATAATAATAATAATTATAATAATAATAATAATAATGGTGGTGAGGATACTTATAGCAGCTGCCCTTGGCACCCGTGAGGGATATTTATCCCCCATTGGTGTCAAGGAGGCTAAGGGGTCCAGGGGTAGTTTATGCGCAATACAGTAATCTTCGGATTCCATTAGCCTCTGACTACCCAAGATCGGCACCATTCCTTCTCGAGGTACCACCGTTTTCACGAAAGGTGCCGGATCTAGAGGTGTAAACCTCGATAGTTCTTTTTTCGACGAGGACGAACGTCGTAGGATCGACAGAGGTTGCCACCGTACGTGAGAAATACCATCGTCTGCTTAATGCTTGTTAATCTCGCCCTGATGTCTGGCTGTAGCGTCGAATGTGTTTAGTATCCATATGTGTGTGAATACCGAAATCGTGACTCGAATTCGGAGGAGTCGGAAATGTGATATCGTACTGTGATTTGTAGAATTCTGTGATAGCCTTGTACCTGTGTTTTACTTTAAGCTTTTTATTCTGCATGCACCGGTTAGTGCACACCAGTGGTGCAATTCTGTGATAAAGATCCGGGTTTTGTTCTCATCATATCGATGGGTAGGAGCGCGGCCCTCAACGCACTGGTTCTCCTATGTGAGCGACGTCTGTCTGAACAGTTCGAGCATGCTCACCTAGTAAGCAGAAACGTCGGTCGTTCCTCACATGGATGCGTTCTATGGGGTCGATGTGGCCGCTTCCGCCCCCTCGGTGTGATGGGAATAGAATGGTAATCTCTGTGATACTCCGTGGGACTACCCTGTTCTCTATAGCCTCGACTCGGACGAATGTGGCCTAGTCAAGTACCGGTCTCCCGTGTAGGTTGAACCCCGACGCTGACTGAACGGTTGTAAGTTATTCACTTAGTAAGCAGCCGTCATTTGTTCCTTACACGGACGAGTTCCTATGAGTTGACGAAGCCGTTTCGGAATTGTCGAGAGTATGGAGAGCAGGATCCTGCCACGGGGCAGTTATTTGATTTTTGTGCTGTGATAGTTATGTAACCAGAGCTGTGATATTTCTTGTTTTGTCTTTTTTAACTAAGTCTTGCGTTGTTGCTTCTTTTTTTAACCATTCTTGTTTTTGTGTTCGTCCCTTTTAACTTTGTTATGGCACCAGAGGCTCTTTACACCCCTGGTGTTATTGTTTTAATTCGCTTTTATATTATACATTCAGACGGAATGCACCTAGTCAGCTGGTCTGACTGGTGTTTTTTATTTCTTTTTAAACGTATATTTGTTATGTCACTGGGTGACTTCAGGCTACCAGTGACACTTGTGAAAAAAGAAAAAAAAATATTGAAGAAATAAAATATGTATAAATAATGTGGACTTGCTATGCATCGCTGGAGAGTGCAATCATTCAGCGTTGCAGACATACTTATTTGAGGCAGGGCACTTCGTTGGTTTCGGCGTTATACGCTATGCCCTGTCCTTACAGAGGATTTCCCTAGACCCTGGGATGGCAGGGTCTGCTTGTTAGTTTGTTTTTATTGTATATGTTTGTCCGTTGTCTAGTGCATTTATGTGTTCCTGTCTGTTTTGTGTATGTTTTTATCTTTGTCGTTTATGGCGGCGCATGCCCTTGGTAGGCGATGCCGCCGGGTGCTGCTGACCGCGCCATCTACCGGCAGCAGTACCCCAATTTTAACTAAAAAAAAAAAAAAAAAAAAAAAAAAAAATAATAATAATCCCTACTCCTACCTACCATTTGAGGACACGAAAACGAACTAATAATAATAATAATAATGGTGGTGAGGGTACCTATAGCAGCTACCCTTGGCACCCGTGAAGGATTTTTATCCCCCACTGGTGTCAAGGAGGCTAAGGGTCCCAGGGGTAGTTTATGCGCAATATAGAAATCTTCGGATGCCATTAGCCTCTGACTACCCAAGATCGGCACCGTTTCCTTCTCGAGGTACCACTGTTTTTACGAAAGATGCCGGATCTAGAGGTGTAAACCTCGACAGTTCATTTTTATAACCTTTGTTATTATTTCGTTTAGTTTTTATTGTTTTTTGTTCTCGTTATTTTTATTTCTTTTTATTTCCGATTTTCTTTTATTTTTGTTTCTTTTTTGTTTTTGATTTTGTTTTGTTTTCGTTTTCTATGTTGTCCCCCCTTTAAGTCATCTTCGGGACACACACTAGCTCGTGTATGGCTTAGCGGAGTTGTTTGGAAAAGGGGATCCTGGTGACTGAGGGAAGCCGTTACCTGTGGGTACGGCGGAACATCACTTCACTTTGGCCCTGGCTTCAAGCATGGACCCGAAATTCGAGCGCCCCGAGGTCGTGCGTGTCACTGGGGCAATGGGCTTGTCCCTAGGGCCCATCATTCCCATATCCCTGGCGTGGGAGTTCCACGTCCCTTATAAGGCTCCTTGGAGGGTGGGGAGCGGGGTGGGTTTTTTTTGTATCACACGTGTGGGAGAATTAATTGCAAATAACACGAGCGGGTCCGGGCTCAAAAACACGGACGCCAACCTAGCTCCACCGCCGTCGCCTGGCGCGGGCACTAGTAGCGTGGCTAGCCCCGCTACAACACCGATTGTAACCCCGCAGCCAGTTGGCTGTGTGGCTACAAAATTAACCGAGGGTAACCTTTCCTCCACGGACTCATCCCTCATAGAACGGTTTCTAGACGAGTCTGAAGCGGTCTTGTTGAATTCCAGTGAAAGTACTTATATCAATGCAAGAACCGGTGAGTTGTTGGCTATCGACTTATCACTCGGCTCACCGGTCATGGCACACCGTTTTGAGTGAACGCTGGCGTCACACTCATACGGTAGCGACCATATACCAATCGTCTTAAAAAGTACCACGCCGATGACTCCGCATTCGTCTTCGCCGAGATGGCGTCTCCGTCAAGCTGACTGGGATATGTACGTCGATTCATTCCGTACACCCGAACTGACTGGAGACGTAGAAGATGATGTGGAGCAAATGTCCTCCAGTGTAATTGAAGCAGCATACAAGAGTATCCCGAAGTTGCAGAGAAAAAGCGGGCGTACAACGAACTCAGACGTCGCCCCACGCAGGGAAATGTGATAGCCTACAAGCGTGCGCAAGCACGCTGTAAACGCACTATAAAAGAACACAAGAGGCTATCATGGGAGCAGTATGTTTCCCCCATTAATACCTCAACCACCACCTCAGAGGTATGGATAAGAGTGAGGGCCATTACTGGAAAATCCTCCCGTTCAACAATGCCCTCCCTTTTCATCGTCGACGGTCGGAATATCATTGAACGCGCGGAAATAGCTAATTGCTTAGCTAAGCACTTTGAGCGCGTCAGTGGCTGCCAGAATTATGACCCGGACTTCTTGCGGATCAAGATCGAACATGAGCAAAATAATCTTGATTTTTTCTCGGACGAATCGCTCCAGTACAACCAACCGTTTCCTATGCAAGAATTACTGGAAGCGCTTCGGGGATCTGGGGACACCTCCGCTGGACCTGATGAGATCCCCTACGCCATGATCCGGAACCTGCCTTATCCTGGTAAATGTAGGTTACTGGATCTGTACAATGAAATTTTTAAGCAAGGCGTTTACTATCCGCAGTGGCGAGAAGCTACCCTCATTCCGCTGCTAAAAGAGGGTAAAGATTTATCGCAACTATCTAGCTACCGTCCAATATCCTTGACTTGCTGTTTCAGCAAGGTATTAGAAAAAATGGTGTATAACCGTCTAGTCTGGTGGCTGGAATCCCACAACCTTGTACCTAAATACCAATGTGGATTCCGCCGATACCATTCGACTGCAGACCATCTTGTTCGCCTCGAGAATGCCATTCAAGACGCCTTTCTCCAACGAAAATACCTTGTGGCTGTGTTCTTCGATTTGGAGAAAGCCTATGATATGACCTGGAGGTATGGCATTCTCAAGAAGCTGCACGACTGGGGTTTAAGAGGTAACCTCCCTCAGTTCGTAAAAAGTTTTCTGACTGACCGTTCTTTTCGTGTCCGGGTAGGTGACACCGAATCTAAGGCCCATTCCCAGGAGAATGGTGTTCCTCAAGGCTCCACCATCAGTGTCACCTTGTCTTCTATCGCAGTCAGTCATATTGCAGCTTCAGCCCCAATTCGTCGTTGCTTGTACGTTGATGACCTCACTATATTCTATGCAGCCTATTCCATCGAGGATATTCAATAACGGCTGAAACAAGGCATCAACGAAATGGTGACTTCTGCAGAAGCTCTTGGTTTTCGGTTTTCACCCCAAAAAACATCGGTGGTTCACTTCTGCACAAAGCGCAACGCACATCCGGATCCTGTCCTCACTTCAAAAGGGTCCAGTCTTCAGTGCGTTGATAGCGTCAGGTTTCTAGGACTTATTTTTGACAAACAACTTACGTGGCGCCCACACCTCCAAGCTTTAGCTGCGAGTTGTCGCAGGACAATAAACATCCTTAAGTGCTTGGCTGGTGTATCGTGGGGTGCGGGCCGAGAGTCGTTGCTTCGCCTGTATCAATCCCTAGTTTTGACTAGGATTGATTATGGCAGCATTGCTTACTCTTCCGCCCGGGCGTCTACGCTCCTTCTCCTAGATCCTGTTCACCATGCAGGCATACGACTGGCTACGGGAGCATTTGGAACAAGTCCTTCTATGAGACTCTACGTTGAGTCGGGTCTACCTCCGCTGCGACTGAGACGTGAGCATCTCTTGCTCAATTATGCAGCGGGGTTTATGCAGCACTCACGCATATTAATCACCCGACTCTATTCAGATACCGTTTACAGGGGCTCTATGGTCGACGTCCCACCATAAGTCCACCAGTGGCCGTTCGAACGCAGGAGCTATTAGAGAGTCTCAACTTACAGTTCGCCAGGGTGCTTGCCAAACGTCCTATGTGCTTCCTTGGCTGATCCCTAAAGTAAGGTGTCGTTTCGACCTGACTGGTCTCAACAAGGAGGAGACCAGTTCATTCGAATATCAATCCCGCTTCTACGAGATCATTAGCGAACTTGAGTCTCTGCACAGACGGTTCCAAAACAGCTACGAGTGTGGGAAGTGCCATCGTCATCCGTTACGATCCTCACGCTTGAGCACTTCCTCCCCAGGCCACTGTGTATAATGCGGAATTATTTGCTATTTTGCAAGTCCTGCGATTCTATCAAACATCCGAAGACAGCGCATTTCTCATTTGTTCCGACTCGTTGAGCGCGTTGCAAGTGATCTACCACTCTCATACCATCGATCCACTGGTGCAGAACATCCTGACCTATCTCTACATGCTCCGCCAGGAGTCTATCACCTTCTTCTGGATTCCCGGACATGTGGGGATACCTGTCAAAGAACTCGCCGCCAGGCAGCACGTCATGCAACCGAAGTCGGTGAGCCACAGGACATTGCCCTACGCCCAGAGGATCTGAGAATGTGTATTAGATCCGCGATTGATCAGAAATGGCAACGTGAGTGGAAAAATCTCACGGCGAAGCTCAGACAGGTGAAATCTGAGGTCCGAAGAACTCCGGCACATGTAAATCTGAGCCGGCGAGAGAGTGTAGCCCTGACACGTTTACGCTTGGGCCACACGGCGTTAACACGTCGTCATCTTCTCGCCGGTGAGGATCAGCCAAAGTACGCCGGCTGCATATAGTAGAGGAATGTACCTTTGAGCCATTTCGCCAGAGGTGGCAGCTCTCTAATAATGTAGCCGAAACTCTTGCTTATGATGCTACCTCCCAAATAAAGATGCTTGAATTTCTCATAAATTCGCATCTTCTTCAGAGGCTTTAGGGGCATTACATCTCTTAATTTTACAAAGTCGTCTCTTGATTCTCCCCCGATAGTTTAGAATTTTAATCCAGTTACGTTTTTAGTTTATGTGTTAAACATGATTGTACGTCTGTACAGTGTACGTCTTATTTATTTATTTATTAACGATACCCTGTTCCAGCTAGTCTGGCAGGGTACTTTTAGTCTTTTGTTATGCCACTAAGAGCCTTTTACACCCTTAGTGGTACTGTTTATTATTCATACGTGTTGTTTGTTTTGTTATTGGTTTTTAGCGATGTACCACCGAGGGCTTGTTACACCCGAGGTGGTACATCATTAGTTTCTTTTTATATAGATATTTTGTTATGCCGCTGTAGGCCTGTTGTTATGGCTCTACAACGGTATTATTTTAACCACTTATTGCGTCACTGGTGGGCCTGTGGCTCCCCAATGACGTAATAAGTATTATCTGTGATATATTTTCGTGATACTATTCTGTGATATTTTGTGTTGTTCTAGTCAGGTTCCTCCACTCCGAGGCCCTTTAGACCTCGGAGGGAGTCCCAGCGATGGCCTCCAGTCCTTGGTGACCGGCTGCTCTGTCTAGCACTTATCGTACCGTCACCAAGGACTGTCCGCTCTGTTAAGCCCTGGGTGGCAGGGCTCATCGTTGGATTTTATTATGTGTATATTTGTCCGTTCTCTATTCAATTTATGTGTTCCTGTCTATATTTAGTATGTTTTTATTTTTACTGTTTATGGCGGCGCATGCCCTTGGTAGCCGATGCCGCCGGGTGCTGCTGACCGCGCCATCCACCGGCAGCAGTAACACAATTTTAATAAAGAAAAAAAAATTAAAGAAATTATAATCATAATCAATCTTTATTCCACAATACACTTGAGTACATAGAATTCGTCAATAAAATAATATTATTTACAAAATTTGTAGAAAATTTGATCATTCCCATGGTACGTACTCCGATTTTACGTAGTGACGTCAGCGAATTAGTGGGGTTATCCTTTCACAGATATGTTGTTGTGTGTCTGTGTTGGTGAAAATTTATGTGCCAAGCCAGAGTCAGGACCGTAAGTAATATTGTCTGAGGGTCTCGTAGCCTTTAAAAATTTTAAAATTTTACTGCAGATATATATGCACATATTCTGTATACGTAATATGCAAAATACAAATGCAAAGTGAGTAACGTAAAATTCTAGAATATTCTAATCGTCAACTAGCAGAGATATCAAAAAACAGACTTCACCGTCGAATTGGTTATTAAAAATGAGATTCAACAGAGTAGTTTGACAAAAATTCTAGAATGTTCTATTTGTCAACTAGCAAAGATATTGAAAAATCAATTGTACCATTTAATTGTCCATTGAGAAAAAGGTCAAATTACACATTTTGCAAATGTTCTGGAATATTCTATTCATCAACTAGCAAAGATATTCAGAAAAAAACGTCGCCATTGAACTGCCTTCCAAAAAAGAGACGAAATAACACATTTTGAGAAATGTTCTAGAATAATCTATTTGTTAACTAACAAAGGTATTGGAAAATCTACTGCACCACTTAATTGCCCAAACGAAATTAAACTAATGTAAATCAAATGTCCGATTTTGACAAACAATTTTTGCTATTTGACGAATAGAATATTCTAGAACATTTATCAAAATGTGCTATTCCGTCTTTTATTCGATGACTAATTAAGTGGTGCAATCGATTTTTCGATATCGTTGTTAGTTGACGAATAGAACATTCTAGAATTTTTGTCAAAATGCGCAGCTTAAATCTATCTTTTAGTGCTCAGTTCAATAGTAAAGTTTGTTTGTTGGTATCTTTGCTAGTTCACGAGTACAATATTCTAGAATTTTTGTCAGCTTCCGCTATTTGACGTCTTTTTCGCTGATAAATGCGATAGTGAAGTTGATTTTTCGACAGTTTTCTAAAAGTCGTCACTCATATTTATTAGTATAACATTCGATTTCCTTTGTCTACACATCCGAATTTTAGATGTAAATTGTCTCAAGATAATATTGTTTTAAACACATTCAGATAAATAATATTTACCAGCCCCTGAAATAAAAGTTTACCGACGCCCCTTATCTTCCAATTTTACGTACTTCCCCTTAAATTTGCACCGACCACTACGTAAAATTGGATTTGTGGTGTATGTACAAATTGGTCGAATTATCATACTTTCCCTTCTTATAATTTATAAGAAACTATGGACGAAAAAATAAAAATATTCACCACTATAGATATATTTTTTGCTTCTTATACAAACTAAGGAAAATATTAAAATTTTACAAAAATAGAGCGTACAAGTAAAAAATATTTTCCATCATTAAGTAAATTATCATATTATTAAAACATCTAAAATATTCTGTTCCTCTTATATCTTATTCGCAGTTAATACATTACTGACCTTAAGCAAGCTGACACATATGTAAAGGAAATGATGTAATCGATATCAAATTTGAACAAGGTAACACACTCACTTCAGAATAGAAAACTAACGTAACATAATATTAAATTAGGATATACATATATATTTGTTATTTAGGTACCTCATTAATTTTCACGAAAATTTCTTTTTTTACCGTAAGTAATTCTTGTCTAACATGTGGAATTCGATGATTTGAACATTTTCACGAACAACATTTCGAAAATTAATCTCTGGTAATTTAATGTTCCATTTTATGTGAGCATTGAGAAAATTGTGTACCTATAAAATTTGTATTTTTATCTTGAGAAGTGAGTATTACTGTTCCCATACTGGTAATTACGTATCGTTTTTTTTAATGGTCTATATTTTTTTTAAACTGGCGTAACGTACCGTAGATTAGGATGAATTAAAACGAACTCAGATCCCACATTGTGCTTTTTTGTATTTATTTTAAGAGTACCTGTTCTGTAATATATATTAAAAAAAAACGCCGTGAGCAGCGGGGCCCCATCACGGAAGTCGAATTTTTCCCTTCAACTTCGATATTGAATGTCTACGAGCGAAATGTGATTGAAAGTCTACAAGCGATTTGTCATTTTGGTGGTTTCAAAACTGATGATGAGTGTCCGGCTGATCGGGACTTTAAAAAAAGGTTTTAAGTTTTCAAGGGCTGAACCTCAGTAAATTTTAATTTTGTGCCGATAGTAGTTAGCAGGATAAAAGCCAACACAATTCGTACGAGGGCATTCCTAAGCATGCTTATCCGCCAATTGCCTTTGTGTTTTATTTTTAAATATTAAAAAAGGACCTTAAATAGTAAACTGGAAGGTCTTTATGAAGATATTTTTTCTTTTCAAAAAAGCCAAAATTTCTATTTTATAAATAAAAATTCAAAATTACTACTTTGTAAATAAACATTAACTTTAATAACATTTTTAAATTACTTAGTATGTATATATTGCATTTGTTATAGGTTCAATTTTTTTAAATTTTTAAATTCACTATTCGCCTACTTGCCTTATGGTATAAATATAAATTATTTTAAACACATTTAACAATACCATTGAATTCCGGTGTAAAAATGGGAGTGGTAGAAAGTAATGTGGAATCCCTAAAAGGCACTAACTGGATACTAACTCAATACACATACAAAATTTCGGCCCTCTACGTTTACTCAGGGAGTTTCAGGACGTGTTAAAAAACACATGCACAACAATACTATCAAAGTGGGGCCAAATTTTGGGCAAATTTTGTATCTGACCCAACCTTTAAGGGGGTGGTGGGGGGTGGTAAAACAATAAAACTTTTCCAAACCGGTTGGAAATAATGTTTTGGTCAATTATCTACAACATATCCAAAATTCTCCTTCCTAGGATGATTTGGAGGGAGTAGAGGGCGGAAAAAGGATTTTGGCTGGATCGAACACGCCCACAGCCCCTCAGAATTAACGCAGAGTGTTGAAATTTGGTGTGTTGATAAAGTTCGTACCTAGGTTGTGATTTTTGGAGGTTTTAATATTTTACCCCCACACCCTTCATTTTTAAGCTACAATTTCATGCTTTTTCGACGTTTTCGAAGTTTGTACCTCTTGCACAGGTCACCCAAATAAGCCTAGAGGCCTGAAATTTTGTATTCGGTTTGAGTTTGTATCAAAAGGGTGGCTTTTGGGGGTCTCGACTTTTAACCACTACCATCACCATTTTTATACCAAAAAGAACATGATTTTTCTTGTTTCTTAAGTTTCGTTCGGGTCAAAATCTCCCCAAATAAACCTAGAGGGCTGAAATTTTGTGTACATGTTAAGCTAATAGCCAGACACTGCTTTTTGGAGGTTTTAACTTCTAACCCTTACCTTCACGATTTTGACGCCAACATTTTCTTAATTTTTTTACTTGTTTTCTAACACGTCTAGAGACTCTCTAAGGAAACCTAGAGGGCTGAAATTTTGTAGGTGTATTCAGTTAGTATGCAGCTAGTACCTTTTAGGGAGTCGACATTACTTTTCCCCCTACTTCCCCCATTTTTACATCGGAATTCAATGCTATTGCTAAATGTGTTTTAAATGCATTATTTTTATTCTAAATACAAGTAGGCGAATAGTAATTTTAAAAAATTTAAAAAAAAGTGAGCTTATTTTTATAACAAATCAAATACATACATATTAAGTAATTTAAAAATGTTATTAATGTCACTGTTTATTTACAAATTAGGAATTTTGGATTTTTCTTATTTATAAAATAGAAATTTTAGAATTTTTTTGGAAAGAAAAAATATCTTCATAAAGGCCTTTCAGTTTACTACTTAGGTTCCATTTTAATATCTAAAAATAAAACACAAAGGCAATTGGCGGATAAGCATGGGTAGGAGTGCCTTCGTACGAATTGTGTTGGCTTTTTCCCTGTTAGCTGCTATCGGCAAAAAATTGAAATTTACTGAGATTCAGCCCTTAAAAACTTAAAATCCTTTTTTAAAGCCCCGATCAACCGGACACTCATCATCAGTCTTGAAACCACCAAAATGACAAATCGCTTGTGGACTTTCCCTTACATTTCGCTTGTAGACATTCAATACCGAAGATAAAAGGAAAAATTCGACTTCCGTGATGGGGCTCCACTGCTCACGGCGTTATTTTGTTTATAAAATAGAAATTTTGGATTTTTTTGAAAATAAAAAATATCTTTATAAAGGCTTTCCAGTTTACTATTTAAGGTCCTTGTTTCATATTTAAAAAGGGTCTTTTTTATACCAAAAAGAAAACATGATTTTTCTTTTTTTTAACACTTTCGTTCGGTTCAAAATCTCCCCAAATAAACCTAGAGGGCTGAAATTTTGTGGACATTTAAGTTAATAGCCAGCCACTGCTTTTTGGAGGTTTAAACTTTTAATCCTTACCCCCACGATTTTCACGCCAATATTTCCTTGATTTTTTTTGCTTTTTTTCTAACACGGCTAGAGGCTCTTTAAGGGAACCTAGAGGACTGAAATTTTGTACGTGTATTGAGTTATTATCCAGCTTGTGCTAAAAATTTTGGATTTTTTTGGAAAGAAAAAATATCTTCTTAAAGGCCTTCCAGTTTACTACTTAAGGTCCTTTTTAAATATTTAAAAATAAGACACAAAAGCAATTGGCGGATAAGCATGGGTAGGAATACCCTCGTACGAATTGTGTTGGCTTTTTTCCTGTTAACTGCTATCAGCATAAAATTGAAGTTTACTGAGATTCACCCCTTAAAAACTTAAAACCTTTTTTTAAAGCCCCGATCAACCGGACAGTCATCATCAGTTTTGAAACCACCAAAATGACAAATTGTTTGTAGACTTTCAATCACATTTCGCTTGTAGACATTCAATACCGAAGATGAAGGGAAAGATTCGACTTCCGTAATGGAGTCCCGCTGCTCACGGAGTTTTTTTTTTAATTTTTATAATTTTTTAATTATCCTGAATTGCAAAAAATAGTATAGGTACACCACAGTACTAAAGTGTTTTTTGTTTCACCTCTCGTGTGATTTGTTGCCCTCGAGTCTTTACAGGTAACAAACGTCACACTCGGGATTAAAACTCACACTTTAGTCCCTTGGTGTATAACATACTGTTATCGTTTTTTACAAAATAGTCAAAATTATGTAACTTACTCTTTAGTAAATTGACGTCAAAAGAAACGATAGAAGGATGAATTGGGACGATCAGTAGAGTTATTATAATTGGTGTTGGTTGTACTGTGTTGATGAACAGACGTGTGTAATTTCGATTTGTAGTATTTTTTAAATTTTTAGTGGTTCTAAGGTATTTTATCAGTTCTAAATTTTATATTCAAAATTTTAGTATATTCTTAATTTGACCAAATAATAAGAATCTTAAAAATATTTCTGTGTTCGACAAAAAAGATGAAAGTTAAATTTAAAAAATTCCTATTTAAAACTATTAAATTGACAACCTGGCATATTACATTACTTATATATACTTAGTAGACTGAAACTTGATATACGTAATACATTAATAGAGTTATATTATTTTTTTTAACATTATCAAAATGACAACGGAACGTCACTTATCAGATGTATTAAGCGAAATAGCGTCGTCTATCCAATCAATTAAAACAAATATGGCAGAAAAAAGTGATGTATTGGAAATAAAAAATTCTATGGAGAAAATAGTCCAAAGGATAACAATAATTTAAAAAGAACAAACGGATATTTGGGAAATGGTTGCAATTCAAAAACAGAAAATTGAATATCTTGAAAGAGAATCAAGAAAGAATAATATTATAATTAGCGGTATACCTGAGCAACCAAACGAAACCCGTGAAAGTCTGGAAGAAAACATTTTTAATCTAGTGTAGACTAAACTTCAAACTGAATTCCAACAAAACTGCGTCAATGAAGTCAGAAGTATTGGTGTCAAAGATAAAAATAGAGAGCATCGCCAAGTAATGGTAAGCTGCCTGTCTTATAATAAAAGGTAGATATCATGAAACAAAGAACGAAGCTAAAAGGAACTGATATTTACTTAAATGACCATCTTACAAAAATGCAAAATCAAGAGCGGAGTGTATTGGTAAATATGCATAGGAACTTAAAAAAGGAGGCATACGAAGCACGAATCGTAAAAAATAAGATATTAATGAACAACAAACCCTGGAGAGTGGACGAATTAAAATTATACCGCAAATGAAACAAAAAGAAGATCAGGTTGTGGACAAAATTACCAATGTGACAAGAAAAGAAAATGACTAGAAAAACATCAATGAAGAAACAATAACTAACGAAGTTAGGGCGAAAACACCAAAAGAAAAACCTGGAACAATAGAGCGTTTTCTGCAAGTCAATACGCCAAAAAACTAAATATAAGTCAATTAAATATATATAATTTTTTAAATATCAAAATTTTTTGAAATATCAATCTAGTAAATTATAGTTGAACTTAATGAAATGGGTATGATTTGTTGTGTTTGACTGAAACGTGGCTGACAACTAATTCAAAAGACAATATAATGTATCTACAAAATTATCATATCACTTTTTCATCTGTTATTAAGAAAGATAAAAAGGTAGTGCTCATCTGGAGGTCTTCTCCTCTGTATAAAATAGAGAAGAAAATTTTTAGTTTAAACCTTAGACATAACAGAAAATTGGATACCTAGCTGTAAGAACCTAAAGTGGCGTGGCCAAGTTTAGACATTTGACAAGCTGCTGAAACTGTTGCAGAACGTAGGTACTTGTTTAATTAAGGGAGACCACTAGTGTGACATTTTGAAAAAATTGGAAATTTTTTTTTGCATGTTTTGATAGTCTATACCTTTAAAAATAACATACTAAAATTTCAACTGCGTATCTCAAATAGTTTTTGAGTTACAGCCCTCTGAAAAATGAATTATGATTTTCATTGTTAACATTGAGATATTAAGAACTGCATGAAGGTTAATAGTTCGGGAGTTTTTGGACGTGGCTGCCAGTCACACGTTATGAAGCTAGACTCTAACACATTTAAACGACTCATCTAGTTTTACTATGACCGTTATAATGAGTACATCATAAATAATTTTAGTAAAAATTCTCAGTGATTAAAACTAAAAGGTAAGATAAAGAAAAACTACATTTTTCAAATTTGCTGCAGTTATAACTCGAAGACAAATCATCCGATCGATTTGATTTTTATTGCAGCTTCTTTTATATATGTTTCTTCGTGCCATAAACCTCCAGTTTTCCGATCGAATAAAAAATGTAATTTTCGCAAGCCAAAAATCATCAAATTTTCGAACAAAATTTGAACCTTTTTTTTTAAAAACTCATCCATTTTGTTAAATTTCAACTTTTTTTTTTCGATTGAGGTTCACGACACGGGCAATACCTTCTAGTTTAAAAGGCTTTTTGTTTTTGTTTTTTTTGATTTCAGGCATTGTGAAGGTCGCTATCACTGCAGCAGTGGGGGAACTTTTTTCTTTGGAGCCTTGGGAGATCTGGAATATCTCATTGAATTTTCAATTTTTTTGTCCAAAAATTTTATATTGAATTTATTATATATCAACTAATATATCCTTAAAGTATTAAAACATCCCATACAGTAGATTTCTTTAAAAAAATTCCCAAAAATTACCTTTTTCAGGCGGTCATACTAGTGGTCCCCCTTAATAATATGTTAGAAAGCAGTAAGTTAAGTTCAAAAAAAGTTTTTCGGTTAATACTCATAATAATAAAGACAGTAAAGTTAATAGAATTTATGGAGCATAATGAATTATATGGAAGGTCATCGAATGGTAATTCTACCTAATTTACTTGTCTTAGCACACAGGGTAAATCTGTAATTAACTTTGTTTTTGAAATTTTTGATGTTTGAATAAAATAAAAAACTTTAAGATTTTATTTTGGATCAATGGTTGTTACCATTTTTAAGTTTCTTTATAGGTACATATCTACCGAATTCTGCGATAAAAAGCATTAGAATAAACTAGTACACTTTGTTGGACGGTAAACGATGAAAAATCCAATTTTTGTCAATATATTAAAATCTTATACCTATATCTTATATACAGTGTCATTCACGAAGGTGGCAACATATGGAAAACTTTTCTATACTCAGTTTCTCAGAAAATTTTATTCTTACTAAAAGTTGGTGCATGTTCTTAAATTAAAAATGCACCCATCAAAATTTGAACAAACTCTATTGTATACAGGATGGACTTAAGAATGTGAAATTGGCGTAAGAGTAAAGTACCCTAATTATTGAAACTTGACAAAAATTTTACTGGGAAAAGTTGTTTAGAATTAAAAATTAATGTAAAATACAGAATCATAGCCAACTACAACCGATAATAAATTTTCCTATATTCTTCCGTTTTTTCCGTATCACCCAGTACATTATGAAAACGGACGTACTTAGACGACTACTATTTATGTAGTACTGCAAGACTACACCTTAATTTTTAAGTTCAACTATATACTAACTTGAAATTTAAGTTTATTAATATTACAATCAAAATACACAACTAATCTGTTGCCATCATAAAAGTCATAAGTACTGAAATAAAATATACCAATATTTTAGTACTATTCGATGTAAAAATTAAATAATTAATTGTTTTTAAACTATTCACATTAACTTGACACATCAAAATTAAAGACATGAACAGTTATTAGCGTTACTATCTTATTCTATGTAACTCCCTTCATTTTCAATACATTTTATTGTTTCCGAGACATTTTTTTATGTACATTTTTCAACATTTCGGGTGTTATTCTCCCAGCACATTCTCTTATTGTATTTTCCAGGTGACTACGGTCTCTAAATGGCCTTTCTTTATAAACATTTTCTTTTAAATAGCCCCCTCCTCCCCCAAAAAAAATTCACCGGGGTAAAATCGCGTGGTATTGCTGACCAGGGATTATCTTTCTATCCAGAAATCGTGAAATCCTATACAGTCCGAATGAGACGAAATAACTGCGCGTTCACTGGATTGAATACACGTATTTTCACTACTTAATCATTTTTATCAGAAAATTAGATCAAATAACCTTTGGAAACAATATCGAATTATTATTATGACAATTTTCAATACAGTTTCTGAATTACCTGCGGTAAGAAACATGCTTAGTCTACAGGATAAAATTGATAATAACGATAATAACTGTTCATGTCTTTAATTTTTATGTCTCAAGTTAGTGTGAATAATTTAAAAATAATTAATTATTTAATTTTTACATCGAATAGTACTAAAATATTGGTATATTTTATTTCAGTACCTACTTATGACTTTTGTTATGGCAACAGATTAATTGTGTATTTTGATTGTAATATTAATAAACTTAAATTTCAAGTTAGTAGATAGTTGAACTTAAAAATTAAGAGTGTAGTCTTGCAGTACTACATAAATAGTAGTCGTCTAAGTACGTCCTTTTTCATAATGTACTGGGTGATACGGAAAAAACGGAAGAATATAGGAAACTTTTCCCAGTAAAATTTTTGTCAAGTTTCAATAATTAGGGTACTTTACTCTTACGCCAATTTCACATTTTAAGTCCATCCTGTATACAATACAGTTTGTTCAATTTTGATGGGTGCATTTTTAATTTAAGAACATGCACCACCTTTTAGTAAGAATAAAATTTTCTGAGAAACTTAGTATAGAAAAGTTTTCCATATGTTGCCACCTTCGTGAATGACACTATATATATATATATATATATATATATATATATATATATATATATATATATATATATATATATATATATATATATATATTTAAAGAGAATAAAATCTGTACTCTTTGCAGTTTGAAGAAATTTGAAATTTTGGAGCATATTTTAGTAGATTGCCCAATATACACAAATGTGCCTAATCAATATCTTAAAAATATTCTGGCAGAGACAAATAATTTAACGTAACTTATTGCTAACAAATTTCAAAAATAAATATGTTAACTTGCCCAAATTTGCGAAAGCCATCTTTGATATACACGTAAGTATATATTTTGAATCAATGACGAAAGAATATAATATATTATGTATTATAAAAGGACCTTTAACAACATTGTTTTATTGAAGCAAAAGTTATGCAGTTACTAGACAGTGGCGGCAACAAAATTAAATGTTTATATCTACGTACATATATCATATTTTACATATATAATCATATATAAATTTATCTATACCAATCAAGTTTCAAGCCTTTGTGTACACACTGAATACCGTAAAATAAGAAAATGTTATTTTTGGATTCTAGGATTTCAAAATTAATCTGTCAGTTCAGGGTTAAATCTCATAATGTAAAAGTTGAATCTTTCGTTCAAAAATGCACTAATAGTCAGACAAAAAAAATCGGGCATTTTTCTTTTAATTCGGGATCCTTTGGGAAACTAAAATTACATAAAATGTTACTGCTAAACGTATATCCACATATTAAGTATGAATTTAGTACATGTGCAAATAATTTTTTAAATAGTCGCCATTGATTTTAAATAACCAAAATCGACAGATCTACACATATTTTACAATAAATTTTTAACATTATGACTGAAACTATATGAAAGTACGCTCAATTCTTTAAAAAGCGAGTTTAAAAATTTTATTATGATGAGGAATATTGGAAATTTTTGACTTTAAACTAAATTAAAAGCAAAATTATATGTCTATTAATAAATGTCAAAAAGAAACTTACGGTGAAATGTTTTTCTTTCAAGCTTTTTTCTGACAGAATTTTTACATCCGTAAACGGAACAAGTTGCCATAATAATTTCTTTTAAAAATTTAAGAAAAAATGTATTTAAAAAAATAAAAATAGCTATTTTTTTATAAGACAATTTTTTTACTTGCAATTACTAATATGGCGTGTTACGTTTTTTTTAACTTCTCAATACTTTTCCTCATCCAATCTTGCTAAAGATACAGGCTGATTGACGAGAACAGTAATTTTAGAAAAATAATTTATTTTCTAACAATTGTTATAATTCAAATTTGTATATTATAATCTGAACATCAACTGTTTACATTAGAACTGTTTCGTACACCTTGATCCTAAGAAAAAAAAAAGAAAAAGTTGTATTAAATTATTGTAAATCTTGTATAAAAAAGAGAGAAAATTTAAATATAATAGTGCAATTCACATAAACTGAGTGTAAAAATTTTGACAGTTGTAAATTAGGTTACAATTTTGACGTTACAATGTAAACAAAACAAGTGACATTAGAGTTGAGTTGTCAGTCTTGGAGGAAATGAAAATCACCTGGATGTGCGCATGTGCGGAAGCATCGAATGAGATGGAAGCTTCTGCGAACATGAGATTGGTGAGGAACGGAAAGAATTCACTCTCTTTCGGGTATTGGAGCTCAAGGAAGCAAGACGTGGCCCCTAGTGGGTTCACGCTCTCGAAAATATGTGAAGGGCACGCCATGTGGCGAACTAACCGTTAGCCATTGTTGGGATTTGGGGGCAAATTTTTCCATTACGGTGCCACATGTTTTTATGGTACAAGTTTAAAAGAAAACAATATATGGCATTTATCTTAAGTATATCGCTCCATTGGTTGGATTTTTTCTTCGGAACCTTTCACCATTTATTGCCTGGTGAGCCTCATTGCCAGAGTACTTTGGAATTGGTGTCCACGTGGTGAGGAAACTTTTGGCTGGTGCCAGTGAGTTATTTGGAAGTGGGTCCTAAATTTACTGTTGAAGTGCAGATGCTGTCGAATAATTTTGGTGACCGCATTATTCCAATTTTGTGGAATTACGTCGTAAACGGAATTATATTAGTGCTATGTAGACAATAGACACCCTGTAGGGACTACCAAGTAAATTTTTGAGTACGTCTAGAAACTTATGAATCGTTCGTAACATTATTACTTTAATATGTGTACACTGTTGGTTATATTTACCTTTTCAGTTGTTAAAATTTGTAGACTTTAAGTAAGTGGAACTGAACGAGCGTTTCTGTAAAACAGCACAAAGTCACCATTGAACAAATATATCCTCCCCTTACAATTGACCCAGACCCAAAACATTATGTATCTCTTCCATTCTTAGGTGTCATCTCACATAAAATTGGTAACCTGTTTACAAAATATATCACCAGGTTTTCATTCTGTTGGAAATCCTGGCCGTTGCCTTTACAACGCCAAAGAAAAAACTGATCCACTAAAAAAGAGTGAGGTCTACCGCCTAGACTGTTGCCATTGTAACGCCAAATATGTTGGACGAACAGGACGAAGTTTCGGCATAAGATATAAGGAACACATTGGTTCACAAAAACACAGCTCTAACTTCGGTCTACACATCTTGGAAACAGGTCATTTTCCCAAAACAGACCATAAACCAAAATGTTTACCATAATGGTTTAAAATTGAATCTTTTAGAGGCTCTAGAAATTAATAGATTAAACAGTGACCCACAAATAGAAGTTTTAAACGATCAAAATGATCTAAATAATTCTCCTCTATTAAAAATAAATTTCTGAACGAATAAAATCACTTCAGTCATTTATCTGAACAATCATATTATTAGGTAAAAATAAAAATTTTTTCATATCGGTACCTACAAACTGGTTTAATTGCTTTCTTCTTTACACGTATATTTAGTTGCTTGGATACAAAAATTTTATGAGTTTTCCCAATTCAATAATATTACACCCCTCCTATATATCTTTTTTACCTATAAATTCCCATTAATTATTTTCATCTTTCTACTCTGCGGATGACCGAAAGGTTGAAAACGCGTTCAGTAAAAATAACTTTTAATTCGTGAAATAGACAAAGTAATCGAACTTTAAATATTTTTCAATATTTAAAATGGAGTTTCACAAAGTAAATCTCTCAACAGTGAATTATATAAAATATATTTTGTCTCGCATATCTTGAGAACAAATGATGTTATCATTTGTTTGATTAGGGTGGAGCCCCGGTATGGTGCAAGAGGCAAAGCCTCTATCGGGGGCCCAGGGGAGGAGTCGCCTGAAAAGAAAAAAGAATTATTTATGCACAGTAATCTCTAGTCTTTAAGGACACCCAATGGGAAGTTGACAGTGTGGGTAGACCTGTCCCCCAAATTTTGATTATTATTGTCAGCAGGGTTAAGTAAAATTGAAGTGTACCTACTATAATCCAAATACAGTATAATTTAGGATTTTTTATAATTATTATTATAGAACAAGGGAAAAGTACTTCATAATTTTGGGTAGAAATACCTAAACGTAAAATCTAAAGTTTATGAAGTATAAAAGAATATTATAGTTTATGTGTTTATAAAAATCTCGAATAACTTGACAACTTTAAAAGGTCTTGTTCTATATTCCAATACATCTTCATTTCGCCCATCTCTTCTTCCGTCCATCCTCCGTATCTAAATACCCCACACTCGTCCCTTTATACTTAAAATAACATCCAAATGTGCTGTCTCTACTCAGCCTTTTTTCGTACCTATTTACCTTCAGCTTGACTAAAACTTCAAGTTCTCATAATTTTCTTTCAAAAATAAAATAAAAAATTACATTTTTTTCATATTTGCTTCAAAATAACAAAAATTTCGTTAAAACAAAACACTAAAATAAACCTTATAGATAAAATTTGAAGAAACAAAAAATACCATTGTCGGCAGCGGTTAATCTAATTTTATTTTGAACATTCTTCATATCCAACTTTAAGTTTAGTCATCATTTTTACCCACAAGAATGATTATTCTACTATAATTAAGAAATATATCTACATGTTCGCCTGTACGTCTGGTATTTTTAAATTAACTTCCGGAATAATTTTTTTCGTTTTGTCCCAATTCATCCTTATGTCTCGATTCATCCCTTTTTACGATAAATACTTTTTAACGTTTTAGAATAAATATACCGAAGCATTTTTTGTTGTTTGTAAAAAGAAGAAGAGTATAAGTATGCATGTAACAGCAGCGGTTACTTCTCTGTAAGTTTTACTAGTTTTATTATCTAGAAAACAAAACAGTCTTTAAAAATTTAGCTTAAGGATATTGAACGAACTTTACTCACTTGTAACCTTTTTGTATATTAGTGTGAGAGAATATTTCATTTTATATTCATTATTGCAAGCACTGTTTATTATATTAATAAGAATATTTTTAAAATTTTCAGGGTTCCTATGTGTCTAGAATTTTTTACTTTATATGTGGCCCGTTCCGTGCTATTGTGCCGCTTTATGTACGCTCTCGGTTCAATAAAATATTTTCATATCCACATTGTTTGCATAATACAGAGGTAACAAAAATGGTGTGGAATCGGGCAAAAGTATTCACAGTATTGGTAAAAGTTGCACCAAGATTGATTTTTCACTGATAAAAGAGATGCATCAAGATGCATCAGTATTGAATCCAAACGACGAATAGGTACGCTAATTGTTCATCCTGTAAGAATATTTTGTCGAACCGAGAACGAACCTCGGAACGTATTAAGAGTGGCACTATACTGTGGTACGAGCCTAAAATTTGAGAACTTACATTTGCAACTGATAACTCAGCACATTATTCATTAAAAATAATATATATGTCCTGGAAACCCCATTCAATTTGGAATATTCTATGTAGTTTTATGTGAAAAATAATCTGAAATTTCAATCTCACAAGAAGATGCACCTAGAGTGAAATTCGGGATTTTGATAAAACTTCGCTGGTGTGTAGAATAGGCAAAAATAAGGGACTCGTATTTGTCTTATTGGCCATCTTCCACGTTTACGGGGTGAAACAAGCCCCTAAATTTGGGGGTTCAAATCGTATTTCTTAAGATATCTCTAAAACTATAAAAGATAGAGGAAAACTTTAAATTGACGAAATGTTACTCTTTGAAAGGCCTATTCACTTGTATAGGTTAAACTAGGACCGGGTTCATAAGAGGAGCTGGAGGGCTGAAAATGAGGGTAAATTTTCTTGTACAGCCTGAACGATTCAATGTATCAAATTTTTGCCATCGTAAATAGAAAGAACATCAAAAATGAGGGGATACGTGTTTTTGCGTTTTTCCGAAATATGTATGGTATCCAAACCAAATAAGGAAGAATAAAATAAGGTACATTATATTGCATTATAATTAGTTGGAAATACGTTCTATATTTTTTTTATTTTTATGTTTATTATCATCATGAAAATGTAAAATTTTACTTTCCGATAACGATTCATGTATTTTTTAAGAGTTACTTAATTGGTAATTTAGCCATCTGTATATTTGGTTACTCATATTCGATATTTTTTATACCTATTTCTACGAAAGTTAAAGTTCTCTCGTGTGCTTGTGTTAACGAATGCTCGACAAGAAACAATAATCTCTTTCGCTCACTGCTCAGGTGCTTTGTAATAAATTTTGCGATTTGGGAAATGGGGGTGCCACCTATAAAACATACAAAAAGAATAAGAAAAATAGTTTGAATGTTGAGAAAGGAATAAACCGCGTTTATTTGGTTAAAAACGCATTTGTAAGAAGATAAAGGCAGTTGTTGATCGGAAGATTATTGCTTCTTGTTGAACATTCATTAACATTTGCAGACCGGTGAACTTTAGTAGAAATGGGTATAAAAAATATCGAATATGAGTAACCAAATATACAGAGGGCTAAATTACCAATTAAGTATTGAAAAATACATGAATTGTTATCGGAAAGTAAAATTTTACATTTTCACGATGATAATAAACATAAAAATAAAAAAATATAGAACGTATTTGCAATAAATAATAATGCAATATCACCTACCCTATTTTTTCTTCCTTATTTGGTTTGGATACCACTCATATACTGAAAAAACGCAAAAACACTTATCCCCTAATTTTCGGTGCTCTTTCTATTTATGATGGCAAAAATTTAATACATTGAACCATTCAGGCTGTACAAGAAAAGTTACCCCCATTTTCGCCCCTCCAGCCCCTCTTATTAACACGGCCCTGGTTTAACCTATACAGATGAATAGGCCTGTCAAAGACTAACAATTTAAAGTTTTCCTCTATCTCCTATAGTTTTCTAGATATCTTAGGAAATACGATTTGAACCTCCAAATTTAGGGGTTGGTTTCACCCCGTAAACGTGGAAGATGGCCGATAAAAAAAATAGGGGTCCCTTATTTTTGCCTATTCTACACACCAGCGAAGTTTCATCAAAATCCTGATTTTCACTTTGGGTGCATCTCCTTGTCAGTAACAAAATCAGAAAAAAACAAATTTTCCTATATAATTAGGGACGACTCTACTGTATAGGTATTGTATTACACACGTATAGAGGTTATTAAAAGTTGAATACTAGGTTAATGTAGGAAACTTTTTATTTATTACGTGCGATTAATGTAATGAAATAAAAGTTCTATTCATATTTCACTGTTTACTTTGTCAAACAAATACTAATAAAGCCAGAGAGCTTTCAACACATATAAATGCTGATTTGTTTGAGTTGTAGATCTAATAAAAAAGAACAGGCGGCCTAAACATTTCAGTTTTATTTGCGTTTTTATTTAAAATAAGAAAATAAAAATAAAAAAAATTGTAAGATACAATGAGATTCAAAAATTTGGGTTACTATGTAGTATTAGGCTAGCAACTTACCCTTAAAAAGTTGCTTAGAAATTGAAAAAGTGACCACGAGCGTTCTAGTGGGTGGTTTTTTTTAATTGATGCAGAATTTAAAATAAAATATAAAATTCAAATACTATTTTTTGATTAAACCACGGCTTCAATGCTAAAAATTGTTAAAATAAATAATTTGACAAGTATTCTTATAAATTAATGTTTGATTTTAGTCTACGTATTCATTCTAAAATATCATATTTGTCAATAGTTTTTTCTCTCTCTAAAAAAATATAATTTTTTTTTATATATCAATTGCGCTTAGAGAATACTAAAAATACAAAATTTATACATGTATCTTACCTATTACTTTCATTAATTTTAACTTTTCACATTTGGTAAAAAAATAGTATTGGAATTTTTTATTCCTTTTTAAATTTTAAATCGATTAAAAAAAAAATCAGCCACTAGAACGCTCGTGGTCGCTTTTTGTTAAAAATTAGGGATAAGTTGCTACTCTATATGTACACATTCAAAATAATGATTTAATATTTGTTTCTTGGAAATTACTACTATGGTAACTCATCATTATCAATTTTGCGGTAAAATAAACTTTAATCATCTTTATTCCAATCGAAAATATGATGTAGAACAGTATAAAAAAAAGTGTAGATCGTAAAAAATGCTGTAAGTGCAATTTATCCCAATTTTTCATACATTTTCAAAAAAAAGATAAGCGTAAAAAAAGACGTAAGAGAAAAAAAAACTGATGAAATGTATAAGATTAAAAACATTGAAAGAGATATCTGTATATAGATTTGGTGGTATATAATATTTGACAAATAAAAATATGAAAGCAAACATTGTAAATGTCAAATGTTTGATAAGAATAACTAAAAGTTATTATAAGATACACATAATAATAACTGTAGATGTTCAAGTATTCGTGGGATTTAAATTGTTAACGATAATTCACCATTTGGAAATATATATGTGTAAAGCAATTAAAAATGATATTTAAGAAGGGGTAAGGTATTTTCCTTTTCTTTTTTTGGCGCTTTTTTCAACATTTGTCTCATGAATGTACCACAACACAATATTATTGTGTTAAAATTTGAAGTCGATTGGAGCCAAACTAACGAAGATATAGACTGGAAGTCTCCGTCCCTCCGATCCTAGTGTATAATACTTAACATTTAAAAACGCGTTTTCTCACACTTAGCATATTTAAAGTCAGTGAACTCTCTAACTCAAAATCGACTACATCGATCCTTTTGAAATTTTACACACTCTTTTTAGGCTTTGCGATATTAGGACCCCAAATGTGAAATTTCGACTGACTAATTACATGATTTAAAAGATAAGGAAATGGTCATAAAAGATCAATTGGTTTCATTAACTGGTTAGCAATAGAAAATTTTTTATTAAGGGTTAAAATATTTCAAGGTCATTCAGAAATTTTAGCACTCCAATTATGAAATTTCGAAAAACCAATTACATCATTCAAAAGGTCAGAATATGGTCATAAAAGGTCAACTGGTTTGATTAATTGGTCAACAATAGAAAATTTTTTACTAAGGTTTGAAGTTTTTTCAAGGTCATACAAAAAACTAGCACTCCAAACGTGAAATTTTAAATAACGAATTGCATCATTTAAAAGCTCAGAAAATGGTCATAAAAGGTCAATTGGTTTCATTAATTGGTCAGCAATAGAAAATTTTTTATTAAGGGTTAAAATGTTTCAAGGTCATTCAAAAACTTTAGCACCCCAAATGTGAAATTGCGACTAACCAAAAACATGATTTAAAAGGTCAGAAAATGGTCATAAGAGGTCAACTGGTTTGATTAATTGGTCAACAATAGAAAATTTTTTATTAAGGTCTAAAATTTTTCAAGGTCACAATACTGTATCAGGATTAGATATTAATAGAAGAGGTACATCAAACAATTCCCGATTCGTGTAGCCTTGGCGATGACTATAAATAAATCTCAAGGTCAAACAATGTCTATTTGCGGTTTGAACTTGGAAAGTAAGTGTTTCTCCCATGGGCAACTATATGTCGCCTGCTCACGTGTGGGAAAACCATCGAATCTATTCGTGTTAGTAAAAGACAGGTTAACCAAAAATATTGTGCACAAATTAGTACTTAGATAATTTTCAGTTTTAATAATTTAAATTAATGGAGACAGTAGTTCGAAATAAATGTTATCTACCTTATTTGTGAAATTTAATTTTTATATCTTATTAATTTATTTAGGATCTATATTTTGTAAAGAAGTCATTAATTACAAACTATAGTTAAAGTGATATGAATAAAATGTATATGGCCATTTCTCTACTAATTGGAAAATCGCTGTCCCAGGTAGATTTTATATTATAGATCTTATTATTGTTGAGTTTTATGTATTAATAAAGACAATATAATATTAGCTATTCTTGGCATGCCATAACTCATTTAGTAACATAATACAGGGGCGGATCCAGCCTTCAGCTCAGGGGGGGGTCAAATTTTTATGACTTAACACTTTAGTCCTTATTGTAAATACCTATAACAAAGGGTGTCCAAATCTGCACAGAATTTTTTTTTATGTGAGACTTATAGGTAAATTCTATATTACAAATCAGGGGCGAATCCAGCCTTCAATTTAGGGGGGAGAGGAATTTTAACAAAAAGTGCTCAAAACTGCATGAATTTCGAATTTATTTTTTGTTAAGTTAAAGATTGTTAAACACATGTGCAGCATCTATACTGGTTATTTGATAAATGGTCATTTAAAAAAAATATGTTATTCTCTCCTATTTTCAAAAGCTAGATCAGTGGTTCCCAAACTTCTTGGTGTCGTCGATCCCTATCCCTTGCCATGGTTTTCGATTTTAGATACACTCCCTGTACAAATTCATAAATTCAGCAACAACTTCGAAAATATAATTTGTCCAAAATGAGGTTCGATGACCTATTTTTTGGTCAATGCAGGTGACAACCAAAACAAAGGTCACCAATTTCTCATTTTTACATTTTAGAACAACCAAGCAAAAAGCTGCTTCGGTGTACGTATACTCTGTTGCTATAAACCCCCATTTACATCTTACCGAACCGCAATTTTTTTGGCCAACATGGACCGCTTGCAGCTTATTATCGACCCCTGGGGGTTAATATACTTTGGGAACCACTGAGCTAGATGCAAGGACTTTTAATGTACAATAATTATAATATTTTCTACGTGTGTACATTACATTTTAAAATTACACTTTGGGAACCACTGAGCTAGATGCAAGGACTTTTAATGTACAATAATTATAATATTTTCTACGTGTGTACACTACATTTTAAAATTACAAGTGAAAATTATACTGTTTGAAAATATTAACCACTAGATTTGTTTGTTTGAAATTTGAAAATTTATTTGTAATTTTTATTTGTTTGAACTTTTTAGCGTAATCGTAAGAATATGTAGCAAATACTTTCAGCTCAGGGGTAGGGGGGGGGTCATGAGCCCTATGACCCCCCCTCTGGACCCGCCACTGACATAATATTGGAATATTCAATTTACAGTCACTTTTACAGTCAATTCACAGTCCCCTGTCGTGTCCCACTTCCAGAATTAGAGGTATTATTACAAATATTTATTTTCAGTATCATTACTGTCTGAGAAAAAAAAATGTGAATAATACTAGAATACTGTAAGTATCTTTGTAAAACGCAATCATATTTTTAAAATAAAAATTTCATTAAAAAACCAGTAATCAAATGTCCTCAAATTTCTTGAACAGTCCCCTGTTACAATTTGAAAATGGTACTGAAATCACACTGTGCATTGGCCCGATTGTTTATATCATGAAACGCAACGCAATCGCTGTGAAGTCCGCTCGGTTTCAGAGTTAAGTGCGCTGATATCAATTTGTTCACTCTCACCGCTGCATTTGTAAGTAAACCACACGTTTGGGGCACTAGTTGTAACAGTCCCCTGATAAACAATTTTTCTATTGTTTTAAGTGATTAAGTTACAACAAATTTATAAAATAATTACTTATTATATACGAATATATTATCACGTCTACCCCTTAAAATTGAATAGATTTAAAATGATTTTATGCTAGGAAACTTTCTATGTAGAGTATCAGTCGCCTGACAAACAGTCCCCTGTCATTTCATAGCGAAATAAGTTAATAGAAGGTAATATTTTTCTTGTTCTAATATTAATTTTATAATATATAATTTTATGACTTTAGAGTTATCAGCTACTTAAAAAGGCAATTTAACCAAAAATTTGATTTTAATGACAAACGTCCTATAGCATTAAAAAAATTCATTATAATGTTGAATTTACTTAGACATTTTTAATTTATTCGTACCTAATATAGATTCTAAAAGTTATAGTAAATAAAACAAAGATTTTGATTGCTTCTATTCAACGAAAGTATGTTTTTTCTTCTCCTGGAACAGTCCCTTGCCGCGATTTTTCATAAAATCGTCCATAATTCACAAATGAAGCGGATAGTTGGTAAGCTTTTTTAAGATACCTACACATTTCATTTATTAATGCTTTTCAGTGTATTTACACATTTTCTTAATATTTAAGAAAAATAATCTTGGGACAGTTTTGTATCAAAATTTTCCAATTAGTAGAGAAATAGCCATATTCAAAAAGTATATGTTGGTTTGTACCTAATTTCAACATTCCGATATTTTACTTATCACTTTTAAATTATTGGGCATGTTTGGCCGAAGTAAATACTTAAAAAATATACTAAGCATAAGTTGAGTAAGTAATGCTTTTACTATAGAAAATCTAGTAAGTACTCACTAAAATTTAATAAGTGCATACTTGGGGCACACACGCCTATTCTCAGTCCCATATGATTTAAAATTGGCTAAACTATTTTCAGCTTTATTAGTAAATATTGATTTAGAAAGTTATTGAATGGATTTTAATGAAATTTGGTTTGGTGATAACTTATTACTTCGGTCAACATTTAAGATACTTTTTACTCTGGGAAAATGTCTCATTCCCACGGGAAAATAAAAAAAATCATTTTGAGCATGTGCATGCATTACGCAAAAATTATTGTTCTATGCAAGTTCTGTATAATTATTACATTTATATACTTCTCATTGAGTTGATAACAATGCGTCGCGCGAACGACGTCGTGGGCACAGCCAGTACTTTTAATAATTGTTTTAACTGTTTGTAATTCCAAATTGTTTTTTAAAAATTTTCCTTCTGTAAAACTATTTTCCAGTTTTAAATTGGTTTATTTTACAAAAACTTGAATTTTACTCTTATAATTTTAATGTTTAATTGTAAATATTTAATTCATTTTCTTATATATACCTATAAAAATTTTAAATTAATATTTAAATACTAATTTTATTGACATTTTATAAAATACAAACCTGATGATGCCTGATGTAGGCCGAAACGTACGTCGTGTAAAATAAGAAAATTAAAAATTAAAAATTAAATATTTTCAAGCAGTGTATTATTTGGTGGTTATCATTTTTAAAACTATACTTATTATAAATTCTCACTACCTAAAACGTCCCTTTATAATAAGAAAGCCTCAATCTAGGGTGAATACGGGATAGATGCCGCTAATTTTGAAAACACTTGATAATTCTTAAAGTACGCATTTAATTGATTTAAAAATTCGTACATAATAAATGTAAACATTGTTCTTTAAAATTATTTATAAATAATTTTAAATTCTGAGTCATAAAGGATTCATAATTAACATTTTTGTAGAGCCTGCAAAGCGGCGTCTCTCCCACACCTATGGTAGATATTCCGCATCAAAGAAGGTGAGACGCCGCAAAGTTCATATTAAAAATTTTGCATTTTACACGCATCTCCATATATGATGCATGCCATATGTAACCATTTTTGGCACTTTATACATCTTAACCAGTCAACTTTTTTTTGTTTCTAAGTACCATTCAAAACATTCAATACACAGGCAATCATCATTATTTTCCTTATCTTCACTAATATGAGGGCTCTTCCTGATCCATTAATGGATCATTTATATTTACGTGGCATAATTTACAGTCCAAAAAAAATTTCATAATTAAGGCTGTAATGTAAAAGTTAATTTTTTTTATTATTCAGAAGTTGCTAATGTGCATTGATAATGATTGGCCCTCCTGTTAGTCTATTACCTAAAGTACATGTGAGTGTACCGTATCGTTTTTTCCCCTTTTTTAGCGAGTAGCGTGTACTACAAGTCGCACATGCACCTAATAAGGTTCTTTTTTATCGAAGCTTTTATTCAGTGTAACCGATCGTAAAAGATCATTTTTATTTTATGCCCGTTGCTGGAGTACAAAAACCTAAAGATGTAATTTCTATTAAAATTGCAAGTGCTTATTTATTTATTTATTTATTTATTTTTTTGTAATATTTTGCCACTAAGTTTTTTTTTTGTAATGAATTATTAAAGTTATAATGGCTGTTTAAACTTATTTCATATTTGGTTCGACGATGCCACCCTTGGTATGTATTTTTTTGTTCAAAATCTATTTATTTGTACTTTTTTGGTGTGTCCATATATTACGTAACGGTTTTATATTTTCTGAATAACATAATTTAATGCCTTTTTTTTGCTTATCATAAAATTGGTTTGGTTTTCATACATTGAAAGTATTTAATTTTTATGAAAGTATTTAATTTTTATGAAAGTATTTAATTTTTAATTAGTTGTATTCCGTTGTTTGAAATTTTCTTTATTTCAATGCATCTGTTCACAATTCAAGAATCATACCGCGTGTTTCGTGTGAAAACCATACCACTTATTTTATTGCTTATTATCAGTATTTTTTTTTATTATCTTTTTATGTAAAAGTATTGAGAACGATTTGCTTAGATAATTTCTGCTCTGCTAACGGCTTTCTTATTATTTAGGTTTTTCTCTTCTCTTCTTAATTTCTTTCTTTCGGATTTTCTTCATTTTGTTCAAATGGTCACATAACTGGTTCGACAAAATGCTATTGAGAGAATTGTTTGTTTAATGACGGAATTCGCCAATATATCATGGATTTTCCCTTTTCTTCGCTGCGGGTGTTGGACAATGAACGCGCCAACCTGTGTTCAGATGCGTGGCGTGTTCCTGCTTTCACATACCTACCGCAGCCAATATGGTTCGTTTATGGCGGATTAGTAGTTTTCCTTCGCGTTTGCCGGAAGCTTTAATTTTATTAAGTTAACATTGTCATTAATTCAATTTCTTTCTTTTTTTGTGTCGTCTGCACTAAGAGACAGGGCGTACCCTCCGAGCTTTACCACCGAGTAACATGTAATAAACTTATCTGAGCTAGTCGATACGATAGAACAATTGTCAGTATAACATCTTAATGTAACTTTGTAACTTAACAACTTGTAAATAAACTGTAAATTTCAAATTAACACCTAACTACAATTTTATTTTATCATATCCATCATCATAAAGTATAAAAGTCTATGTTTTCAACATGTAATATGATGCGGCAGCTATACCAACTTTAAATGGGGCATTTCTCCTTTTTGTTGGGATAGATGCCGCATGTTGCTATAGCAAGCATAGTGCGGAATTCCAACCTAAAATTTTATACAGTATTTTTAAAATATACCTAAATTAATAACAAAACTCATTTTCATTAAAACAATGAAATATACATTCTTAAATTCTAATGAATTAAATGCTTGGTAAAATATGTTAAAAAACTTACTTTTCAATAATAAAAAGTTATATAATTACTAAGCTGACGGACTGATCATGAATGTTACCATATACAGCTTAAATAAGTAACTTATTTTAAACATATAATTCATTAATAGCGGTATCTATCAATCAACGGACGAACTATGGCTACTGCAGCATCTCTCCCGACGCGGCATCTCTCCCGCTTTTATCCTACATCAATTTCTGATTTGTAATTGACACGATCTTGTGCAATGAATTTTATCTAAATTATGCCATTATTATACCCTTTTTTTATCTGCCAACTTAGAAGTAAATTTATTCTCGTCAACGGATACGCACACGTAATTTACTATTGGCCGCTAAAACCAATAGCTCCATGTGTACCTAGGGGTTATGAGCATTTGCTTGATTTGGACAAAAAACTACTGGTACCGCAGATGTTTGCGAAAAAAATAATAATAATATTCAATCATTCATATAACAAAAACTTAATTGTTGCTATGAAATATTGTAGAATATTTTATTCTAACTTCAGCAAGTACGAGTTGGCAGTCGAAGCACAGATGGGCAGATAAAACTCTAAAAATTCTGACTGGCTGTAAGAAATATGATGAGTCAGATAAATACATCCTTATCTAACATTATGTAATTTCAAAAATTGGATTTACTAACATTAAAAAGATAAAAATGAACTGGTTGGAAATAATTTTTCGATCAATTATCTACAACATTTTCAAAATTCAGCTTCCTAGGAAGATTAGGAGGAAATGGAGGGGGAAAAAAGTGTTTTGGCTGGATCTAACACGCCCACAGCCCCCCAGAATTAACTTAGAGGGTTGAAATTTGGTATGTTGATAGAGTTCGTACGTAGGGTCTGCTTTTTGGAGGTTTTAATATTTTACTCCCACCCCTACCATTTTTAAGCTACAATTTCATGCTTTTTCGACGTTTCCGAAGCTTTTACCACTCGCACAGGTCACCCAAATAAACCTAGAGGGATGAAATTTCGTATTCGGATTGAGTTAGTATCAAGAGGGTGCCTTTTGGGGGTCTCAGCTTTTAACCCTTACCCCCACCATTTTTATACCTAAAAGAACATGATTTTTCTTGTTTTTTAACAGTTTCGTTCGGGTCAAAATCTCCCCAAGTAAACCTAGAGAGGTCAAATTTTATGTATAGGTTAAGTTAATAGCCAGCCACTGCTTTTTGAAGGTTTCAACTTTTAACCCTTATCCTCACGATTTTTACGCTAATATTTCCTTGATTTTTTTGCTTGACTAGTTGACTTTAGTGTTGATGAGCAAAAATACGGTCAAAAAAATCTCGTATTTTAGTAATGAATTGCTACAAACTTACGATATACTTTAACCCTTTCAATACTAACGGGACATATGTGTCCCATAAGGTGAATTCAAAACACTGTCGGTACTGTTTTGCTATCCAAAATCTCCTTTTTATTTCCCAATAGTATTACATTGTAAATTTACATTTGTAATATGGTTTTTTGGGATATATGTAATTATTGTAACAATTTTTTAAACCTGAGTTCCCAGTTAATTTATTAATTTACTTTATTAATTTATCCAAGGAGATGTAGGATTGGAAATAATACTTCGACTATCTTCCATAGAATAAAATGTTTCTTTATTTTTGTCCAGAAATTTTTCGGTATATTTTATACCTTCTTCAATGGCTACAATTACAATAAATATTTACAATGTAATAATATTTAATATATCTAATATTGTAGTAACAATAATATTTACAAAATTTTTTTGATATTTTTTAGTTTTGGTTTGTTGGAATGTATAATAAAATCATTTATAAATAACAGAGAGAAACCATTTTAGATTCGATTTTTTTCTTTGTACCAACATTCCAACATGGAAGGGATAACTTGACATTATTTTTGATAAAATTATGAATAATTCCCTTTCTTTTGTTCTGTGTTAAGAATTTAATATGATTTTTTAATTTTGTAAGTTTAATATTATTGTTTACCAACTTGTTTATATATTTCCTAATATGTAAATTATATTTTAATTTGAAATTTTTTAGGTTATTCATCATTATGTAATATGGTTTTTTAGGATATATGTAATTATTTTAACAATTTTTTAAACCTGAGTAACCCTTTCAATACTAACGGGACATATGTGTCCCATAAGGTGTATTCAAAATACTGTCGGTACTGTTTTGCTATCCAAAATCTCCTTTTTATTTCCCAATAGTATTATATTGTAAATTTACATTTGTCTGCTATATTTTGATCATGTTTCGACATATTTATCTGTTTATATAGTGAAGCAGTGCAATGTGCATGTAACACGTGTCGGTAACAAAGTGAAATATTTTGCTTTTTTTGTGGGAAATACTAAAGTAATATAAAAAAGAGCTCTTAAAATATGTCAAGGTAAGATTATTCTTCTAGATTAAATAAATTATTTTAGTTAAAATCCAATGGCTTAGAAGAAAAACGTGAAAAATTAATGTCGGGACAATAATGTTCCGAAAGTAACGACGGCTTGTACGCATATGTCCCATCAGTAATATAATTCAATTTTTTTAATTTGTTATTTTATTTAAAGGTCAATAAACTTGCGTAAGAGGCCGCTGAATAATGCGAAGATTGAAGAAATATTGAACGGTAGCAGTGATGAAGGCGGTGATTTTGATGATGATGACTCTGTTTTCGATCCAAATTATTCCCAATCTGAGAATGCTAACAGCACAGATGCGGAAGAAGTTTTGCTTTACTGATATCTATACCAATCTTATTTACTTATTTATTTATTTTTTTATTTATCTATACAATTGTCAATATTTTAAGGTTTGTAATTTACGCAATAATGATATTGTTCATAAAAATGTTCAAAACAAAAATATTGTCCACACCAAGCACATCTTATAAAAGCCGGTTTACCACATACACTATACTTTGGTACTGCTCTTTCTTCTTTGGAAAAGCAATATGATACAGAGTTTTCAAAACTTTCTGGTCGTTGGTCAATATATACACTTTTATACCATCCATACTTGAACAAATTTTGAAAATGAGGCGACGAAAACTGATTGTGAGCTAGAGACTGAAGTTTTAGAATATTTTTACGGCAATGTAAATCAATATCATATACTCATTTAGAATTACATTATCCGAAAATAATCTGATGAACTGTTTCCAGAGTCGATATCCATAAACATACAGAGGTTAAAATATTGACAATTGTATAGATAAATAAAAATAAATAAATAAGTAAATAATATTTGTGTACATATATGGATATAGATTATAATTATAATAATTAATAATATAGATTTGTATAGACAGATGGATTTGTCAAGTATGGGGGGGGGGGGCTTGCAGTGTATTTTTTCTTTCTAAATTATGTATTTAAAAGTATATTGTAAGTTTGTAACAATTCATTACTAAAATACGAGATTCTTTGACCATATTTTTGCTCACTATTAAATCAAAAAGTTAAAAATTTTCCCAAGTTAATATTAACAAAGGGTGTATTTATGCAACAAGAAATAAACTGATGTGATATAAAATATATTAATTAAAAATTCTTTTATTTACACATAACAGTCTCCTCTTTTACTAAAATATACCTGTTAAAATTAGGAGTTGGGGGTGGGGGATGAAAACCCAATGATTAATTTTGGTATCATATTAAAGATCTTAAAGTGCCATTTACAAATATATATAGTTTCCCTACCAAAGCTCTTACCATTTCCCAGATATTTAAGAAAATTGAAAAAAACTCTAATTTTCAGGGGTGAGTTTCACCCCCTTAAACCGCTTATGGGCACGAACAAAATATGGGTTTGGATTCGTTTTAATAAGATCTACAATCCACCAAAGTTTCAAAAATTTTTGAGAGATATAGTTAGATACCTTTCCTTGTGAGTACACTTAGAAGGCTGAAATTTTGTATCTGTATATAGTTAATATCAAGGGTGGACCTTTAGGGATTCCACATTACCTTGCGCCCCACTTTTGCCATTTTTACATCGGAATTCAATAGCGTTGTTATATCTAGTTAAATGTGATTTATATTGATAACAATACATTAGACAGAATAAATCTAAAGAAACAAATCAATTTAATACTATCATTTATCACAAATGCAATACATATGAAATGATGTTCCAGTGTATGTTTTAAATTAATCGCCGATGTTCATCTGATTGAGAAAATTATGCCGGTATTCAGCTCTTATGACGATAATCACACGTAAAGGTTCTTGGTTATTTAAAATATTAAAATAAATTTTTATTGGGTATCGTTTATTTATTTCTAAACCGTTACCATAATTTCCTGATATCAAAACATTCCTTTCTACTTGATTGAGATTTAAATTGAAAAATTGAATTTAGCGGTAATCGTTTTAGTCGCTGTATTTATTCTTTAAGTTGATAAATTTAAAGTGATTTTTACCGACTGCCCGCCAATTCATACATAAACTGACAGATTGTCAACAAACACGTGTTTTTATATTTAAATAGCCAACAATAAACGTTTCTGTGAGTGATATTTATTTAAGTTATTAGTGGTTCCGGTAATAATAAATTCGAGATTTTTAATGGTAATTAATTAATGTGTTTTAATTATTAAAATCAACTTATTATGAGTTTATTGTTCCAATTACATCTCGAATTTATAACCCCACTGGTTTAAGTAGTAGGAAATTGAAGAAAAGGTTAATAAGTGTGAATTGTGTGAATAAAGGCAGTAAACGAATTAACATCACCTGGATAACAACAATTGAAGAAGCTGCTGATGTAAAATTTCACAAATAGTTTTATTTTCCGGAAAAAAACGTACGTACGAATAAATGACAATAAAAGGATAAATATTTAAATATGTACAAATGTATTTTTTTTTTCAAATTTAACAATGACTGCTGATGTGCAACAATGAAGATAATCTTGAACGTGTTTCGCTGCTCCTGGCTGCTCACATCAAGTTTTTTTGTCTCCAAGTTGCACTGTCGGGATTCGAAGAGAAAAAGAGATCGAACCGGTGAACATTACTTTCCAGCTGCCTTTCTATGAAATGATTCGACTTTCTCCCACTTTCTCCACACATTACGTCATCGGTGACATTGGTGTAAGTTTAACTAAATTAGATCAGGGCTGTATTTAATTATTACCTGTTATTTCAGGGGCGTATACAGAAAAAAAGTGAGATTGTGTTGAAGAAAATCATCACACATACGTAAGTAATTTAAAAAATGTTATTAATGTCATTTTTTCTTTATTTATAAAATAGGAATCTTGGATTGTTTTGGAAAGGAAAAATACCCCTGTCGCAGCATCTGCATAACATAGCGAATTTCCAATCATAAAAGTTACTTTTTTTCGAAAACCCGCTTACCTAGAATAATGGTTCAAAATGTATTTTCTGTGATTTTCTTGGTTCTTTACCACAATGTAAAAAGAATTGGAAAAACTTTTAAATTTTGGCAAATTGTTTGCAAAAAAACTCATTTTTTTGAGGTTTTTGGAATTGGACGTGTCTGACTGGAGAACTCATACAAAATTCTTGGACTTCCAACGTTTTATTGTTTTATTATATTTGCATCCCAAACTAGTATCTATCCTATAAATATAACAAGTTTCATCCAAAATGAATTTTTCGGATATATAGGCACTTAAATTTTCGAAATTTCTAAATTAATTTAAAATAGAGTTAGTCTCCAGAAATTTTGTATTATGGTAAATTTAATGTAATAAATGACAAGTATATAAGTATAGTAATTATAAAGCATTCGCATAGAACAATAGTTTTAAGTATACATGCACATAAGCAAAATAATTTTTGAATTTTCCTGAAGGAAGGAAATATTTTCCCGTAATAAAAAGTATCCTAAATGTTGACGCAGGTAATAAGTTATCACTACACCAGATTTCATAAAAATCCGTTCAATAGTTTTCGCGTAATATGTGCACATGCTCAAAAAGTTTTTTTATTTTCCTGTGGGAATGAGCCACTTTCCCGAAATAAAAAGTATCTGAGATGCGGACTCAGGTAATAAGTTATCACCACACCAAATTGCATCAAAATCCGTTCAATAGTTTTTGCGTACTGTATGCACATGCTCAACATGGTTTTTCCATTTTCCCGTGGGAATGAGACATTTTCTCGAAGTAGAAAGTATCTTAGATGTTGATCCGGGTAATAAGTTGTCGGCACACCAAATTTCATTAAAATCCATCCAGTAGTTTTTGTGTGATGCGTGAACAGACGAACAGACAGACAGACAGACAGACAAAAATTTAAAAAATCGCTGTTTTGATATCTACATCGATAACTATTTACAGTATCTGCACAATTTTTAAAAAATATTCCCTATACAGAAACGGTCTCGTTACATTTGTATTATATGTATAGATTACCTATTAATGGCTCTTTATTTAAAATATTAATTTTTTTTTTAAAATAAATCGCCCCCTGTTCTAGGAAATATATATTTTTTTAAATTTTTATAAAATTTCTTATGAAAGTGAGCTTCTTAGACAATTTTATTTTGTATTAATGTATTTTATTTTGTATTAATGTGAAACATGAACATTTAAATGTTGGCAATTTCTGTATTGTGGCGTTATCTATCTAGCGCGTTAGTTAACTACTTTATTTAAAAGTTCGAATAAAATTCCAGTCATTTTAATTTTTAATTGTTCAATAACTTCAGTACCTTCTGTATCATAAAAGCAAGCAAAATAATATTACAATTTATTTATGTAGATACATATATGATGGAAAGTTAAGAAAAGAAAATGTTTTTTTGGAAGTTCGTGTTTAAGGTAAAATCGAAAAAACTTGGAAAATTTAATTAGTAATTAATTTTTTTGAAATATTTTTAGGTTTGGTTGTAAATGAATCTACTGTTGATCTTTTAATATGATACTGAACTATTCATTATTTAAAATGAAAAATTGTGTACTTATTAGATGATGAAAATAAAAAATTAGTAGTTTGAAAAACCGAAACAAATCGACCGACGTCTTGAAAAAGTCTGTCGGGACACCGGAGCAACGGAGCTAGAACCGTGACAAATCCGGGAAAACCAAGACGTATGGACACTCTACACGGATTGTGAATGTTATAAACTTTAAGTTTTGATTTTTAAGCACATTATGAGTGAAATTGAAAATTAACGACGTGTGAAATTTGACATTTTAGTTAAAGTGCATATAAAATATAATACCTACATGTTTTTATAAAAATGCAAATATAAATAAATGTTTTCTGTTTTTTTTTTTTTTTTTTTTTTTTTTTATTTTAATTGTTATTAATTATTTGGCTTTTTTAATAATTTAGAATTTTTCTGTCAAATGAATAAATTCTGAAAATATGAATTTATGACATAATTTCAGTAAAAGTGAAAATGAAATTTTTCACCCACACTTTTGTAGTGTCAATGTACATCACTGGATCCCAATTTTCAAATGGATAGATAATTTCAGTAGCGTAGAAACTAATTATTAAAAAATTGCAAACCAAATGTGTTTATATGATAATACGTATTTATAAAATTTATATACGCGTTCTTCCGAAAATCGTAAATACCTAATTAACTTTCTCTCGATGAAGTTGGATTGACAAACATTTACATTAGGGATGTTATGGATATTCGTAACCGTAACTAAAACTACCGATATCCGAAATAATTAAATATCCGAAACCGAAAGCGTATACGAAAATGAAAGTTTATAAGTCTAGTAAGTACTTAACACATTAAATATTTCAGTCCCTTTTTGACAATCTTGCCAGAACTTAAACACTTTTTTAAATATTTTTATTGTTAAAATCGAAACGTTATTTTGAAGCCGGTTAAAATTAATATATTTTACATTAAAATGTGTGGTCAATACAATCACCCGCTAGTTAATTATCGCTAGATTTGATGCTAGAAAATTGAGAAAAAACAGGTCATAGAGATTTTTTTTTATTTAGATTTTATTTGTAATGATTGAATTACAAAATTCAAAAGGATGTTAAAAAATGTGTGTATTCACTATGAGCTTTTGCCTGTAGTAAATCCAGCTGCTCAAAATCGATTCCAATATATCAGTTGGTCAGGACGGCATTTGTACATAATTTTAATATTTTCTTTAAGAAATAGTATTTTTTTTTAAATACTTGTTTGATTTTTTCAAGGCGAGTACTTTTTACGACGTGTGTTTACTAAATTCTACAAAATAATTAAAAAAAAAAAACATTGTAACCCTACTATTTTGAAATTTTCAAAAAAATATCATGAAAATTACCTCATATATGCTTTTTCTGAGTTAATTATTGAAAAATATTATATTTTCCGAGATTTTTAAGGTAAAACGAGCAGATGTATGGTTTTTGTTAAACAAATTTCAGATCTTTAATACATTTTTGCCTTAAAAAAATAAATATTTAATATTTTCAAAAATGTATGATACAACTTGTCAAAATTTAAAATTATTTGTTTTGTTGTCAAAAGAAAAAAAAAACTGAATGTGCAAATTTATTTACCACTAAAATGATGGGTTTATACATATAATTATAACGTAGTATTGTCATTTGGATAGAAAATTACGTAAAAATATTATTGTTTGAATATGATTTAACGTAGTTTTTATGCGATTGTAGCAAGCTCTTATTAATTTTAGGAAGGTGTAAACATCATCTAAATTCTGATCATATCACATAAAAAACTGCGCCGTAATTTTTTATCTAAAAAAAAATGGAATAGAGATACATTATAAAAACATTTAACTGACAAAGAAAAAGAATATAGCCGAATCGTTAAATTGGATTAAAAAAATCATGACATGCTACTTAAAAAGCGATTTTTTTTCGAATTTAGCTCGTAAAAAATGAAACAGAAAAAAAAAGAATGCGAGTGCGAGTGAAATGGAGAACGACATATTTCCTAGTTTTTCTCGAAAAGTAAGCAATTTAGAGCAACGGTATAAAAACATTTTTTATGCATTTTACCTTTTACTAGGGCTTGGTGTAAAAAAAAATTTGAAAAATTGCTTAATTCTGGCAAAAAACTCATTTTGTTGACAAAAAACGCCCGGAAAACCTACTTATGGGCATCCGACGTGTCTGGCTAACGAACTCATCCAACGATTTGGAAAATCGAATTCGCACACAAAATTTCATAAGCATTAAACGTTTCGTTCGAGAGTTATCGCGCGGATACATATATATATATATATATATATATATATATATATATATATATATATATATATATATATATATATATATATATATATATATATATATATATATATATATATATATATAAATTTTAGTGAATATCATTTTCGTATTCTAGGGACCTCAAAACATATTTCTGATATGGTCTCGGGCTTAGGTCGCACCATGACACCTGGCGTAAAAGCTGAATTTCCAGTTTTGGAAATTCGCTAAAACTCAAAAAGGCCTTCCAGTTCACTATTTAAGGTTCTTTTTTATTATTTAAAAATAAAACACAAAGGCAATTGGCAGATAAACATAGGTAGGAATGCCCTCGTACGAATTGTGTTGGCTTTTTTCCTGCTAACTGCTATCGGCATAAAATTGAAATTTACTGAGATTCAACCCTTAAAAACTTAAAACCTTTTTCTAAAGCTCCGATCAGTTTGACACTCATCATCAGTTTTGAAACCACCAAAATGACAAATCGCTCGTAGACTTTCAATCACATTTCGCTTGTAGACATTCAATACCGAAGATGAAGGGAAAAATTCGACTTCGGTGATGGGGCCTCGTGGCTAACGGCGTTTTTTATGTTTTCATGTGTTATTAAAAGTTTATTTATTAATGTTAATGAAAGTTATATTGTGAAGCAACTTACTTTAATGTAATTAGAGTATATAGAATGTGGATGAACTAAAAACGTAGGTACCAAAATATTAAAGAAAAAGATAATTTCAAACAACCTATTTAGAAGTATTGCTGAGATCGAATAAATGCCGAAATAATAATTTTTAGAATTTTTACCTGTCTGTTATCACGTGAACGGTTGGACTTGGACTTACGCTACATGGACTTCTGGAGTTTTCACTGACGAACCCCGTAGGGTTAAGATTACTACAACAACCAGTCATAATGAAGCTGTCCATCATAGAAGCTGAGTTACACTTACAATCACTCGGTTATGACACGACATATACTAACCATGTGAAAACCGCTTACTGGATTTTGATAGTGTTTTCATTGGCGTATTCTCTAGGTCCAGAATACACAATAATAACCAATCGTAAGGGAAACGGGATATGGGAAATTAACAAAAATATAATCCTCTCTTTTATGTTACTTTGGGAAAAGTCAAGTATCTCGACTAGTTTATTAAGATTTATACATATCATCACCTTGCTAAGGGATATATTTATAGCCAATTTACTTAAGCTATGTTCCAACAAACAATAGAATTTCCAATTCGAGTGAATCCAGTATTTTAAATTCGATAATGTCGTTTGAAGGCCAAATCAAATTCAATTTAGAATTTCAGCTCGGTATTTAATATATAGGAACGTTAAGTTAATTGTTAGGGATTTCAAAAGATGTATCTACTAAAAACTTCAGTTATGTATTCTATACCTTCTATATTAAAAAGAATTTACAAACATATCCATTAGAAATTTAATAACTAAGGTAAAAGACCCGGTAATTGACCCTGGCCCAGTTTCTGAACTTTTCAACTTTGTTATAAATTAATAAAAAAACTATATTTTAAATAAGAAAAAAAATAAATTCTTAATTTAAAGTAATCTATTCTGTGTCTAATGAAAAGCAATTTAAAAAGTTTAGAATATATTAACTAAATAAAAAAAAATTTTAAGTTTAAAATGTGTGTAAAAACTATTTTTTTGGTAGTTTCCTAACAGTTTATGTTACAAAGTACTCATTTTGATCTGTGCAATATTCATCATGTAAGTATGAAAACTTAATTAAAAATATATGAGCAGGTTAATATTTGTTTAAAATTTATTTTAAAATATTTATAAAATACCTTAGAATGATTTTTATTATTGAAATATGAGGGTCAATTACTAGGCTCACTTCTAAAGTGGTATGGCCCAATTAAATTCTAACCAGTTTTTGTTAGTTATTTTGTTATTTATAGTTATCTTCGATTAGTTTTTGTTATTTTTCATAACGTATATAACATTAAACATTCATTTTTATCAGTAAAAAATTATTTATAAATTAAATTTAAAAAAACTGTATTTTTAAATTTAAGGGCAGAAACTAGGCCACTGTCAGGGTCAAAAACTGTCACATGAGAAATTTTGAAGGTCAGAAACTGGGTCCTTTTTGTCAATTTTTAAAACATTAATTTAAATTATTAATTCAATTCAAATAATTATTTTACTTGTATGACTTATTTTGAAAGCCATAAACTAGTTGATAAAATTATTAATTGTCTCTTAAGTTTAAACTTATATTTATTACTGTCGTTTAACCTCAGCCGTCACTCTTAAAAGGTCAGAAACTAGGCCCGTTACCTTATTGTACATTAAAATATCTTAATTTTTAAAAAGTAAGAAAAATTCCTCATATTTTAATTTTACTTATTACTTACCAAAGTAATATAAGTATTTATAAAATAAGTAATTAATATACCTGTTTGTTAATTTAAAAAAAATTAAAGCAATTAAATGAATCAAAATGTGAAATTCTTTTTGACAAAACAGTTCAAACGGTCTATTTAAATTTTAAAAACACACTATTTAAATTTTTAAATTATAAGGATAAAAAAAAAATATTCGTTAATGTGCATGTTTAGGATTTGAAATACTTACTCTGTAGCAAGAATAATTTAAGTATGTATAGTTCGTACGTAGGACTTCAAACATAAGTTCTAACTGAAACGTAAAAGTTTTTTATAGTTTTAATGACATTCCAGTTTCCACTTCAAAATGAGTTCTTAGAACTCTACGCTGTAGCCAAAATATACGACTGCATCGCCCCAGACTAGAATCGCATAAGATATATATGACTGGTCCAAAGCATGGAAGACACAATTTTTCAAATAACCTACAGATTATTTCACGCTTTCAAACACAATTTCTGTCCAAAAAAAAAAAAAAAAAGCGCCGTGAGCAGCGGGGCCCCATCACGGAAGTCGAATTTTTAACTTCATCTTCGGTATTGAATGTCTACAAGCGAAATGCGATTGAAAGGCTACAAGCGATTTGTCATTTTGGTCGTTTCAAAACTGATGATGAGTGTCCGGCTGATCGGGGCTTTAAAAAAAGGTTTTAAGTAAATTTAAAGGTTTTAAATCTCAGTAAATTTCAATTTCGTGCCGATAGCAGTTAGCAGGAAAAAAGCGAACACACTTCGTACGAGAGCATTAATACCCATGCTTATCCGCCAATTGCCTTTGTGTTTTATTTTTAATTATTAAAAAAAGACATTAAATAGTAAACTGGAACGCCTTTATGAAGATATTTTTTCTTTCCAAAAAAAATCCAAAATTTCTATTTTATAAATAATAAAATAGATATAATCCAAAATAAAAATAAAATATAAATAATCCAAAATTCTTACTTTATAAATAAACAGCGACATTAATAACATTTTTAATTCTACTATTTAAAGTAAATAAATAAGTAAATAAACATACAAATTAAGTAAACAAACATTTATATTGTTTATTGTCAGTTATAATGTATTATATAATCTAGTGAACAATTTGTTTCAAAATTATTTTAATTTTGAATTTTTTTATAATTGGTACGTAAGTATTATCTAGTGCTAGGGATTCAATTTGCTTATTGCAATTTTCCAATTTATTTAAATTTATATAGAAACCTTCACTTAATAATCTATGGCGATATTTGTTTTCACGGTCCAAAACTTAGACTTGTTCAAAATTAAATTTATGTTCTTTATTAATTGAGTGTTCTGCTAAACCCGTGGTTTCTCTTCCTCTTTTTACGTCATACTTACGTTGTGCTATTCTATTTTTAAAAATTTGGGAGGTTTGCCCGCAATAACTTAGGTTACATTCTCCACAATCTATCTTATATACTACATTATAACTTTGTTTAGAATCTGTTTTTTTCTCTTTTTTTGGTATGCAAATTTGATAATTTATTACTAAACTTAAAAGTTATTTTATTATCTGTACTATTTTCTATTATTGGTTTTAATTTTTTTGTTAAATAATTATAAGGAAGACATATTCTTTGTTTTTGCTTAGTATCGGTTTTTTCATCAAGAATTTTTATTGTATTATATGCTGAATGTACTATTTTTAGCGAATTTCCAAAAGTGAAACTTGACATACGCTATTACAGTAGGTGTCATGACGGGACCTAAGCCCGGGATCATAACAGAAATGTGTTTTGAGGTCCCTAGAATACGAAAATGATATTCACTAAAATTTATATATATATATATATATATATATATATATATATATACATATATATATATATATATATATATATATATATATATATATATATATATATATGTGTGTGTGTGTCGCCACGATAACTCTCGAACGAAACGTCTAATGCTTATGAAATTTTGTGTGCGGACTGGATTCTGAATTGGCTCGGCTAAGTTCGTTAGCCAGACACGTCGGATGCCCAGAAGTAGGTTTTCTGGCCATTTTTTATCATTCGATCCTATCATAAGACAGTTCGATTTTTACATCGTTGAAAAGGAAAAAAAAATTATGAAGAAAATATTCTTATAATTTTCTTTCTATTTTAAGTATTTTTCGAGAAAATGTAAATTTTCACCATTATATTATTAGTTTTCTTTCTTTGTTAGTCTAATAAGTAATTTATATTTATATCTCAGTTCTTTATGAAGTATAAAAATATTTCACTTTTTTATTAAAGAATTTTGTGAGAACAAGTGAAGTCTATTCACATACATGTGTTATAACACACATATATGTATAGAGTTTTGTTTCTCATTTATTGCATTATAATTAGCATGGTTCTATCTCATGTTGAAAAATGTAAATTAAACAGATTTTCTAAGCTAATGTAATGAAGAATTTTTTTTTTTATTGAATTTTTAAGTAAATAAGAAATTGAAGATTATGTTATGATATAATATTATTAAATATGAAACAAAACAAAGTATGTACAATGTACATATGTATGCACGGAAAAATATTTTGAATCGATTTTGAAAATTTTTTCACTAATAATTAATAATGTTAAAAAATTAAACCATTTCAAATGGATTTAAGGTATTTTATGTGACCTAAAAAGGCTAGAAATTAATTAACCAATCGATTTTAAAAATTTTTTCACAGTTAGTAAGTTAAAGTATTTGAATTAATTAATTAAATGATGTCCGCAAGAAGCTTACGGACTGCCATAAGTTATATGAGATCCTTAGAACCCTTTTCTTATTGTTAGAGTACTAGACTTGTATGAGTTTCGCCAGGATTTACTGATCCCATAATTGTAAAAAATAAACTAAACGACCAATTTTAAAAATTTCTTCACTGTTACAGAGCTAAACTATTTTAGATAGATTTAGAATACACTATGTAAGGTCCGCTAGGGTCCACAGGACCCAAAAGTGTCAAAAATAAACTAACTGACCGATTTTGAAAATTTTTTCACTGTTACAGAGCTAAACTATTTTAGATAAATATCGATTACGTTATGTAAGGTCCGCCTGGGTCCATAGGACCCAAAAGTGTCAAAAATAAACTGCCTGATCGATTTTGAAAATTTTTTCACTGTTACAGAGCTAAACTGTTTTAGATAAATATAGATTCCGTTATGTAAGGTCTGCCAGGGTCCATAGGATCCAGAAGTGTCAAAAATAAACTAACTGACAGATTTCGAAAATTTTTTCACTGTTACAGAGCTAAATTATTTTAGATAAATATAAATTACGTTATGTAAGGTCCACCAAGGTCCATAGAACCCAAAAGTGTCAAAAATAAACTAACTGACCGATTTTGAAAATTTTTTCACTGTTACAGAGCTAAACTATTTTAGATAAATATATATTACGTTATGTAAGGTCTGCCAGGGTCCATGGGATCCAAAAGTGTCAAAAATAAACTAACCGACCGATTTTGAAAATTTTTTCACTGTTGGGGAACTAAGCTATTTTAGATAGACATACATTACGTTATTTAGGGTCCGCCAGGGTCCATGGGACCCAAAAGTGGTAAAAATAAACTAACCGACCGATTTTGAAAATTTTTTCACTCTTACAGAGCTAAACTATTTTAGATAAATATAGATTACGTTATGTAAAGTCTGCCAGGGTCCATCGGATCCAAAAGTGTCAAAAATAAACTAACCGACCGATTTTGAAAATTTTTTCACTGTTGGGGAGCTAAGCTATTTTAGATACATGTAGATTACGTTATGTAAGGTCTGACAGTGTCAGTAGGACCTAAAAGTGTCAAAAATAAAATAACTGATATATATATATATATATATATATATATATATATATATATATATATATATATATATATATATATATATATTACATAAAGTCCGCCTAGAATATACGGTCGAGCTGATTTTTTAATGAGGTCCACCGGGATCTTGTAGATCCGAAAACGCCAGTAATAAGCTATCGAACCGATGCTAAAAAATTTCTCACTGCTAGAGAACTAAATTATTTTAGATGGATACAACTATGCTGCACAAAATTCGTTCGGGTCCTTGGGTCCCTAAAAATACCAAAACTAATTAGCCAGCCGATTTTAAAAATTCTTTTACTCTTAGAAAGCTAAACTATTTTAAATAGGTACAGGTCTTAGATGAGATCCGCCAGTGCCCAAGATTTGGAAATTCGCTATGTTATGCAGATGCTGCGACAGGGGTATTTTCTTCCTTATATAGCTTGGATACCACTCATATTTCGAAAAAGTTCAAAAACAGGTATCCCCTAATTTTTGATGCTCTTTCTATTTATGATGGTAAAAATTTGATACATCGAACCATCCGGGCTGTACAAGAAAATTTACCCCCATTTTCACCCCTTCAGCCCTTCTTATGAACCCGGCCCTGGTTTAGCCTATACAGATGAATAGGTCTTTCAAAGAGTGACATTTCATTAATTTAAAGTTTTTCTCTATCTCTTATAGTTTTCAAGATATCTTAAGAAATACGATTTAAACCCCCAACTTTAGGGGCTGGTTTCACCCCCTAAAGGTGGAAGATGGCCGATAAAAAAAAATACGGGTCCCTTATTTTTGCCTATTGTATACACCAGCGAAGTTTCATCAAAATCCTGAATTTCACTCTGGATATAAAAGGTAACATTAATCCTTTGCTTGTTCTAAAAATATGGTGTGACAACAAACTATATGAAAATTAATTGGTGAGTACCTACATGGTTTTTTACGTTACAAATTTGTATGTCGTTTTGTCCAGTCTTAATTTTGCTTTATGACATAATTTTTCAACTCATTTTTACAATTTTCAATTAATACTATATCTTCCCTCACTTAAATTAACTTGTTGTATCTTTATATTTTTTCTAACATTTTTCTAACATTATTGTAGGTATTTCACTGGTATTTATTTTTAAATATTTTTAAATATAATTTTTAAATAATTATTCATTATACATTCCAACAGACCCAAAACTGGAAAGGAAAAAAATCGTTAAAAAATTTTTATCAAAATGTTTTACCAAATTCAATGTTTTGTTAAAATAATATTAGACAGTTACAATTATTACATTGTAAACAATTATTTGTTTTTTAGCCACTGAGGAAGATATGAAACATACCGAAAAATTTTTGGAAAAAGTAAAGAAATAATTTATTCTTCGGAAGAAGGTCGGAGTATTATTTCTAATCCTTCATCTCCATTGATATATTAGTAATCAATTATTTGGGAACTTGGCTTAAAATAAAAATTTTTTCAAATTACTTAATATTACTGATAAAATAAAATTACTATTAAATATACTTAAAACAACTTAGCAAATTTCAGCTCCAGAGCTTCCATAGGGGGCCCTACACATATTAAAAGGTAGCAGGAATATATATATATATATATATATATATATATATATATATATATATATATATATATATATATATCAGACATTTTTTTCTACATAATCGTGTTCTACGGGTCCGAAAACGGATAGCGCCCCTACTCTCGCCGTTCTGATCTAGTAGGCTGTATAAGTCTAATTTTTTCAGTTGAAAAATTTGACTAAAAAGAAAACATACTTTGAATATTGCTGTGAAAATTTGGGTATATATTCTTAGGTTGTTTGATGTTATATTTAAAAAAAATTAATTTTTTTTTAATTTCTAAAGTTATTTTTGACTTTAAGTGTTTTTATACAAAATTTCAACCAGTATAAAATTATTTTAATGAAATAGGCGTTAAATATCAAGACTACTGTATTTTATTTTGATGTTTGCCATATAACAGAACTACACTTGTAGAAGAAAAGTGTCAGTTTGCTGTTGATAAAATATCTCAATTATGATGAAATATAATTTTTTTTCTGTGACACAAACTTTTGAAATAACAATAAAAAATTATTATTGTTTGCCTAGCAAAGTCTGGTAAAACTTCGTTATTTACATTGATATGAGTTATATAAATAAAATAAAATTATTACAGTTTGAATATAATTATTTTTCTGTCACACAACTTTTTTAATGATGATAAAAATTATGACGATTTATTTAACTATTATAGTTGCTTATGTTTTTTATGTTTTAGAAAAATAATATCTTAGAATGTCTTTTATTTTAACCTTTTAAAGCTCGTATCTATTTCTGCTCATCAAAATTTAGTAGAGTGTGTTACAGATTCAATGTAATTTTCAAGTAAATTTCAAAAGAAAACTTTGATATTTGTTTTAATCCTCGAGTAAATGAGCCTACTCACTTTGATCTTTCAACTTCATCCTAATGAGCAATCGATAACTTCCCGCACTTACTGCACAATATACTAATATTCAACACTGTATAAAATAAGTCATAGACTTGCTCTGAATAATGTAATATATTGTAATACGGCTTCCTGTCCAAAAGAAGCTTTAGATAATTTTTGTAGGAAAAGGAGTCCAAACAGATTATAGTGATTGCCTTATTATATGTGTGCATATTTTGTTAAAGAATCAAGGACTTATCTTTTTGACTTTTTTGGGAAAAAACAAATGGTTCACCTAACCACTCAAAATATCAAACCAAATTTATCCAAAATTTATTAACCAAAAATATCAAACAAGTCACTTGGTGACCTACAGGTTACTGAATGGTAAATTTGGTTCTAGCTACACAACCACAGATATGAGATGAGACAGATTAAGCGTACATATTAAAACCTGTAGTTCGAAAGTTGCAGTGAGCTGCATTTTATACCGCTTACTGACTAGTCGTCCATCGGCTCTACAAGAGTAAAAAAGCATTTTTTAGGTCGTGGCTATTAATTGTTAGATCGTGGTTACATCATTATTAGCAGATACATACATACAGAAGTTTAGTGTCCGTGTATATGTACCCGTACCCACAAACATAACGACAATCACACATACTAACATCCACCACACTACACATACAAATACAAATGTTAAATATGTATATAACTATAGAAAGTGCGGAGGCCTCGCTGCGACGTATGATGACGTAAAATTCTGGCGACAGCCGGCATTTAGCTATGATATAGTAGTTTGGCCTCTTGTACACAACAAATACAAATTCGCTAATGATATGCGATCTTTACAATTAAGTCACCATTAAATAAATTAATTTCTTTTCATTCATAAGTCTATACAACAATTTAGCGATGTGCTTTTACCTATTCAATTTTATCTCATAAATGAACTCAACTACATAATGGAAATATACTGTGCAGTAAACTATACAAAAACTTGCTTATTAAAATTTAATATTATCCCCAGCGGGGTAAACTAATTTCTTTGTTTAACATTTTACATACAAAATAGATAATAAATTGCATTCAATTGCATCGCTTTATATTTAGGTGCAATTATTACGACATATAATACACCACTATAATGCAATTGCACAATAGTGCATTTAAATATAGTTTGTAGGTTGCATATTGCACAGAGCAGACGCTACAATTCTGTTGACTTTTAAATAATAGGAAATAATAGAAAAATTTGATATCACCATGCATGCTAGTTGGTACAGGAACTACGACGGGAATAAATGTGCTTAACGGTAATAATTAAATATGCAGTAATTACAGCTTGAATTTTTTTTTAAATTGTTTTTCAAACGATTGCATTGCAATATTTGAATTTCAATATTGCCGATGTATTTGTGAATATTATCAACGTATATGGTGAACTTTTGTTCATATTCAGACATACTATTACGTTAATATTAATATGATCACCTATAATGTCCAACTAAACTGAACTTAAACACACGACTTACTGTGGTATCATATATCACCAAATCATTGTTTTATTTAAAAATTACATGCTGTTTGAGAAATTGTCAAACTGGATCGACTGCAACTCGAACCCAGGATCCCCTGGTAACCGGTGAAGTGCTTTTGCCACCAAGCTATCCGATATTTGTTCGAGAGTTACTCCAGTTTCATAACTTTAACAGTTTTGATTTGAAAATTAATTTTATTTATTTATTTTATTTTTTCATAGATTTGTGGAATTTTAGTAGTCTTAAAAGGACAGAAATTAACTGATATAGATAATAATTATGAAAGTAAAATGAAGTAGTTTTTATCTAATTTTTGATGAATAGATATATTAATTTAAGCGCAAGAATACTCTTAGCATCTAAAATGTATATTCAATTTTGTTATTATTAAAAAAAAATCATTAAGTATAAGATTTCTCCATTGTGTCATGTTACTGCTTTCTTACCCTACATTTATACATAGGTACGATTTTAATCGAATGTTAATCGTATCTAACGAAAATCGTATAACAATTGGATGTGTAAATCGGTGATCGAATTGTGATCGTTTTGACTTTGATTTCAAAACGATTTTTATAAAAATAGATTGTAATCCTATTAGTTCGATTTTTTGAAAATCAAAATTGCGCCCACTGAAAAATTAAGAAAGATTATGTGCATTTTATTATTATTTTATATATGTGTGCCGCATTGAAGTTTAAATATTTTCAATAATACAATCCCACCAAAAAACATTTCGTGTTAAAAATTTAGCTAAGACTCCCAACTGTCTTACTCTTAAGAAGTTATGAGATCTAATGTAGCGTCAGGCCCTAAATAAGCCAACATTATAGTTAACTCAAGTTAAAAGGCTTGGCCGATTCCCGAAGCTATGGTAAATAGACAATAGCCAATATAGCACAATAATCTGCTATGAGCTATTAATGTTTGAGTTTGGTTTTATTTACCATAATTTTGCGAAACGACCAAGCCTTATAACTTGAGTTAACCATGATGTCGACTTATTTAGGGCCTGGCGCTACATTAGATCTCATGACTTTTTAAGAGTAAAACAGTTGCGAGTCTTGGCTAAATTTTTAACGTGGATGTATTTCCTGCACATAAGAAGCTCTTTTCAGTTTTTTTTGTAGGTTGTTCGTGTTTTTTTTTCTTTTTACAGGGACTATTTCCTGGACATGAGAATTCTACTTACAATGTAATTATAAGTTATCAGATAGGCCAGGTAAATTGCCGTCATTAAGCGAATAATCGGGTAAGACATTTTGTGACATCTTAAAGTGTCAAATATTTTCAGAGATTTTTAAAATTCACCAATTTTTCTCATAGTAACAGGAAAAGTAAATAATTTTTCCCTAGTTACAAATACAAAAACAGACCAAGAGCTCTTTGATTTGATTTTTTAATTTTTTTATTTATCTATAAGTATACCTACAATATACTTTATTATTTATAAGAAACTAAAGAGGGAAAATCACAGATTTGTTAACTTTCTCGTTAATTGTATGTTAAACCCAACCTACACACCAAATTTCAACTTTCTAAGACTTCGGGAAGTACTCTATAATTTTGATGATCATTAGTGAGTGAGTGACGAATTTGATGAAATTTACATATTAATAAAATCGAAAGCAATAGAGCTATAAAATTGAAATTTGGTATCTTTCATTAGACTGGTGACTACATTCTACCACAACAATTTGAGTTTTTAAGTATTATCTAGACCAAAGTTATCGGGGTCCGAAAATAGGCTGAATTGCTTTGAGAAAAGATACAGCAGTGCCCTGTTTGTTTGTTTTTTGTTTTGCCTCGTCTTGGCGGGGGCACTGCCGTGCCCCCAGATAAATGATTTAAACAATATAAAATATTTATCACTTACAAGTAACACTACCCAATTGACACTCACCGATTTGAATGAAACTTAACATACTTATTAAGTATGGAAAAAAATTAACTACGTGTTTTTTTTTGTTTCGACTGAACACGCTGTTAGGAGTAGAAAACACCTATCAATCTCTGAAAGTGGAAATAATTATAGCAAATTATTTCTGAAAGGGATACATTTTCTGAAAAAAGTGTTTAGGACCAAAGTTGTAGAGTTCAAAATGATGCACTTGATGGTCACCTTGAAGTCGACCCTGAGGTCAATTTTCGAGGTCAATTTGGAAGTAATTAACCGTTGTCGGACTTTATTATGTCCTGTAGCTATAATCACTAGAGTGAGGATATTGGTCCGCACAAACGGGGCACAAACTTTTGACACGACAGTGTACCAAAACATTAAGTAGAGTACCGCGTCAAAAGTGTGCTCCTCCTGGGTTAAGGTGTCCCCATACTTTTGACTACGTAGTGTATGCTAGAACCCGCTATAAAAAATTGATCACCCCGTTTGTGCGGACCAATGTCTTCACTCTAGTGATTATAGATGCAGGATATGAATAAAGTCCGACAACGGTTAATTACTTCCAAATTTAATTGACCTTGAGAATTAACCTCAAGATCGACTTCAAAGTCACCATCAAGTGCACCATTCTGAACTCTACAACTTTGGTCCTACGCAATTTTTTCAGAAAATGTATCGTTTCAGAAATAATTAACTATAATAAATTGTTTCCACTTTCAGGGGATGAAAGGTGTTTTCTACCCCTAAACAGCGTATTCAGCCGAAACAAAAAAAACACGTATTTAATATTTTTCGATGCTTAATAAGTATGTTAAGTGTCATTCAAATCGGTAAGTGTCAGGTGGGTAGTGTTACTTGTTAGCAATGATCAACTAACCATTAGCGTCGGTTTCACCTTACAACCATTACAAATTTCATTACAGTAAAAGTATTACCGTTTTCTCTTTCACATTATAAACTTCAATACACTCTCACACTATAGAAGTTTTCATTTTAAAAACATTTTTTCCGAAAAAAATAGATACATATGGATGTCTAATTTCATTTCACTCCTATATAATCTATAGTAGAACTAGGAAGGTATAAATTTTTGTGTTACAGATAAAATATCCAATTTTCTCGACCTGTGCTTTTGTGTGCGCAACATAGAGATTAATTTACACTTTTTCCTATTGTCTTATGTTCACTATTGTGCCACAAACATAACGGTTGTTTGTAGCTATGTTTACATTTCAGTGTTTTACAGAATGTTCCATTTTTAAATAAATATTTGCCGAATAGTATTTGTTTTAGTTATGTAAAAAGTAGGTTCACCTTGCATATTGTACCATATTTGGTCCGCTATATGTTGGTGAAAAAATATTTAAACATTGTGGTGGAAACGTTTAGTTTTCATATTGAATTTCGATTAAATTTCAATCGAAATTGAAAATAAATATTTTTCAAGCAAATATTAACATTTGATGAATTATAACATATACCTATCTCATAATTTTTATTTTTAGACATAATAAAAAATTATAACAAATTAAAATTTATGCGAAAAGGTACACTGAAAAGTCAGTATTTTAATTAAAACTAAAGCCTATTTTTTTAGACTTTTTAAAGTATAATTTAATTATTTATTATAAATTTTTGTTAAAATTGGTGTTGATTAGTTTTTCTTGGCACTGTCAAATACTCCATTATATTAGGTATCTACTTACCAAATTTCCGGAAGCAATTATCATATTACATTATTATTTTCAATTGTAAAAGTAATACTTACTTAAATAATACTTACATTTTATTATTATTCGTCATATCAGAAGCAATTAATTTGCATGCTTAGCCATGCAGGATGTTCCATAGTATATAAAACAAGTGTTTTAGAAAACATTGAATACGTTTGTAATAACTTATATCTCTAGACTACATAAACGTAAAATCAAGTTTTATGGACTCCACATTCGTCTTCGCCGAGATGCCGTCTCCGTCAAGCTGACTGGGACATGTACGTCGATTCATTCCGTACACCCGAGCTGACTGGAAACGTAGAAGATGACGTGGAGCAAATTTCCTCCAGCGTCATTGAAGCAGCATATAAGAGTATACCTATGTCGTCCTGCATTCCACTCAAACGTCGCGTACCATGGTGGAATGAAGTCGTGGGTATAGCAATTGCAGAGAAAATCGGGCGTACAATGAACTCAGACATAGCCCCACGCAAGAAAACGTGATAGCCTACAAGCGTGCTTAAGCATCCTGTAACAGAACAATCAAAGGCTATCATGAGAGCAATATGTTTCGGCCATAAATACCTCCACTACAACTTTGGAGGTATGGAGAAGATTGAGGGCCATTACTGGGAAATCTTCCCGTTCACCAATGCCCTCCCTTCTTATCGTCGACGGTCGAAACATCACTGAACGCGCAGAAATAGCTAATTGCTTAGCTAAGCACTTTGAGCGCGTCAGTGGCTCCCAGAATTATGACCCGGACTTTCTGCGAATCAAGATCGAACACGAACAAAATGATCTTGATTTTTTCTCTGATGAATCCCTCCAGTATAACTAACCGTTTTCTATGCAAAAATTATTAGAGGCGCTTCGGGGATCAGGGGACAACTCCCCTGGACCTGATGAGATCCCGTACGCCATGATCCGGAACCAACTTTATCCTGGTAAGTGTAGGTGAACAAACGTCTCGTCTGGTGGCTGGAATCCCACAACCTTATACCTAAACATCAATGTGGGTTCCGCCGATAACATTCGACGACGGATCATCTTGTTCGCCTCGAGAATGCCATTCACGACGCTTTTCTCCAACGAATACACCTTGTGGCTGTGTTTTTCGATTTGGAGAAAGCTAAGGATATGACCTGGAGGTACGGCATTCTCAAGAAGCTGTACGCCTGAGGTTTGAGAGGTAACCTCCCTCAGTTCATTAAGAGTTTTCCGACTGACTCACATTAAAAGGAGCCAAACTACAGTGCGTCGATACAGTCAGGTTTCTAGGACTTATCTTCGACAAACAACTTACGTGGCGTCCAAACATCCAAGCATTAGCTGCGAGTTGTCGCAGGATAATAAACATGCTTAAGTGCTTGGCAGGTGCATCGTGAGGTGCGGGTCGGGAGTCGTTGCTTCGCCTGTATCAATCGCTAGTTCTGACTAGGATTGATTACGGCAGCATTGCTTACTGTTTCGCCCGGGCGTCTACGCTTTTTCTCCTAGATCCTGTTCACCATGTAGGCATACGACTGGCTACGGGAGCATTTCGAATGAGCCTCTGTGTAGAGTCGGGTCTGCCTCCGCTGCAACTGAGACATGAGCGTCTCTTGCTCAATTATGCAGCGGGGGTATATGCAACACCTTCGCATATTAATTACTCGACTCTATAAAAATTCCGTTTACAAGGGATCTATGGTCGACGTCCCACCATAAGTTTACCAGTGGCCGTCCGAATGCAGGAGTTATTAGAGAATCTCAACTTACAGTCAAGGGTGCTCTCAAACGTCCTATGGAAGTATCCCCTTGGCTGATCTCTAAAGTAAGGTGTCGTTTCGACCTGATTGGTCTCAACAAGCAGGAGACCAGTCCATTCGAATACCGATCCCGCTTCTACGAGATCATTAGCGAACTTGACTCTCTCTGCATATACACATATGGTTCCAAAACAGTTACGAGTGTGGGAAATGCCATCGTCATTCGTGACGATCCTCACACCTGGTCACTTCTTCCCCAAGCCACTGTGTATACTGCGGAATTATTTGCGATTTTGCAAGCTCTGCGATCCTGTCAAACATCCAAAGACAGCGCATTCCTCATTTGTTTCGACTAATTGAGCGCGTTGCAAACGATCTGCCACTCTCATACCATCGATCCACTGGTGCAGAACAGCCTGGCGTACCTGTACATGCTCCGCCAGAAGTCTATCACCCTCTTCTAGATCCCCGGACATGTGGGGATACCTGGAAATGAACTCGCCGACCAGGCAGCACGTCTTGCAGCAGAAGTCGGTGAGCCACAAGACATTGCCATACGCCCAGAAGATCTGAGGGTGAGCATTAGATCGGCGATCGAACATAAATAACAACGAGAGTGGAACAACCTCACGGCTAAGTTCAGACAGGTGAAACCTGAGGTCTGAAGAACTCCGTCACCTGTAAATCTGAGCCGGTGAGAAAGTGTGGCACTGACGCGTTTGCGCTTGGGTCACACGGCGTTAACACTTCGTAATCTTCTCGCCGGTGAGGATCAGCCAAGGTGTGCCGCCTGCGGGACGGTGCTGACCGTGAGGCATTTGGTTGAGAAATGTGTAACCTTTGAGCCATTGCGCCAGAGGTTGCAGCTCCCGAATAATGTAGCCAACGCTTTAAGTTATGATGCGGTCTCTGAAAGAAGGCTGCTTGAATTTCTCCCAAGTTCGCACCTTTTTCAGAGACTTTAGGGGCATTGTCTCTTATTTTATTCAAAGCCGTCTTCTGACTCTCCCCCGATATTTTAAATTTTATTTTTCAGCTTTGTTTTTAATTTGTGTGTTTTCAAAAGCTTTGTGATTGTCTTATTTATTAAAATACCCTGTTCCAGCTGGTCTGGCAGGGTACTTTTAGTATTGTTTTTAAGCCACTAAGGGCCTTTTACACTCTTAGTGGTACTGTTGGTATTTATACCTGTTGTTTTTGTTATTGTTTTTTATCGATGTACCATCGAGGCCCTTTTACACCCGAGGTGGTACATCATTTGTTATTTTATCTGTGATATTTTTTTATGCCGCTGTGGACCTCTCGTTATGGGTCCACAGCGGTCCTGTGGCCTCCCAGTGACGCAATAAGTTTCGTCTGTGATACTTATTGTGATACTTAGCTGTGATATTTATTTTGTTTGTCTAGTTAATAATAAGATTAAGACATAATATGATATGATCATAATGATATTATCATTGTTTATTCTTCCACTCCGAGGCCCTTTACACCTCGAAGGCAGTCGCAGCGATGGTTCTCAGGCCTTGGTGACCAGACACTCTGTCTAGTACTTATCGTACCGTCACTAAGGACTGTCCGCTCCTTTTAAGTCCTGGGATGGCAGGGCTCATCGCTGGATTTTTATATGTGTATGTTTGTCCGTTCTCTATTGCATTTATGTGTTCCTGTTTGTTTTGTGTATGTTTTTATTTCCCGTGTTTGACGGCGCATGCCCTCCGTTGGCGATGCCGCCGGGTGCTGCTGACCGCGCCATCCAGCGGCAGCAGTAACCCAATTTTAATCAAAAATAATAATAATAATAATAATAATAATAATAATAATAATATTGGTGGTGAGGATACCTATAGCAGCTGCCCTTGGCACCCGTGAGGGATATTTATCCCCCATTGGTGTCAAGGAGGCTAAGGGTTCCAGGGGTAGTTTATGCGCAATACAGTAATCTTCGGATTCCATTAGCCTCTGACTACCCAAGATCGGCACCGTTCCTTCTCGAGGTACCACCGTTTTCACAAAAGATGCCGGATCTAGAGGAATAATCCTCGATAGTTCATTTTCGACGACAATGAACGTCGTATGACCGACCGAGGTTATATCCCCCGTATAAGAGAAGTGCCACCGAAAGTTGAGAAGTGTTATAAGTACCTTGACCGGAATTCAGCATTGAGGGAGCGTAGTAACTTGTATGGGTGTAATTGCCGGAGTTGTGAATCGTGTTCGGGTGAGTCGAATAGGTGATAGTTTTCTGTGATTCCCATTTGTCGACATTGTGATATTTAGTGCTGTGATATTCTTTTGTACGCTGTTTTTATCTCTCCTAGTGTCCACTGGATGGTGCACTCTAGTGTGACACAACTGTGATTTACTTGTGCTGTGATATGATGTTGATTTCTGTCCCTGTGGCTTCGACGGGTAGGAATGCGGCGTTTGATGCATTCATTCGTGTCGGCCACACGTGTGAGTCAACGTCTACCCGAACGGCTTGAGCGAGCTCGTCTAGTAAGGAGACGTTGTCGTCCCTCTCACGGATGCGTTTGTCGGCGTCCTGGGCCGCTTCCGCCCCGTCGAAGTGATAGGGACTCTGGTCAATCAATTGTGATACTCTGTGGCACCGTTCCGTTTTCTGTGACCTCGACTCGGACGAACGTGGCCTAGTCAACGTACCGGTTTCCCCAGTAAGTAGACCCCGACGTTTGACAGAAAAGCACATGTAACTTAGTAATCAGATATCTGACAGAACAGTACATGTAGCCTAGTAATCAGACGTCAACTGTCCTTACATGGACGAGTTCCTTGGTTTTGACGAAGCCGTTTCGAAATTGTCGAGGTTACGGGGAACGGAATCGTGTTGCAGGGCAAAGAAATCTCACTGTGATATGTTTGTTTTATCTTTTTAACAAGTCTCCGTTATTTCTCTCTTTGTTTTAATTATTCTCCTCTTTTACGTTTCTATTTTATCTATTTTTCGCCATGCCGCTGTAGACCTGTTTCCATGGTTCTGCAGCGGTATTGTTTTAATCCCTTGTTGCGTCACTGGTGAACCGGTGGTTCCCCAGTGACGTAATAAGTTTTTGTCTGTGATATTGTATGCAAAATATTCTTACAGTCTTGTTTTAATCTTTCTCGTCTTTTATGTTTTTATTTTATCTATTTAACGTTAGGCCGCTGTGGACCAGTTTTCATGGTTCTACAGCGGTATTGTTTTAATCCCTTATTACGTCCCTGGTCAGCCGGTGGTTCCCCAGAGACGTAATAAGTTTTTGTCTGTGATATTGTTTGAAAAATATTCTTCTAGTCTTTCTTTTGTACAGTTTATTTTTAGTCGGTTTCTCCACTCCGAGGCCCTATACACCTCGGAGTTTCATCGTTGGTTTTTCAGTCCTTGGTGACCGGACGTTCTGGCTAGTACTTAGCGTACCGCCACCAAGGACTGTCCGCTCGTTATGAAGCCCTGGGATGGCAGGGCTCATCGGTGAATTTTATCATGTGTATGTTTGTCCGTTGTCTATTGCATTTATGTGTTCCTGTCTGTATGTGTCGTTTTATTATTTTCCCGTTTTGGCGGCGCATGCCCTTCGATGGCGATGCCGCCGGACACTGCTGACCGCGCCATCCACCGGCAACACTGTCCCAATTTTAATTAAAAAAATAATAATAATAATAATAATTGTAATAATAATAAATTTAAAAAAATTCTTTTTGAATAATTTTGTGTATCTACTTTATTTCTAATTTAATACAAATAATAATAATAATAATAATAATAATAATAATAATAAACCCTCAGAGGCTTGTTGTAACACCTGGTTGCTTAGGTGGTCGGTTGCTACAACAACACGGGAAGTAGCGCTCCGGGGGTTCCCGAGCTAAGACCAGATACTTTCTGGTACCTGCTGCGTGGAGCCAACCAGCGCTAAATGGTGATCTCTGTTAACGGGCTAACTACTCCTAACAGGTTTTCTACTAGTTCCTGACGGTAAAAGAACTAGGAAGGCTGGTCGTGCTGCGGGTCTCTCGGGTGGGCCCGCTAATAAAGGCGGAACCAGTCAAAATTCATCTTCTCGTCTCGTGCGCCTGGAGTGGACGGACAGCTTGAGGAGAGATTTGCTCCCGTGCCGCGTACAAAGTGAGCCTAGTAAGAGAGGGTACATGGCAAGGATGCACGCCATATGGTGCCAGATGCATCTCGAACACTCAAAGTTAACGCCACAAAATCTGCGTGACCATGTAGCCCGATTTATAAAATGAAACATACCTACCGGACATGACGATAATCGAGAAGCTCGCGAAGAAGCTAGGGTTGCTGAAACTACAGTGGTGGAAGTTGAACAGGATTCTGCGGTCAACGGTGAGAGCTCGACCAATAACATCATAGAGCGGGATCAACCGGTAACTTTCGGTGGCAGCGTAGTTACTGAGGCACAGACGGGCTTGTTAAATCAAGCCAACACAGATACTGTACTAGAGTCTAACACCAGAACAAGTTCAACTCCCACACAGAGTGATGCCGATCTAAATAAATCCCTTTCTGTCTCAGACAATTTAAGGAAACAATTTCGCGATCTTCTCGATACCGATTTAGACTTTGACAAACGACCACGTCCCAAACATCGACGGACGTATGTAAAGGGCGAACAACTGACCCTACTAAACGAAATTTTGGACGGTCATCTATCCCCATCCAGTGATCCCACCGACGTCGACAACGCAGTATATGCAGCGATGCGTGTCCTGACCCCATGTACTAAGCAGCAAAAGACTGCAGAGGAGAAGGTACCGAGTCGTATTAAACAAATTGACACCAAGGTGAGGGCACTACGACAGATGGTATCGCGTATCCAATGTGTGATAGAATATATTCAGACCAACAGGCGTTTTACGCGAAAGGTACGGGCTTTTGCCAGAGAACTAAGGTACCGCTATCACACAATAAATTTGGGCAATCTGTTGACCATCAAACAGACACATTTGGATAAGATACGCGCATTGGCCCTGGCCAAGAAGAAAGTAGCCCGGCGTGAATGGTGTATTCGGGAAAATAAGATCTTTAACTCGAACCCTTCACGTCTGTTCGCATCTAAAAGCCCTGTCGTGGAGCAACCACCGACGGTCGACGCAATAGAGGATTATTGGCGGGGGATATATGAGACGACTAAAGAGACTGACTTGGACTGTATTCCCATCAGCCAGTTTAGATGGTACTGCAAACAACAGCTTGGCAAAGTACCATCTCATACCGTTAAAACATCTGTTGATAAAGAGGAAGTCGAACTTGCTTTCAAAGGCAAGAAGAAGTATTCGGCTCCGGGCATTGATGGAATAACGAATTTTTGGTGGAAGAAGCTCACTAGTACCCACCGCCACCTTGGCCGTATATTTTCAAATTGGTTATTTAACTGTGAGCCAATACCATCGTGGCTCGCTGAGGGAAGAACGGTCCTAATACCGAAAAAAGCAGACCTATCACAACCACAGAACTACAGACCGATAACGTGCCTGAACACTGTATATAAAGCGTTCACTTCCATCTTATATGAACGCATCTTGAAGGCGATTGAACCAGTGTGGAGTTCAATCTATGAACAACGAGGTTCAAAAAGAGGAATGCCGGGTTGCAAAGACAACTTGCTAGTCGACAGATGTATCTGTCAGGACGCTAGACAGCACAAACTCAACCTGAGCATGGCCTGGGTGGACTATCGAAAAGCATTTGACACAACGTCGCATGAGCTCATTATCTATTTGCTCCATTGTCTGCGAGTCCATCCCGACATTATTAAATATATTGAACACCTGTTGCCGCTCTGGAAAACAAGGTTCACAATAATATCCGGTGAAAACGTTGTGTCAACGGAGTTGGTGACATACAAACGAGGCGTATATCAAGGAGACAGCCTCAGCCCACTTTTGTTTTGCATCTCGTTGTTGCCCCTGTCAATGAGCCTGAGAGAGGAACCTGGCTACTTGTGTGGCCCGGTAGGAAATCGCGAGCATAAAGTCACACATTTATTTTATATTGATGACTTAAAACTGTTTGCTTCGTCAGAGAGCGATCTCAACTGCGCTCTAAAATTAACACACGAATACACGCACGCGATCGGTATGGAGTTCGGACTGGACAAATGCGCGGTGGTGCACTATAAGCATGGTGTAGTTCCGAATTTTGATTCACACGCCCAATGAGTGGATGGAAGCATAATAGAAGATCTTGATGAAGGAGCGACCTATACGTTGTTGGCGAAAGTCACATGGTTGTACCTTGTACCTTGTTGTTGGCGAAAGTCACATCCAGGACGTGCAGAACATGAAGGCCGCCTTAAGTAGTAGATATAAGCGCCTTCTCCGACAAATTTGGAGTTCCGAATTGTCGGCGAAGAATAAGACCAGCGCTACGAATATGTTTACCCATACCCATCCTTTTATATACTTTTAACTCAATTAAGTGGAATATGAATGAATTGGAGGAACTAGACCGAGACACGCGAAAAATAATGAATATCAATCGTAGTTTGCACCCACGCGGATCGACACAACGACTTTACCTCCCACGAGACCAGGGGGGGAGGGGGCTCCTGTCAGTCGAACGTTTACATTATCGTATAGTCTTAGGTACAGCTTGTCGTGTACTTAACAGTACAGACACGCTTTTGCAACTCGTCAGGAACCACGAGCTTGCTCATGGTAGGCGAATTTTTATTCACAGCAGCGCAACGTGCCGCCGATATCTTGGGCTTAGCCTTCGATCCGTGTAATCGCGACGGTGATGATAACATTCTTTCACTATCACAGTCGCGCCAAAAGTCGGCAACCAAGAGAGCCGAGCAACAACATCTGCTCAATCAGCATCGCGACAAAGTTCACCAGGGTATGTTCTACCGTCACCTTGACAACCTTGGCCTTTCGAGCGAACTCACTTGGGTTTTCTTGAGAGCTAATGGACTTAAATCGGAGACGGGGGGCTTTATCACTGCAGCTCAAGATGGAGTGTGGAACACGTTAACACACCAAAAATATGTGATGGGTAATAAAGGGGTTTCGAGTACCTCGTGTCGGGCATGCAAAGCATACCCGGAAACCTTAATGCACCTGACTTCAGGTTGTTCTTATTATGCTAAATCCACCTATATCCGTCGCCATAATGCAGCGTTGCGTGTGCTCTACTTTTATCTTCGTCATCATTACGAAGTTGACAAAACACCAGTGTTGCCTTACGATCCTGCGGAAGTAGAATCCTCTGTTGCCAACCAAAAGTGCAAGATCTTTTGGAACATTCCGGTTGCAACTACCAGGCAATTGAGCGCTAATAAGCCTGATGTTGTGCTCCAAGATTTATCATCTCAGACTATGTATGTTATCGAGTTCTCTGATCCGGCGGAAACTAACATAGTCGAAAAGGAGGAGCAAAAAAGGATTAAATATCAAGATCTAATACACGAACTGCGACAACTGTACCCGGACTATACGGTCCACTTAGTCGTACTTATAATCGGATGTCTGGGGGGTATGCATAACTCCTTTGTGCGCAATCTTAACATCATTCCGGCTTGTAGATCTCACGCCAACATGTTAGCGGCGTCAATGCAAAAAGCGATTATTATCGGGACGCTCCGCACGCTTCGGTCGCACGAGACGACTTTTTCCGGGAGTTCGTGAACACCTTTGAACCCCATGCCCCGTTTAGAGCGAGTCCTCGAACATCCATTGGACCTGCCCTCGAATCTCCCACTGTCATGGTTTTGCAGCGAGGTTCGGGGATTTATTAGGTAGGGAAGACCAGGAAGGGGATGCTGTATGACGGACATTACGTACCTGACTTTGAAGTACCTGACCTGGTACGCTGCACGGACACTTTTTCCTCCGCCTGGGGGTTTTTGAAGTGCAGTCGCGTTTCTTTCGTTAAATTCTCAAATAATAATAATAATAATAATAATAATAATAATAATAATAATAATAATAATAATAATAATAAAATTTCGCTTTTGTTTCAAACACATTTGTTTTCCACTATAAGTAGAATAAACTCTTACATTTTTATTTTGCTTATTTTTTCCATTATTGCAAAAAAAGCTCCCAAAAAGAAGTCGCACTTAATGGTAAGTCAGTTAAATGTAACGCCTTAAGAAGTACGATATCTCAGGGGTCGCTTAGACTTGACAGATACTTTTATTGAAAATGTCGGAGAATGCAAAAGTCACCTTAGATAGCTTAATTCAATTGAACAAAAAAGGAGGAAGGTTTTTTAGAAGGTACTTGAAGATGAATTTTATGTGCGAAAATGTTCGAAAAGTTTTCCTTATGATCTAGAAAAATACCGAGCCTTTGAGCGATGCTTGATGGGATCGTTTAATTAAACTAGAAAAGCTGGTAGAGAGTATTGTTGGTTTTTTGGACTTACTTTTATTCTGAGTGCAGAAGCGTAACTGCGAGAGGAGGGCATTTTGGTTAGATTTTCGCCAGGACGTTACGCCACTGGTGTATAACATATATAACGAACACTAATATAATGCAGTTATTTAAATAAAATTACTTCAAAGTATGATACTAGGTTAGGTGACGACAATGATCTGGTGTTCATGCAGCAGCACGTTTGACCTTTCACGAACAAACTTAAAATTCAATTTTTCCATTGGGCGCTTATATAATTCCCATTGAAATTTCCTTAAATTTTATTCTACGGTATAAGTTTTAGTATATTTCTCCAGTTGCAGTAAACTGGTCACAATTTACAAAACTGCATAAATATTCACACTGTATACGTGACATGTTAGATGTAACTTTTATTGAGAAAATCTATTTTTTATAAACTACAGACAAAATAAATGTCGGTAATGTCAAACATTAGAATAGGAGGCATATTAATTCGTTAATGGTCATGAAGAATTATGATGAAATAATCAACTGATACACTGTTTTGACAACTAAGGCACTTTATATGCATTTGTTGACGTAATACACGGTGGTGTCGTAGTTAATCAGGTTTTATATTGACGTCTTACAGCGCTAATAATCGTGAACATTTCGATCGCGAATCATTTGAGAGTTAGCATTCTTATTATGGCCAATAAGTTAATTATATAAGATTGGTTAGATAAAAATTATAATTACTAGTATATTATAGAACAAACCGTTCTATACATAACTTTTATAGTTTTTGAACCCTACTGCAAACTTATATTTTTAGTGTTCCGTACCAAAGTTTCCAACACAAAACACTTATGACATCGCTTCGGTGTCCATCCGCCTATCTGTCTGTCACAAATAATTTTATCTAAATCTATTAAACGTAAAATTCCAAAATTTTGCATACAGATAGTGTTGTGGTCTAGTTATAAAGGTGACGTAAAAAACTATTAGTTTTAGTTTAGGGGATTAATTTTGGGAGGTAAAAATATTATTAGTAGCAGTTTTTGGACAGTTCTAGAGCCTCCTCCCTCCTCCCGATTTTTTTTAACGATCGTGGGAGAAGATAGGTAAGCTATGTCATCTAGATGGCGTTGCTGGTCTGAACCACTGTGAACTCTGTACCTTGACTCAAAAAATTCCATGAAAAGATGGCGTTGCTGGTCTGAACCACTGTGAACTCTGTACCTTGATTCAAAATTCCATGAAAAGATGGCGTTGCTAGTCTGAACTACCTCGAACTCTGTACCATGATTCAAAATTCCATGAAAAGATGACGTTGCTAGTCTGAGCCACCGCGAATTCTGTTTGAAAAATTGTCAATAGATGGCATCGAAAACCTTTTTCGATAGTTAAAAGATGGCGTTGCTAGTCTGAACCACTGCGAACTGCATATCGTGATTCATAATTTTATCATATTTTTTCGGACATTTTCCATGGCGCAAGTTGCTCTGGAATGATGGTCGCATCGAGGACTAGTGTATATCGATTTATACATATTTTGTAACAATATTTGTCAATGGATTATATTGAACCACTCGGTCATGTAGTAGAAGACAGAATGCTGATGTATTCTCCGGCACCTCCTTCAACGTTTTAAATTCAATTCGAATATCCACTGGTCCACTTTTCAAAGTTTCGTTTTGATGAGAACAATCGATGAATATAATTGGCGCGATATTCTTAAATTGCGTTTTGCTTAAAAGCGGTTCATTCTTCTTACAATCATAATATGCTTGTTGAAATTTCGAATACATGTGATATGCTACTGCATATCTATCATTACTGAAATCCAAATTCAAATCCATGTACGGGTATTTCGCAGAATTTAAATAAACTTTGACGTCTGAAAGTTCACAGTGATCGAAAATACTGGAATCTTTATCTTTTTTATTTCGTCGATTCGTTTGTAGAGCGAATATAATGTAACGCGGTTTCTCCAGCTGAGTCGATGTTTTCACCGTCCAAATGTTTTGTCTCGCTGTTGGAATCGTTGGCTGTATATGCATATCCCATGATCGAAAAGCAATTGTAATATCTCGACTATTTTCCACATATTTCAACAACTTCAGTTTCTGTTCATCTGCAACCGTAACGTGTGGAACCATCCATTGAATTTTATGTATATAGAAAGTGACGTCATCCGTTGGTGATATGACTGCATCGTGATCCGTCCGAGCTCGAGTCAGAATTAGTTGATGTTTCGCATTGATGATAACTTTCTTGTAATGGTTAAGAAATCCAAACATCCGCGCCAATGGTAGACAGAAATTGAAGTAGCCTTTTTCCGTCACTTTAATTGTTTCACCTGGACACCATCCGGCGTTGTAGAGTAGTTTGCTTTCATTTTCGTTTAATGCCAAATAATTGATTAACGTTGTTGTCGGTCCCACGTACTTGCATTGATCGATTTCCACGTCGTTCAGTTCATATCGTATTTCTTCAAGCAGGTACGCCAATGAATTGTTGGATAATTCCGCTGTAGTCGATACTGTTTTATCACTCTTCAACAATTGTCCTTCCACATACAGACAACTTTCATGCGGCAGCAGGATCAGATCTTGGTTTTGACAGCAGATTCGTATTTCGTCGCTGTTTCCAAACGCATTCAGAAACGGCGAATAGCAGTGATACTCGATGTTTGAAATGCTCTCATCGAAATCGATTCCAGTATTGATGCTTAAAATGCTGCTCATTTTTTCCTCTTCAGCTTGAAACCCAATTGTCGAAGAAATTGTTTGTTCTCTCTTGTTAATGGCGGTCGTTGTTGCTTCTTCCTCGCCGATCCGTTCACCTTGGTGGCAAGTTGTAGACTGATCGGTCGCACCACATTTTCGTCTTTAAATACCAACATTTTCACGCCGGCTTCAAATGCAGCTTTACTGTTATCGTTTCGCCTCGAAAATTCACTAAATTGCCGTCTTGATCCACAATTCGTAAAACTAGAGATGTTATCCGTCTCACGGTCACGGGCATATAAATAACTGTATTCGGCGATTCGCTTATTTTATACGCAGGTTCAACTTGAAAACGAATAAATATTATGTGCTCGAACGTTGTTCAGGTAGCTGTTCGTTGTAATATTTGTTTCAATTTGTATCAGATTCACTTTCATGATATTCGTTGATTTATCCGAATAGTGGTAAAGACCAGCTGCAAGTTTTCGCTTACTAAAGCCAAGTAGCGAGCCAATTGTTCGTTCTTGATCGAAATGAATTGTTTCCGTCCATTTTATTTCACTTTTTAGCGTATTGTTATTCGCACGAAGTATAAGTTGCGGGCTATCACCCGGTTTTCTCTTCTCTAGTATCCGATCTTCTATTTGAAACTCCAAATCTTCCAAATCATAATTGCCAACAGGTATCTCGATGCATTTCACTTCTCCATCACCGTAATGGAATAAATTATTTGTTTCGCCGATATTTGGCACTGCATTGTATGTTTCAAAATTGACCAACCCGCATACATAATCACCCGGTAAATCGATGGGTGGAAAATACTCAGCCGTTAATATAGATGAATCACCACTTAACGTTAATGTTAACGACATGGTGACTAAGATACGAATGACAGAAAATTCTTACCACGGGTATATTTAAAGTATAGATGAGAAGTGCAACAAAATTATTGAAAATAATTTGTATTCCATAAAAATTCTAGACATAAATGTCCACAGTTGTACTGTTCATAATTTTGGTATCTATTATAATTATATTTGATATTATTGCCATGTAAATATTGCACAACTTCTGCGGGTGGTGGCAAATTTCCAAAACTGTCAAAATATTCGACGTTCTTGCTATCTTTGGCGTACGCTACCCAATGGCTTCCTGGTCCCGATGAATTATCCAAATTGACGACTCCACACTCCTTTCGCCTTGGTCGTTTCGGTAAATCATCTCTCATGAACACGCCACGAAAATTGGATAAATATTTGTTTCCAAACTGATAAATGTCGCGATCAGTTAATGGTCGATCGGGTAGCTCGCTTAGCGGTTTTTTGATTCGATGTAAAGTCCCAAACACCAAAATTACACAAAATTACACTAAATTACACCCAAAATGACACCAAAATAAACACCAAATAACACCAAAATTACACCAAATTTACACCAAAATTACACCAAAATACACCAAATAACATTAAAATTACACCAAATTTACACCAAAAATACACAAAATAACACCAAAATTACACCAAAAATACACCAAATTACACCAAATTTACACCAAAAATACACCAAATTACACCAAATTTACACCAAAATTACATAAAAGACACCAAAGAGTCACTCCCAAAATGAGTCACTTCCAAAATGAGTCACTCCAAAAAAGAGTCACTCCCAAACAGAGTCACTCCCAAAAAGAGTCACTCCCAAAGAGTCACACAAAGGATTATACCAATTTAAATTTTTCTTCTAGTTGTTATAGTTTTCGAATAATTTGATAATAGTTATTTTCGATACATATGCGTAAAGAGAGGTATTCTAGTAGGCTTAAATTCGGGCACGAGTCTAAGGGACTGACGTATACACAACGAGATCGAGTGCGTAAGCGCACGAGATCTCGTTGTGTATACGTCAGTCCCTTTAGCGAGTGCCCCAATTTAAGCCTACCGAATACCTCTCTTTACGCATACGTATCGAACATAATTTTTTATAACGACGGCTTCTAAAGTTTAATAGAGAGAAAAAAATTAATTATTTTTAAGCAATTTTTATTAATTTGTAGAACGTTGTTGTTTTTTTTATTAATTTGTTGATCGTTTCCATGTTAATTTGAATATGATTATCATTGATAAATGAATATCATTATTTTCTCGCATAGTTTTAGCTACTTTCACGCACACTTGTACTTTCGCGCACAGTTACTGTCATTTGTTTTACAATGATATAAAAAACTGCTCTTTACGCCCACTACACAACGCTCGAATATTGAACTTTAGAAGCAAGTGTTATAAAAAATTAAATTTTCACCACAACTTCGAAGGTCCATTTCACCCCTTAAATGGTTTTTATAGCAGATAAAAAAAATATGTGTATGGTATTTTTGTTTGTTCTACACACTAGTTAAGTCTCATAAAAATCGGGAATTATCACTTAAGGACCTAGCCCTCTAAGTAGGTATGGGGACACTTGGCAACGCGATGTAATTGCCTATATTCAATGGCCACTTGGCCAATCTGGTAGGAAAATTTGGATTCCTAGATTAAGCTAAGTTCGCTTAGGTCTCGTTAGGTTATACGAGATATAGGCAATATAGGCAATTACACCGCGTTGCCAAGTGTCCCCATACCTACTTAGAGGGCTAGGTCCTTAAGTGATAATTCCCGATTTTGATGAGACTTAACTAGTGTGTAGAACAAACAAAAATACCATACACATATTTTTTTTATCTGCTATAAAAACCATTTAAGGGGTGAAATGGACCTTCGAAGTTGGGGTGAAAATTTAATTTTATCAAATTATTCGAAAACTATAACAACTAGAAGAAAAATTTAAATTGGTATAATCCTTTATTTTTAAAGACCTTTCTATTGGCATACTCAAATCCAGGGTCGGACCTATTAGAGGGGGCCTTGACGATAAAATTGGGGGTGAAATTTGAAATAGGGTGAAAATGGTTTGACCAATCAAAATATTAATATCAGTATCAATATTAATATCAAATATGAAAACTGCATCAAATACAATATTAGGTTACCTGTTTTTACTAAACGCCGTACCGTTAAAACTAAAAGCTTAAATCTTAATCTAAAATCTTACATATTCATTCTATATTTTATCTGTAATACCGTTAGAAATAACTATTTCTCTTTGGGAGTGATCCTTTTGGGAGTGACTCATTTTGGGAGTGACTCATTTTGGGAGTGACTCATTTTGGGAGTGACTCATTTTGGGAGTGACTCTTTTTGAGAGTGACTCTTTTTGGGAGTGACTCATTTTGGGAGTGACTCTTTTTGGGAGTGACTCTTTTTGTGAGTGACTCTTTTTGGGAGTGACTCATTTTGGGAATGACTCATTTTGGGAGTGACTCATTTTGAGAGTGACTCTTTTTGGGAGTGACTCTTTGGGAGTGACTCTTTTTGGGAGTGACTCTTTTTTGGAGTGACTCATTTTGGGAGTGATTCTTTTTGGGAGTGACTCTTTTTGAGAGTGACTCTTTTTGGGAGTGACTCATTTTGGAAGTGACTCATTTTGGGAGTGACTCTTTTTGGGAGTGACTCTGGGAGTGACTCTTTTTGGGAGTGACTCTTTTTTGGAGTGACTCATTTTGGGAGTGACTCTTTGGTGTCTTTTATGTAATTTTGGTGTAAATTTGGTGTAATTTGGTGTATTTTTGGTGTAAATTTGGTGTAATTTGGTGTATTTTTGGTGTAATTTTGGTGTTATTTTGTGTATTTTTGGTGTAAATTTGGTGTAATTTTAATGTTATTTGGTGTATTTTGGTGTAATTTTGGTGTAAATTTGGTGTAATTTTGGTGTTATTTGGTGTTTATTTTGGTGTCATTTTGGGTGTAATTTAGTGTAATTTGGTGTAATTTTGGTGTTTGGGACTTTACATCGAATCAAAAAACCGCTAAGCGAGCTACCCGATCGACCATTAACTGATCGCGACATTTATCAGTTTGGAAACAAATATTTATCCAATTTTCGTGGCGTGTTCATGAGAGATGATTTACCGAAACGACCAAGGCGAAAGGAGTGTGGAGTCGTCAATTTGGATAATTCATCGGGACCAGGAAGCCATTGGGTAGCGTACGCCAAAGATAGCAAGAACGTCGAATATTTTGACAGTTTTGGAAATTTGCCACCACCCGCAGAAGTTGTGCAATATTTACATGGCAATAATGCTAAATATAATTATAACAGATACCAAAATTAAGAACAGTACAACTGTGGACATTTATGTCTAGAATTTTTATGGAATACAAATTATTTTCAATAATTTTGTTGCACTTCTCATCTATACTTTAAATATACCCGTGGTAAGAATTTTCTGTCATTCGTATCTTAGTCACCATGTCGTTAACATTAACGTTAAGTGGTGATTCATCTATATTAACGGCTGAGTGTTTTCCACCCATCGATTTACCGGGTGATTATGTATGCGGGTTGGTCAATTTTGAAACATACAATGCGGTGCCAAATATCGGCGAAACAAATAATTTATTCCATTACGGTGATGGAGAAGTGAAATGCATCGAGATACCTGTTGGCAATTATGATTTGGAAGATTTGGAGTTTCAAATAGAAGATCGGATACTAGAGAAGAGAAAACCGGGTGATAGCCCGCAACTTATACTTCGTGCGAATAACAATACGCTAAAAAGTGAAATAAAATGTACGGAAACAATTCATTTCGATCAAGAACGAACAATTGGCTCGCTACTTGGCTTTAGTAAGCGAAAACTTGCAGCTGGTCATTACCACTATTCGGATAAACCAACGAATATCATGAAAGTGAATCTGATACAAATTGAAACAAATATTACAACGAACAGCTACCTGAACAACGTTCCAGCACATAATATTTATTCGTTTTCAAGTTGAACCTGGGTATAAAATAAGCGAATCGCCGAATACAGTTATTTATATGCCCGTGACCGTGAGACGGATAACATCTCTAGTTTTACGAATTGTGGATCAAGACGGCAATTTAGTGAATTTTCTAGGCGAAACGATAACAGTAAAGCTGCATTTGAAGCCGGCGTGAAAATGTTGGTATTTAAAGACGAAAATGTGGTGCGACCGATCAGTCTACAACTTGCCACCAAGGTGAACGGATCGGCGAGGAAGAAGCAACAACGACCGCCATTAACAAGAGAGAACAAACAATTTCTTCGACAATTGGGTTTCAAGCTGAAGAGGAAAAAATTAGCAGCATTTTAAGCATCAATACTGGAATCGATTTCGATGAGAGCATTTCAAACATCGAGTATCACTGCTATTCGCCGTTTCTAAATGCGTTTGGAAACAGCGACGAAATACGAATCTGCTGTCAAAACCAAGATCTGATCCTGCTGCCGCATGAAAGTTGTCTGTATGTGGAAGGACAATTGTTGAAGAGTGATAAAACAGTATCGACTACAGCGTAATTATCCAACAATTCATTGGCGTACCTACTTGAAGAAATACGATATGAACTGAACGACGTGGAAATCGATCAATGCAAGTACGTGGGACCGACAACAACGTTAATCAATTATTTGGCATTAAACGAAAATGAAAGCAAACTACTCTACAACGCCGGATGGTGTCCAGGTGAAACAATTAAAGTGACGGAAAAAGGCTACTTCAATTTCTGTCTACCATTGGCGCGGATGTTTGGATTTCTTAACCATTACAAGAAAGTTATCATCAATGCGAAACATCAACTAATTCTGACTCGAGCTCGGACGGATCACGATGCAGTCATATCACCAACGGATGACGTCACTTTCCATATACATAAAATTCAATGGATGGTTCCACACGTTACGGTTGCAGATGAACAGAAACTGAAGTTGTTGAAATATGTGGAAAATAGTCGAGATATTACAATTGCTTTTCGATCATGGGATATGCATATACAGCCAACGATTCCAACAGCGAGACAAAACATTTGGACGGTGAAAACATCGACTCAGCTGGAGAAACCGCGTTACATTATATTCGCTCTACAAACGAATCGACGAAATAAAAAAGATAAAGATTCCAGTATTTTCGATCACTGTGAACTTTCAGACGTTAAAGTTTATTTAAATTCTGCGAAATACCCGTACATGGATTTGAATTTGGATTTCAGTAATGATAGATATGCAGTAGCATATCACATGTATTCGAAATTTCAACAAGCATATTATGATTGTAAGAAGAATGAACCGCTTTTAAGCAAAACGCAATTTAAGAATATCGCGCCAATTATATTCATCGATTGTTCTCATCAAAACGAAACTTTGAAAAGTGGACCAGTGGATATTCGAATTGAATTTAAAACGTTGAAGGAGGTGCCGGAGAATACATCAGCATTCTGTCTTCTACTACATGACCGAGTGGTTCAATATAATCCATTGACAAATATTGTTACAAAATATGTATAAATCGATATACACTAGTCCTCGATGCGACCATCATTCCAGAGCAACTTGCGCCATGGAAAATGTCATATCCATATACAAATATTATTGTAATAACATTTAACATTTTTATTGTAAAATATTTCTTTTAAAATAAATTTATTAAAATAAGAAAAAATTTAAAAAAAATTAAAAATAAAAAAAATGTGTTTTATTTAATAAAAAAAAATAAAAATTAAAAATTAAAAAAATGTGTTTTTATTTAGAGGAAACCTGTATAAACCCGTTTTCAGATAAAAATATGAAATCATACGATAAAATTCATTTTTTTTTTTTTTTTTGCATATTAGACAGAAATCTTCTAATGACGTCAGCTGATAATTTATACAACTTTAAACCTGTTTTCAGATAAAAATATGATAAAATTATGAATCACGATATACAGTTCGCAGTGGTTCAGACTAGCAACGCCATCTTTTAACTATCGAAAAAGGTTTTCGATGCCATCTATTGACAATTTTTCAAACTTACACACAGGATCTAGACTACGAGAGCCATCTTTTCATGGAATTTTGAATCAAGGTACAGAATTCGCGGTGGCTCAGACTAGCAACGTCATCTTTTCATGGAATTTTGAATCATGGTACAGAGTTCGAGGTAGTTCAGACTAGCAACGCCATCTTTTCATGGAATTTTGAATCAAGGTACAGAGTTCACAGTGGTTCAGACCAGCAACGCCATCTTTTCATGGAATTTTTTGAGTCAAGGTACAGAGTTCACAGTGGTTCAGACCAGCAACGCCATCTAGATGACATAGCTTACCTATCTTCTCCCACGATCGTTAAAAAAAATCGGGAGGAGGGAGGAGGCTCTAGAACTGTCCAAAAACTGCTACTAGTAATATTTTTACCTCCCAAAATTAATCCCCTAAACTAAAACTAATAGTTTTTTACGTCACCTTTATAACTAGACCACAACACTATCTGTATGCAAAATTTTGGAATTTTACGTTTAATAGATTTAGATAAAATTATTAAATCGGGAGGAGGGAGGAGGCTCTAGAACTGTCCAAAACTACTACTATTATTCAAGTTAAACAATGGAAAATGGTGTATTACTGGTAATTTTGATTCATAATCATATAAATAAAAAACTGTAATTTTACAGTAAAGTTTATGTAGGTATATTTGCACAGTAAATTTTAAAATTACATTGTATTTATACAAAATTACATGGTATTTTTACAAGTTTATATTGTATGTTTACAAAAGTGCAAATGAAATTTGTAAGTTTACATATTATTACACTAGTATATTATATTATTACAGTAGTCTTTGTAATATTACAATGTATTATCTATAAGTGTACCAATAACAATTACTTGCACAATTTACGATTGTTAATTATAGAACTGTACAAAAATATAAACAATAAAACAAATTTATTAAATTGAATTCCATATACTTAAATTATTTATAGCTGTTTGGTATAGTAATAATAATGTATTGGTGGGGGATGTTAGAGATAGAGGCAGATATAATCACATTAAAAAAATGTAAGGGGAACTCCCAATAAAATTTTTTGTATTATTTAATAATACACAATAAAAATAAAAATACAAATAATACAAAAAAATTTTAGTTTTACCAAAAATTGGTCAACTTGGGAGTTCCTCTTACATTTGTTTGATGTTATTATATCTGCCTCTATCTCTAACATCCCCCACCAATACATTATTTACTTCAATTTATATTATAAATAGTTTTCGCCTAAAAGAACAATTTTTAGTTGTTTTTCACCTGATGATGGTGTAAAAGCCAAAAGTCGACTCGTGTTTTTCTACGATTTTGTTGTGAAAAGTAACAAAGCAACGATCCCATGTTGGATCCCTAATATGGATTTTCACAAAGTAAACTTATCTAATATTAATTATACATATATATATATATATATATATATATATATATATATATATATATATATATATATATATATATATATATATAGGGATATATATTTAAATTGACTATTTGAATTTTGTATATTTAGATTTCATAATTGAAGTTACTTATTTGGAATTACTTAATTTGGGTTTACCTGTTTCGAGTTGTCTTGTTTTGGATTTTTATATATTTGGGATCACCTATACAAGTTGTTGTTCGAGTTTCATATTCAAGCCAGTTATTTGGGCTCAACGAATTATCTACGTTTATGTGTCAATTTGGAATTAGTATCGCAATTCATTCTTTTGTTGATGCTGTGCCTGTCGGAAATCCCGTGCAATCGCCAGCCGCGTGCCATCGACTGGTTGTGGAATGGTTCAGTCCTGTCATTTTCGGAATTCAACTTGAAGTAACCTTACACCATCAAATTTTGGAATTTCGACCACATCATCACTCTTGGCGGTTGATTAAATTCAAGTGAAACCAAATTTTCTTTATTTTTTGGTAAATAGTTCACCAGGTAACATATTGTGAACTCTTTTATAAATTTTAGTGAATATCATTTTCGTATTCTAGGGACCTCAAAACATATTTCTGTCATAGTCCCGGCCGCAGGTTTCGCCATGAGAACGACTGTAATAGCTGAATTTCCAGTTTTAGAAATTCACTGATAAATAAAAATGAATAAAAAAAATATTTTTGTATTGTTAAATAGTGGTATTAACCCTAAAAAAATTTATCCCCATTCCCCCATCCTATCCATCCGAAAAAAACTGAAAATTGAGTCTGTATTTTTCGGTCGGTCACACTATAATGATACCTTAAATGCACAATGTGTTTGTTATATATATATATATATATATATATATATATATATATATATATATATATATATATATATATATATGTGATGCCATGCACAACACATAAAATTTGCAAATTTCAACAAAATCTATCACCGTGAGATCAACGCAACATAACTACACACAGGATGTGAAAATGCAGAAAACAGCATAATCCACGAGCCAACTACCGGATGTTCCCTAGACATATTAAAATAAAATATATTTTCTATTTCATACAATGTATTTGAATATAAAAATAAATTCTATCTTTGTTAAATAAGTTTGCTAACTAAACATAAAAATTATTATAAATTCGATGTAAATTCATTATTTTCAGTTTTGGCCATTTTAATAAATTTTGATAAAGTCTTTTCGTCGTTATGTTCAGATCTTTTTATTTAATTATTTTAATTGTTGTAATAATAATTTTACTTTAATAAAATTAATTTAATTTGAACTTCGTTTTATTAATCAATACCAAATCACATCAAACAAGACAATTATATGTTAACGAAAAATAAATAAATAAAATCTTTGAAGTAAATAAAACTTAATAAAAATAAATAAAATTTAAATAAAGTGAACAAGTAAATCAATAAGGACTTTAATTCAAGCCAAGGCTCCGTTTCTTTCGTTTTCGATAAAACAAAGTGGCGATCGTCAACATTCCAAACGGGATCTCCGGTGTCGTCCGGGTTTAATAAGTTTCATTAAAGTTTCGGTCACGACATATATATATATATATATCAATATCAGTGTTCTAGACATATTCGTTTTCGAATAAAAACCATTTTAGGTGAAGTTCTAGTAATCTTAAATTTTTCCTCAACGCATGCACAGATATTTTCAAAATCGGCTTGTATACTTATAAAATTGAAAGTGAGTTAAATTTTTATTCAAATTGAAAATCATATCAAGGTCTTATGCAGAACAAGGATGCAGAAAAACATATCCCACCAAAAAAACATTTCATGTTAAAAATTTTGCCAAGACTCGTAACTATTTTACTGTTAAAAAGTGATGAAATCTAATGTCGCGCCAAGCCCTAAATAAGTCTACATCATGGTCAAAGTAAGTTATAAGGCTTGGCTGATTTCCAGAACTACGGTAAATTTCCAGTGGTCAATAGCACAATAATTTACTATGACCTGTTAACACTATGAGGCCCGAGCACTTTCATAGTAAATTTCCCCGGAAGCCGGCAATATTTAAAAAAAAAAACTATATAAACAAATACATAAAATAAAATGATTCAAACACACAACACAGTTCCACACGTATGTATGTGTAAAACTGTAAACAGACGTACTACATGATACGTACATACATACTACATATACACTGGCATTCAAATAAATTAAAATTATTTAAAAATATAAATTATATTTTTTATGTATTTTTTGTTTATCTTAAAATTTTTTATACATAGAAACCAAGAGAGTAGTGTTTGTTGGTATGTATGTGTTTGTGTGAATGGGAACACATCCGTGTGATGAAGAATGATAAACATGATAAACATCGCACACATAATGACAATGAGTAATCAACTAATCAATTAATCATTGATCGCGGTCGGCCTCTGGGGAAGTTTTGTTTGGTTTCGGATGCCGAAGCCGTGGGACTGAAAGTGTTAATGTTTGGTTTTATTTACCATATTTTCGCGAATCGGCCAAGCATTATAACTTGCTTTGACCACGATGTAGACTTATTTAGGGCTTGGCGCAATATTAGATTTCATCACTTTTTAACAGTAAAGTAGTTAGGAGTCTTGGCAAAATTTTTAACATGGTATGTTTTTTTTGGTGGGATTTCAGTTCTTTTTGTAAGCTGTTCGTGATTTTTTCTTTTTATAGGGACTATTTCCTGGATATTAGAAGTTCCTAAATTCACTGCCCACTCCCTAGCTTTCCCTCTTTTCCTTATGGGATTATTGATGGTAACTAGCAACAAGCGTAAGCGGTACCAAGCCCTTAGCTAACACACATCATGGATCTTGTTATTTGTACGCTCAATCCTCCCTGTATACCAACACCAAATTTCATTTTACGAATATTTCTTAAAATTTAACATTAGTAGTAGTAAAATACATGTTTGTAGAGGGCACTATTAATTTTTAAAACGACTAAATATTTAAATTTCGTAATAAATTCAGTCTCCGGAAATTTAGTACAGTCATGGTGAGTAATTTGAATCAAATTATTTACGCCTATGCGCTTTACAACGCTTTTATTAGCTTGATTTGTGATATCGTAAGGAAATCTAAGAACTCACTTGTCACCTACTTCTAATTATGGTACCGATTTGAAACTTTGTAAACTATTGCAATTCTATAAGTTACAACATAATTCTATGGCATCATAGAGCAAATATTATGGCCGCAAGCTCAAAAGACCGCCAGAAACTGAAGTGGGGGGAACACAAATTGTATTTTTTCCATAGTTACCAACCAAACCAAGTAATTATGTTTTTATATGAGTGAGTGAGTAAACTTCTGTTTATTAATATGATAGACAAAGATAAATGCAGATGTAAATAAAAAAGTTCTTTTTAGCTTGCGCCCATAATAAATTGCCATCATTAAGCGAATAATCGACTAGACATTTTTTGACGTTTTAAACTGTCAAATATTTTCAAAGTTTCAAAAATCACCAACTTTTCTCATAGTAACAAGAAAATTAAATAATTTTCTCCTAGTTACAAATACAAAAATACCAAGAACTTTTTGATTTGATTTTAATTTTAATTTTATTTACTTATAAACTACAACATATTTTATTATTTATAAGTTGAAGAGGGAAAATCAGGGATTTGTTAATTTTCTCGTTAGTTGTATGCTAAACCCAGCCTACGTACCAAATTTGAACTTTCTAAGACTTCGGGAAGTACTCTATAATTTTGATGATCATCAGTGAGTGAGTGACGAATTTAATGAAATTTGCGTATTAATAAAATTTAAAGCATTAAAGCTATAAAATTAAAATTTGGTATATGCCATTAAGCAGATGGCTACATTCTATAATAATAATTTGAGCTCTTAAGTATTATACAGACCGAAGTCCAAAAATAGGCTGAATTGCTTCGAAAAAAGATACAGCAGTGTCATGTTTATTTTGTTTTGCCTCGTCTTGGCGGGGGCCCAGATCTGGCTTATCACAGAAAGTACCCTTAGTGTGTAATACTCAACATTTATATGATTAATTATTTAAAAACAATAAAAACATAATAAGTACATAACTAGTCAGTATGGGTTTAATTACTGACAGACATTGAATATTTTCTGATACTTTTAAAGCAAAGCCAGAAATATGACCTTGTCTCTTGCCCCTATTTTTCTGATGTATAAGTATTTTCATTTCATTTGAAATAGTTAATAAATTCTCTAAATGAAAACTAACTCAGGTTAATTCAATTATGGCACTTTCCATCCCGTAGCTTGAAGCTTTTGTAAGTCTGTAAATTTTCAGTATACATCTTTTAATTTTCTAAAATGTTTTTATACTTTCGCTTTGGAAACTTAAATCAATTCCAGATTTTCACTCTACCATATTTTTTCAGTAAACGCAAAATAAGTTTGTTTTTCACAAAAAAGTGATAAAACTTACTGTCAAAAATAATCAAGTTTTCTGAGCTAATTCAATTTTCTACCATCTCTAAATTTTACTACGAAGATATTTTACGAAATAAAATGTGCACTGTAAATAGTTGGCACCATGTATCATACATATATGTTTTGAATCGAGAGATACCGTGTACTTCATTTGAAGAGTTTTGTACCGACTGAAATTTTATAACAACTCGAACACAATTTAATGAATAGCTCTGTAAATACTTAACGTTGCATATTTTTTTCAGAAACAGTTCTATGAAAAAAAGTAACAGAAGCTTTAATAGATTCGAGCGTTACTTAATGGTATCCCATTTTGTAAATTAAAAACAATATTTATCTTGCAGGTACCGCTTTAAGTTTTCAAATTAATGTGAAATGTTTCGACTGATATGGCTACTAACGAACAGTCAACAATATACAACAAGCTAAAAACGATATTGTAATGAAAAAAACGATAAATCATTTGTCTTAAAGCAATTCAGCAAATTTTTTAATTTTTCTCAAAAGCTAGTTCACTTAGAACATTGAATTAAAAGCTTATCTTTGTAATTTTTTACGTTATTTTCGATGGTGTAAACTAAAATTTAAAAATTTGACCAGTGTTTGCAAAAATCTACTAAAAATGACAAAAAATGGCCAAAATTATGGTTTCTAAAAATCGGACGTAATTGGCTTATGAACTAGAGGGAGGGTTTGGAACTTTTACCTTCTCTCCAAAATTCGTAAAAGTTGGATGTTTCATTCAGGAATTATCACGCACACATAAATATATACATATACCTAATTTCAGATAAAATTGATCATGAGTTTTCGATAAAAAATTAAATAATTCTTATATTCGAAACAAATCAATCTTCTATTCTTTTCTAAAAATAAACCGCAAATTTAAAATTTACATAAATGCAATAATAAAAGAGAAAAAGCCAAGAAAACGGAAATTAGTTAAATTCAAAGTGACGAAGCGTGGTTAAATTTAACTGAAATAAACCATATATAAGTACGTATAATATATACAAATTTCAGTGAAGTTTATTTTCGGTTGCTGAAGGCCTTAATACGAAGGACCTTTGGGGTAAAAAGGGGTAAAAGTGCCTAAATGGAAATATTCAAATTTCACTTAAAGTGGTTTTACCCGAAGATGATTACATTTAAAGCCCTAATATTGGTATATAAGACATACTATCACATAGCGCACTTAATGCTACTATTAGTTTTTTAAATCCCCATTTAGGCACTTTTACCCCTCTTTACCCCGAAGGGTCCTTTCAATCGTAGTTCCGAGGTTTGGTCTCATCATGGGACCCGCTGTAATAGCTAGATTTCCAGAATGGACATTCGTTAAAGGAAAGAAACCAATTTTAAGAAGTAGTAGAAATATGGGCATTCCGGAACGACCTACCCACCTGCCGATTTTTTGAGTGACCTTGGCAGGAGGCAGCTGTCCTATGTGGGTCCTCATGTCCAACCTAACACTTACACTTTTCACCACTATATGGCGCTGCTAGTCTGAACACTAGCGAACTCTGTGTGTAAATTTGAAAAATTTTCAATAGATGGCGCTACAGATCCTTTGATAGTTATAATTTTCATAAATAGATGGTGCTGTTCGTATACTTTTCACTACTAGATGACGTTGCCAGTCTGGGTACTGGCGAACCCGTACGTAAAAATGAAAAATTGTCAATAAATGGCGCTGAAAATCCTTTGATAGTTATGCTTTTCACTAATAGATGGCGTTGCTCGTTTGAATACTAGCGAACTCTGCACAGGTTTAAACTTGTCTGTGATTGCGACTTCATTAGATGACATACTCTATATTTATTGACAGTCAAATTTTAACTTGCATGACTGTATATAATTTATAGATTTTTTTAACTGAAAACAGGTTTATGCAGGTTTAAACTTGTAGCTTGTTAACTGAAGGCATACACTATATTTGTTGATAGACAGGTTTTAACTTGCCTGATTATATATTTTTATCTAAAAAAAACGTTTATTCAGGTTTAAACTTGTCTGTGCTTGTGACATCATTAGAAAACATACTTTATATATGTTGCTAGACAGGTTTTAACTTGCATGATTGTATTAAATTTTGTATATTTTTTCTGAAAAAAGGTTTATGCAGGTTTAAACCTGTCGGCACCTAATTGTTAACTGACGTCATTAGAAGATAAACTGTTAGTGTCTAAAATAATTATATACGCTAGCGAGTTTTGAAATGCATATGTTGAAAATACTATTATACTTTTATTAACAAAGACCACCAAAAACTAAAAACTAATCTAACACGTTCACATATTTTTGAATACAACTGTAAAATGAAAAATTCTCTTATCATCGAGGTGTGTGTACTTGCGTTCTTCAAGGCCAATATGTTCACAAAGTAATTTTTATTGTCATGCGCATAGCGCCATTAAGTCGCGTAACTGTACGCAGCATCCATACTTAATGCGGCATATGTCACGTAGGTAATATGATACATTAAAGCACGTGTACAGTAAAACCTGTTCTGATTTTCACTTTTTTTCATTTTATACAGTAGAACCGGTCTTAGCGGTAAAATATATCTTAACGTTTAAATCAATTTAAAAATTTTCGAGTTAAAAGTAACAATACGGTTTCCAACAATCGGAACGTCAACAAAAATGAAAAAAATGTTTTTTCAGAATGAATTGGGAAATTTGACAGGAATTCACGGGATTTTGATAGCATTGGAAAAAATTTATTTCCAACAATTATAATAATAATAATAATAATAATGTGTTTAACGTCCGTTTTTAAGATTTTTATATCTATAACAGACGCCACCCACATCATTATTTGTATTCCTTTATTTATACATTACATATTAATTACGTTACATGATACATTTTATGATGCGGGTGGAGGACAAGGAAAGTGGGGCTGGGGGCTAGGATTTAGAAGGTGTACATCTGCAGCCGTTTTCTTAAGGAACTATGCCGATATTCATCTGGAGTTGTGAAGGGAAACTGCAGAAAACCTTCACGACCATAGCCGGCCGCTGGATTATTTCCAGCAATTATAAGGTTGCCAAAAATGCGCTCGACGTCTTACGACGTCAATGTCGACCACGGTGTTAAATAAGTATGTTTAGGAAATTCTTATATTATTCCCTAAGACGCATATTTTTAGCTGTATATTATAGCTGTGCATTATAATGAACATATTGATCGAAACATGTCACAAGAATTTTCAAATTAGTGATATTTGGCAAAGTAAAATTTTTAAAAATTGGTATTTTACAAAGTAAATTTTTCAACAATATTTATTATATTTATATATTGCCTTTATTCAGGGGTTATTCCACTAACACAGACATTGCTGTTATATTGTGCATTTTAATGTTAATGTATTTATATAATTTACACATAAAATTTTGAATTTTAATGTATTTATTTAACCGTGATTTTCTACAGAAAAATGTCTAATTTCTTTATAAAATTTGTTGCTGTTGTTGTCTATATTTTTACAGTTACTTGAATATTCAATAACACAAGCACAGTGATCAGAAATTCCAGTACGAAAAACATAACTATTTTTAAATTCAAAATTTACTATAATATTGTCTATTAAATTGCTGCCATTTTCAGTTAATCGTGTTGGTTGCGTAATTGAACAAACCATATTAAAAGTCAGTAGCAGATTATTAAATTTACAAACACGGTAATCAGTTACATTATTAAAATTAATATTAAAATAACCGGACAAAATAATTTTACAGTCATATTTCATTAATAAACTTAACAATTCTTCAAATTTTTCAATAAATACTTTAAAGTTACTATTTGGCGTCCTATAAATACATGTTACAATTAGTATTTGTTTTTATACATTTAATCGCACAACATTCGAATATTTTTTCCACTGAAGTGCCGCTTAACTTTGGAATGTTTCTGCAGAAAGCAGGTCCTTTAGAATATTTGGCAACACCTCCATGTAAAAATTGATTTCCAGTAAAAATTGAATTCCAGACTAGAAGCTAACTTATATTCTCCAATCTGGTTTTAGTATTCTATTTCATCTATTCTTAGCCAGTGTTCTATAAAACAGAGAAATTCAGGATCAATATCCTTCGTTATGGCTTCAATTTTCATTATCTTATTGCGGATACATTGAATATTTGTGTACATTAATGTTGTATTGACACTGTGAACTGAATTTGTTTTTGGTCGTATAACCTCGTCTAAGCAGAGTGTATTCTCTTTGTCAAATTTTAACTCTTCTTTGTGTAAAATACATACATTTCCTTCAGTAAAATTATTTCTAAAAGAATTACTACCAATATGGTATCCGTCAAATTTTAAAATATTATGATCATCAATATTATTTCGAATGCTCTGCGTATTTGGGTAGTATTTGAAAATTTCCAGAGGTTCGTCGAAATTACCGTCGAAATAAAGTTAAGGTCCTTTTAACTGAAGGAATCTTGCAGAGGTTTGTCGAAAAAATTTAAATCTTTTTACAACCATACCCATGGGCCAAATTGTTTCAGAGCGTACTAATTATAGTGGATAGATATATTTGAGATAGGTATATGTACTTAATTCATCAAGTGTGTATTACATACACTATAAGTTAGGGTTCTTTAATGATTAATGATTTTCACATACTTCAGGATAAAATATCGGACACATTACATTATTTACAGGTTATTAAAAAAAAAAAATGATAAATATATTAGACAATATTACTTGTGCGTGTGTTGCTACGTGATAATTACGTGTAATTCGTTTCGCTATGTCTCTTAAAAAATACATAAACTTTGGTGTACAATAATTGTTAAAAGGACCTTAACTTTATTTTAAAAGATCTTTCTAACACTATCCCGCGCCACAGGGTACGTGGTAGTATTTCTCTGACTATTTTCAGCATTTTTTTTCTTAATGAAGTGGACTTGCATTTTGGAAAATATTTCATTTACTGTTAATCATTTTCTATAAATTACTTTTAAATTTTCGAAAATTCGGTTGCTTATGTCTCTGAAAGTTATTGAGACAGATTAGCTAAAATAATTTTAATTGAGTGTTTTTAATAAATACTAGTGCCTATAATTTTTCAGACTTATTGAATAACCATTTTAAAATTTTTCGGTAGAAAGAAAAAAAAGTTTTAACCTCAGTATTTTGTAAACAGAGTTAAAAATTAATAAAAAATGGTAAAAGAAACCTTTATTTTAAGAATAATTTCTAGCGATACCACATATGTTGGGGTAAGTTTTAAAAATGTTTTAATCTCCACTTTCTAATACAAAAAGAACCAACCTACATCAAGCAGTTATAAGAGTTTCCAAATTTTTCTTCGGAACCTTAAAATAATACTTTGTATTAAAAATTTTTAAATTTTATATTATGTAGGTGACTGACTGACGATTGTACTACGTAATATGTTTGTGTGTATGTTTTGTCTAGCAGATAGATTCCCATAATAAAATCGGCCATCGAATGCGAACATGTTTGGATAAACATGTCCGATTCGTTTCAAGGATAATATAAACATTTTGCGGTTTTCAAATATGTATGTATGATTCTAGGTTTGTTCCAGCATGCTATATTTGAGAGTACGTAGATTTTTGCTGGTTTAAAAACTACGTTTTACAGGTTAATTGTTTAACGTACAGAAATTGAAAATTTTAAACTAGATAAACAAATTTTATAAGTATAGTTTATTAATAGAGATTTAAAAAACGAAAAAAAATTAAGGAAATTAATTTTTGTTTTCTAGATATATTAAAAATGTAGGTTAACAAAATTTCGAGCTACATCCATAAATTTTATTTTAACTTGTTTTACTACTGAAATTCTTATAAACTGAAATATAATTTTATTTAGTACTTGAGAGCGTTACTTTATGATATTCCATATTTGTTTTATTTACAGCAAACTTTCGTTATGAGTCCGCCAATTTATATTTCTATTGTAAACATTCCCCCTCCATGACCGAAAAAAATTAATTTCAGTCTCTCTTTATAAGATCGGAACATTGCTATTGATGTTTAATAAATAATAACCTAGTGTAAAGCTTACGATTAGTGCAATTCATAAATCATCCTGTCAGAATCAAATAACTTACAGGAGCGTAAAAACAAGTGCGAGGGTCAAAAATGACAATGTATTGTAATTTTAAAATCTATAATACAGTAACCTGTTGTGAGTTCGCTTACGAGGCTGTAGAAAATATAATTATAAGAATTTCTATATCGCCACTTCTGGTTAGTAGTTGACCGCCCTAAATCGCACTTCCCGTACTTTTCAAGTGTGTGAGTATACTGTACCCTATCTCATATAAGGACAATGCCGATCGTTTAGATTTTAAAAAAAAATCATATAAAGAGTGTTCTCTACACAATTTGTTTTTATATCTAATAATAATAGTAATAATAATAATAATAATTTGGTTGTGTATTTGTGCGTATTTTATCGCACTAATAATACAAGTGTTGTAAGTCAAAATTTATAAAATTTAACATAACATTAAACTCAAGTAAATATTTCACTACCAGTATTTTCTTTAATTATTGGCAAAAAGATAATTGCTTGAATTTCATTTAAAGAACACATAAAGCATTCATTTCTTTGTACCTATGATAGGAAGTTATTAAACAGTTTTTCGTTGGTTCTGAAAAATAATCAAAACAGCACTATTATATTAGTACTTTATTAGTGCGATATGTCAAATGGATCTATAGCCAGAAACAGGTAACTACGTACATACGCACATAATATAATACATGACTACATGAGGCGTTTGTTGTGTGTGGTGATATCAGTTCAGAGTTCGACGGTGGGTTGCGAGGTCGAAGAGGTATGTACCTGCCTACATAAAGTTTATTTTTTTGGAGTTTACACAAATGATTTCTCTCTTTATATTATTATGTATTAAAAATTTATGTAATTAAACAAATTCAAAAAAATTTTAAGGACATAATAATATATATTATGTAACAATTTTTGTGTACTGTCGATTTATCAAATGTTCCCTCATAAAACTTTACATGGCCACGCTCCTTTAAATATTGTTTACAATAAAACATTCTTTTTTATCTATGTTTTTTATTCACTAAAATAATTTTGTTTTATAGTTCCGTGCTTACATAACACTAATACATGTGGTAGTTGACCAAAACAAGTTTTGTTCATTCATCGCGCGGATTATATTACAAACTTTGTTTGACTAACAATATTATTTACAATTTCTATAAAAGATTTTAAAAAATTTTTTAAAGAAAATATGTGTTGACAATATCATTAATAAATAAGTGTACTCACACCCTTGAAAAATAGGGGAAGTGTGAGTTAACGGCGGTCGACTACTAAGCACAAGTGGGGGTACAGGAATTCTTAGAATTATATTCTCCTACAAGCCCGTAAGCGGACTCATAAAGAGATTTTACAGTATTTAATTTTAGTGACAATATGAATGATATGAATGATATGAGGAAACCACTTTGATTTTCACTATCCATCTCTGTTGAAACATAGAACGAAATAATTCGATTATTATTTCATTACCAAAAATTCGAATTAAAAGTTATACTTACGACACTGTGGGAGAAGACAGTATGCATTAAATGCCAACAATTGTTTTTAAATATTCTAGCACTAGGTACATTACAAACATGTTTGTGACTTCATTGTCGAGCATGTGCATGGGCATTTGAGACGAGTGAAAAAAACACTCATTTTGTACGTGTTGCATACAATATTTTTTGCAATTCTGATTTAAAATAGTAAAATTTTATTAATAACAGTTATTATTTTAATTATATATAAACCTATGTTATATGTATTTATTTTTCATATTTGTTATAATAATTCATGGGTAACTACAGTTTATATTCACTATTATATCGTTGCTGCAAAAATGTATCATAAACAAAAAAAATTATATTTATTAACTAAATATTATTTAAATCTAGTAAGCAGATTATTTACAAATGTTGAATTGTTTATTTGTTGACTGCCTTCAAAGAAAGACGTGTTTCTCTAACAAGAAATATTTTCATTCATAAAATGTGTGAATTAATAAATAACATATCAATGGATGTAGAAATAGCTGCAGAAGCTGCAATATCAGCGTTATTACCAAAAAATCAAATAATTTGTACGAAATCGCCTACAATAAATTCTGTGAGTGGTGCAATGAGCAAAAAATTGAAATAGTAGACGAAAAAATATTGCTTGCCTATTTTTCACAAAAAATGGAAAATCAAAGAGCTTCAACTATGTGGAGTCACTATTCAATGTTAAAGGCTACACTCAGATTGAAAAGAAACATAGATATTGGTAAATTTACTACATTAATGGCATTTTTAAAAAGGAAATCAGAAGGCTATAAAGCAAAAAAAATCTAAAATTTTCACTAAAGAACAAATCGCTAAATTTCTACAGTCACCAGATGACAAAAATTATTTATTAATGAAAGTAAAAATTTACATGTATGCATATTTTATTTTCAATTATTTATATATTTTTAACTTAATAAGTGGAACTAATAGTGGGTATTGCCGGTGCTTGTCGTCGAGACGAACTTATCCAAATTAAAATTTCAGATATTGAAGATATGGGTGATTGTATAAAAATTTCTGTGCCGGATACAAAAACAAAAACTTCAAGAGAATTTATTATAACCAAGGGAAATGTGCCAAAAATAAATATGCTTGATATTTTTAGAAAATATATGAACCTGCGATCACAAAATACGACACTTTCTCGTTTTTTTCTAGCCTACAGACATGAAAAATGTGTTTCGCAGCCAGTGGGAATAAACACAATTGCAGAATTTCCAAAAAAAATTGCACAGCTTCTAAATTTACCTAATTGTGACCAATATACTGGCCACTGTTTTAGACGATCATCAGCTTCATTATTAGCCGACGCTGGCGTAGATATATCGATACTTAAGCGCCATGGCGGGTGGAAATCTAGTACTGTTGCAGACGGCTACGTAGAAAATTCAATTGAAAATAAGAAAGAAATTTTAATTAAAATATTAGGAGGAACAAAAGATTCTTTAGAAACATCTTCAAATGTGCAGGAAATTATAAATATAAGTAAAGAAAATTCTCCCCTGACCCCTGTAAATTTTAGTAAAGTAAAAAATTGTATTATTAATATTTATAATAAATAAAAATTCAATAAAAAATGGAAATACGATCGCAGTTTACTAAAAATTTGATATATTTATTAAAAAAAAAAAAAATTCAAAATATTTATTTTAAATAGTTCATGAATAACTAACTATGACTTGCAGCGTTACTGTAGGAATGAAAATTGCTTAATTACTTTTTTTCACGCGTAAGTAAAAAAGTAAGCCCTTTTGACACTATCACAGGCAACTATAAAGTTAACTTTTTAATTCAGAATTGCAAAAATTGTTTTTATCTGTATTATTACTTTATAATTCAATTTATAATTAACTAGGTTAATTATAATTAACTTTAAGAATAATGTTTATGTACATAATTAACAAGTTTGCCAAAATGATAAAAAATTTAATTTGGACAATGAAATTTTAATTTTTTTGGAATTAAGTTATATTCAAATAATTAACCCTTTTCTGCTCAGCAGTTTTAGATCATTACTGTTCGACGATATTAACAAATCATTAATTATTTATCTGAATACTTATTGATAAGAATTAAATAGCTTGCACATATGTTCTATTATGCCAGAACGCCAATGGGACAATGCAATTTAATTGCCTATATTCAGGAGCAAGTAAAAACATTACAGATTTTTAATAGTTCAGAAAATACATATTGTATAGTCCGTTGTAAGAATAATGGGGTTATTTTCTACTAACACATGCATTACTAATTGTAAGTTGTATTATGTATATATTACCTATATTTGGAGTTTTCATATATGTTACTTGAGGGTCCGATACATTTTGGTATCCTTTGGTATATTTTGGTGCATTTCGGTGCCTTTTGGTGTATTTTGGTCTGGTGTCATTTGGTGCATTTTTGATGTATGTTCGTGCCTTTCGGTTACTGTTCAAAGATACTTTATTTTTAACAAATCATTAATAATTTATCTGAATACTTATTGGTAAGAATTATATAGTTTGCATATATGTTTAATTGTAGGAGAACGTCAATGGAACAACGCAGTTTAATTGCATTCAGAGTAAGTAAAAACATTACCTGTTGTATGTAAGAAATAATAACACTCACATAATTTTAAAATACATATTTTATTAAAAAATTAACGTTAGAAAGTATATAGCTTTTGGAAAAGTTACACTACTGTTTTAGTTTACAATAATTTTTAACAACTTATTAAATTTTGAGTCTTTATTTTAGCGCCTCCTATAGGGTCGTAAGGATTATCTTTTACCCGCAACTTTTTCATCAACATCGTCGGCGACTGTATTCTCGTCATCATCAGCTCCTCCTTCACTTGCAATAGCTTCTTGTCGCTAGCAGATGTTTTTTCATCGCTATCTTCGTCATCATTGGGAGTGACTCAAAAAACATCTGCTAGCGACAACGAAGCTATTGCGAGTGAAGGAGAAGCTGGTGATGACGAGAATACAGTCGCCGACGATGATGATGAAAAAGTTGTGGGTAAAGGGTTATACTTACGACCCTAAGGGAGGCATTAGTAATGATCTAAAACTGCTGAGCAGAAAAAGGTTAATTAATAAAATATAGCTTAATTCTGAAAAAAAATTAAAATTTCCTTGTCCACATTAAATTTTTTATCATTTTGGCAAACTTGCTAGTTATATACATAAATATTATTCTTAAAGCAAAATAAAGATTAACTGCATGATTTAGCATTTAATTAGAAATATGGCGGAGTCAGTCAATTTGCTATTTTTTCAAACTTAATTCCGAAAAAATTCCTGTGGTTTTAGTGCCTACAGGGGGTCTTGAGTCACTCTTCAAAACGACGAGAGTTATTTACTTTCCACCCTGTATACGTATATATTCATACAGCGTCAAATTACATGAAAGAATGTCGCGTTTTTTTTTGCATTTTACATAATTTTCAATTCGTTGCTTAGAAATAATTATATATAATAATATTTTTTAGTATTTATTAGTTTATTTGTTTTAGTATTTATTTGTTATCTCATAAGCATAAATTTTCATTTAACACTTTATTTTCAATCCTGTTAAATTATTTCTAGTCTATCAGTACCGAGTTGCATTTAAAGACATTGACAAAATTACACCTTTTTCATATTTACATTTATTAAAAATATTATTTACTGTTGTAAGTAGATTTTTTGATTTTGGCTTACATTAACTTTCCAAATTTTATGTGTTTTAGTAGATAATTTAAATAAAATTTAGTTATTTTCCTTTTCTAGAATTAATAAAAATTCAAACATGGCTCCGTATTGTGTGAATGCCCCTTAAGTATAGTTAATTCCCAAGTGTAGACAATCAAATGCATCAAAATGAATCAGACCCTCGAGTAACATATGTGCAAGTTACACTACAATCCCTTGGTGTATACACAAAATGGTGTCCTTTTGAAACCTCTTCCACTGTAAGTATAAGAACTTTCAAAGTATCAGAGAATTATGTAATTTTGTGTGATACGAGATACTAAACAAAATGGTGTTCTTTTGAAACTTTACTATGAAAATTGTGAATGTAGGCGATATTTATGGATAATATAACATGGCAATGTCTGTGTTAGTGAAATAACCTTTGAGTATAGGCAATATGTAAACATAATAAGTACTGTTAAAAAATTTACTTTGTAAAATACTACTTTTTGAAAATTTTACTTTGCAAAATCTCACTATTTTGAAAATTCTTGATGACATGTTCCGATCAATATTTTCATTGTAATGCAAAAATAACAGCTAACAATTTTCTTCTTAGGGCACAATATAAGAATTTTATAAACATATTTATTTAACACCGTGGTCGACACTGACGTCATAAGACGTCGAGCGCATTTTTGTCAACCTTATAATTGTTGGAAATAATTTTTTTCCAATGCTATCAAAATCCCGTGAATTCCTGCCCCGGAAATTGCTTTAGACATTAAGTATATTTTACCGCTAAGATAGGTTCTACTGTATAAAATCAAAAAAGTGAAAATCAGAACAGGTTTTGCTGCACACATGCTTTGATGTATCATATTACCTAGGTGACATATGCCGCATTAAGTATGGATGCTGGTTGCAATTACGCGGACTAATGACGCTATGCACATGGCAATAAAAATTACTTCATGGCCTTGGAAAAGGCAATTACACACATCTCGATGATAAAAGAATTTATCATTTTACAGTTGTATTCAAAAATATGTGAACATGTTAGCTTATTTTTATTTTTTAATGGTGTATGTTAATAAAAGTATAATAGTATTTTTATCATATGCAGTTTAAAACTCACTAGCGTATATAATTATTTTAGACACTAATAAATTATCTTCTAATGACGTTAACAATTAACTGCTGACAAGTTTAAACCTGCAATAAACATGTTTTCAGAAAAAAATATATAAATTTTATACAATCATGCAAGTTAAAACCTGTCTATCAACAAATATAGGGTATGCCCTCTAATGGAGTCATAAGCATAGAAAAGTTTAAAGCTGCATAAACGTGTTTTCAGATAAAAATATACAATCAAGAAAGTTAAAACCTGTTTATCACCAAATATAGTATGCCTTCAGTTAACAAGCACAGACAAGTTTAAACCTGCATAAACCTGTTTCAGATAAAAAAATATATAAATTTTATACATTCAAGCAATTTAAAACCTTTCTATCAATAAATATAGAGTATGTCATCTAATGACGTCACAAGCACATAGAAGGTTGAACCTATTTCACGCGGAATTATCAATCTAGGTGCAGAGTTCGCTAGTATTCTATTAGTGAAAAGTATAACTATCAAAGGATTTTCAGCGCTACTATTGACAATTTTTCAAATTTACGAACAGGGTTCGCTAGTATCCAGACTAGCAGCGCTATCTAGTAGTGAAAAATATACGAGCAGCGCCATCTATTAGTGGAAAGTATAACTATCAAAGAATCTGCAGCGCCATCTCTTGACAATTTTTCAAATTAACGCAAAGAGTTCGCTAGTGTTCAGATTAGCAGCGCCGTCTAGTAGTGAAAAGTATAATTCTTAGGTTAAGCTAAGTTCGCTTAGGTTCCGTTAGGCTGGGCTCGAGGACCGGCATAGGACAGCTGCCTCCTTCCTAGGTCATTCAAAAAACCGGCTGGTAGGTAGGTGGTTCTTGATTGCCAATATTTCTACTACTTCAAGATGTTATAATTTCATAGTAAAATGCATAATTATGTGTTTTTAAATGATTCTGCATGAGGAAAAGTTATTTGAAAAGTTTATTGATGGTTATAGAGGCCGAAATATGTAACAGAAATGTAAAAACATAAAATAAAATAAGTTGTACCTATTTGCAAAGTAAAAATAATTTTTATTTGTAATAGAATCTCCTATAGAGTACAGTTTAGGAGCAACAGTTTTCATAATGACTCTCATTATTATCAAAAAGTAAATTTTCGAAATAACAAATTTTTTATTGGCAATTTCGAACAAATGACAGATCTTTATAGAATAGACGTCGTTCAGTCAGTTCATCAGCTTGTAGTACAAAATTCTTTGAATTAGATGTTTCCAGGTTCTCGTATTAGATCTATATAATGTATAAGATATAAGATATCTTGAAAAGTTTTAACTGAAATATAGAGTACATTATATACCTCTGCATACATTGTCTGGCAATACAGAGCTTGCTGTTTGAAGTACCACTTCACACGTCGATATATTTACATATTACACCAATACAATGACTAGTAGATTTGTTAATATACGTTTATAGAGTATAAAAGTATTCAACGGTATTGATGGTAAAGTGGGTTATTGTTGAGTGCAGAAAATAGTATTAAATTGTTCTGTTTAAAATAGTGATGTCGGATGATTAATCGATTAGTCGGTTTAGTCGACTAATTTTGTTTACATTTAATCATTTTTAAGGCGACTATGTTACCCTCGATTAAATGACTAAAATGATTAATTTATTTTAGGTGACTAAAAACGACTAATTTAATACTCTTTCTGTATATTTTACTGAACTCCAAAAAAAAGAAAACTAGGAAACTACTTATTTGTATGATTTTTCACGTCTATGTGATACATATTGTGATATTATGTCATATTCTTTTTTTAGAAAAAAAATATTAAAATTGTAATTAAATTCAAAAGAAAATACCGTTTTTGAATGAGTTACATAGGTTACGTTATTTATGAATTCGACTAAAAATTAGTCAATTAGTCGACTATTGTATGCTCGATATTTTCGACTAATGATTAATTTTGTCTGAAAAACAACTTTAGTCGATTAACCGACTAATTGCTTGTCAACTCGACATCACTAGTGTAAAATGCACTAAGAACGAAAACGTTCCTAAAATAAAAAAAAACGCCGTGAGCAGCGGAGCCCCATCACGGAAGTCGAATTTTTCCTTTCATCTTCCGTATTGAGTGTCTACAAGCGAAATATAATTGAAAGTCCACAAGCGATTTGTAATTTTTTGGTTTCAAAACTGATGATGAGTGTCCGGTTGATCGGGGCTTTAAAAAAAGGTTTTAAGTTTTTAAGGGCTGAATCTCAGTAAATTTCAATTTTGTGCCGATAGCAGTTAACAGGGAAAAAGCCAACACAATTCGTACGAGGGCATTTCTATCCATGCTTATCCGCCAATTGCCTTTGTGTTTTATTTTTAAATATTAAAAAAGGAACTGAAATAGTAAACTGGAAGGCTTTTATGAAGATATTTTTTCTTTCCCAAAAAATCCAAAATTTCTATTTTATAAATAATAAAAATCCAAAATTCCTAATTTATAAATAAACAGTGACTTTAATAACATTTTCAAATTACTTAATATGTATGTATTTCATTTGTTAAAAAATTGTATTCACTTTTTTTTAAATTTTTTAAAATTACTATTCGCCTACTTGTATTTAGAATAAAAGTAATGCATTTAAAACACATTTAAAAATAGCATTCAATTCCGATGTAAAAATGGAAGAAGTGGGGGGAAAAGTAATGTGGACTCCCTAAAAGGTACTAGCTGGATACCAACTGAATACACGTACAAAATTTCAGCCCTCTAGGTTTCCTTAGAGAGTCTCTAGACGTGTTAGAAAACAAGCAAAAAAATTAAGGAAATATTGGCGTAAAAATCGTGGGGGTAAGGGTTAAAAATTGAAACCCCCCAAAAACAGTGTCTGGCTATTAGCTTAACCTGTACACAAAATTTCAGCCCTCTAGGTTTACTTTGGGAGATTTTGACCCGAACGAAACTGTTAAAAAACAAGAAAAATCATGTTCTCTTGGGTATAAAAATGGTGGCGGTAGGGTTTGAAAGTTGAGACTCCCAAAAGGCACCCCCTTGATACTAACTCAATCCGAATACAAAATTTCAGCCCTCTAGGTTTATTTGGGTGACCTGTGCGAGTGGTACAAACTTCGAAAACGTCGAAAATGCATGAAATTGTAGTTTAAAAATGAGGGGGGTGGGGGTAAAATATTAAAACCTCCAAAAAGCGCAACCTAGGTACGAACTTTATCAACACACCAAATTTCAACCCTCTACGTTAATTCTGGGGGACTGGGGGCCTGTTAGATCCAGCGAAAATTGTTTTTCCCCCCTCTACTCCCACCAAATCATCCTAGGAAGCTGAATTTTGGATATGTTGTAGATAATTGACCGAAACATTATTTCCAACCGGTTTGGAAAAGTTTTATTGCTTTTCCGCCCCCCACCACCCCCTTAAAAGTTGGGTCGGATCAAAAATTTTCCCAAAATTTGACCCCACTTTGATAGTATGAGGTGCCTCGAAAATGAGCCCCATTTACCAAATTTCACCTCTTAACTTCCATAGGGGGGCCCTACAGAAATTAAAAGGTGGCGGGAATATATATATATATATATATATATATATATATATATATATATATATATATATATATATATATATCAGACATTTTTTTTCTACATATTCGTGTTCTACGGGTCCAAAAACGGATAGCGCCCCTACTCTCGCCTCTCACCGTTCTTGTCGTATAGACTGTATAAGTCTAATTTTTTCAAGAAAAATTCGACTAAAAACAAAATTTACAAGTTAATAGATACAACATAAATATTCGAAATATTTACTGTTGTATCTATAACCATAATATTAACTATAACCTTAGGTCTTTATAATTCTGTATAACAAAGGTTTTCAGAAATAAACTCTGCTTGTAAACCACCAAATTTAATTCGATGAAGTAGAGCAGGGAATAGTCGCTACTAATGATTACTGTAAATCAGGCGTTCCAAAAGTTTTGCGTCGATGCACAGTGGTCTAATTTCCCAAAGAACCGTACAAGAATCAAAAATTAGTTTGAGTAAAACCAAAAATGGGCAAAATTAAAAAAAAATTAGTTTTATTGAAGTTAGTTTTATTAGAAACAAAAAATGGTACCGTAATTGCGGATTACTTGAGCCCAGATTTACAAATCATCTGATAATTTCAAAAACTGAGCGTAACTGTTATATTTATTTGGGATAGGAAATTCAGTATATTAATCTATATATGACTACGGTTAGTTTATTATATAATATGGATCTTTTTCTTATGGCTCATAAATTTTATAGCTTTTTAGATTTTGTGGTCAAGTTAACCTCAAGATCGGGTTACTTGAGCCCAAACCTAAATTTCTAGGTGATTTTCATTTGAAGACAGTTTGAGACCATGTAGGATGTTGGTTACTAATTAAAACATTGTACATATAAGGAAATTTATTTATTCAATACTCTTATCGCAGCATCCTGCATAACCTAACGAATTTCCGTTTACAAAAATTAGTTTTTCTCGGCAACTAGTTGACATAGAATAATAGTTTAAAGACCTTTTTTGTGTGATTTTTTCTCCTCGTTTCAATAGTGTAAAAATTTTTAAATAAGGAGAAGTTTTGGAAAAAAGTTAATTTTTTTCATGAAAATCTCCAAAAATAACATGTTTTGGGCATCAGACGTGCCTGGTTAACGAACTTGTCCAACGCTTTAGGACTTTTGGGAATTTCTGCTATAGTCTTGCACCATTTTATACCAAAGTTATAATGGGCTCAAGTTACCCTAATTTTAAGGTTATTTTACTGATTTATCAAAACCTTAATTTAAAAAATTAACGAAATGGTTGGCATATGAACATATCTGAATTTAGTTTAGTAATGAACCAAATATTAAAATTATACACTTACCTTCCTTTGTAGGCTACCACAATTATTTTTACAGTCAAAAGTTAGCAACGTAACAAAAGATCAATTTCAAACAGAGAGTAAACAACACTTGCGTCACCTCTAGTGTCAATTTTCAGAACTACCTAAACTTAAAAACGTAAACCTACTGCTGTTACCTATTAGCTAAACATCTAACTTATTTCTATTGCTGACTAATATATAAGCACAAAACAGAAAATAATACTTTTTCCGTTTTGGGCTCAAGTTACACCACAGGGCTCAAGTAACCCGCAATTACGGTATATAAAGCTTTTCCAAGGTCTCTGATTATGAATTTGATATTATTATGTTGACAATTCAAAATGACAGGCCCAAAATGGCGGGCAAAATTAAAAAAAATTAGTTTTATTGAAACGAAAAACGGTATATAAAGGTTTTCAAAGTCGTTGATTATGAATTTGATATTATTATTTTAAAAATTCAAAATGAAGGCTCCAAAATGGCAGAGAAAAATAAAAATTTAGTTTTATTGAAATAAAAACTGGTATATAAAGGTTGTCAAGGTCGCTGATTATGAATATGAAGGGAGACAAGAAAAAACTGAAATTGGTGTAAAAAACGAAGGGGCAGACTGGGGCAATAATTTTGTTCTTTTTAAAATAATCTACATACTTCATACTTTGTTGAAAAAAAGCAAATCTTCCAACTCGATCAAACTCATAACTATTTTTTATAAATAAACACATTAACAATGCAATATTTCTGTGTAATAAGGACACCATATAGAAATATTCAATTACCCTTTACCACATATCCATAATGATTACTCACCTTCATTTTCAACTTCCATCACATTTGATTTCAGAAACACACGTGCAAACAAAAGTAATTAAAGAACAACTAGAAGATGCGTACGAGACCGGTACTCAGTTAGTTGTGTTTGACCTTCTCTTATCTGGTAATGCAGATGGTATAATTGACTGTCAGTTTGCACCGAGGTGCAGTGGTGTCCCTCCTACGGTATTACGGGGTAATAAGTTCAAAATTTCAAACTTCACTTTTCTCACTTTTGTCCGCTTTTTCTGACATTGGACGACTGTGCGTTGGGCAAAATTACATATAACGTAGAAGCCCTTATACCGGAACGCGATCATATGTCGGAATAGTTTTGACATTTATATATTAATGAAGTTATTTCTGAAAGAAATCTCTGATAACAAAGATTATTATTAATAGAATGATTGTTTTTTAATTTAAATTCACCTCGCATTTAATACTTCCTTACTCAACATTTTCCAGTTAATTTTCCAGGTTCGCACAATAAAACTATACAAATAATTTTTATTAGTCCAGTTATAAAAGCTAAATCGCCTTTTCTATTTGGTTTAAATATTATTTATATACGTGTATTACTATTCAATACAAATATAACCTCTTGTATGTAACGTATATAAAATAAAAAAAACGCCGTGCGCAGCGGAGCCCCATCACGGAAGTCGAATTTTTCCTTTCATCTTCGGTATTGAGTGTCTACAAGCGAAATATAATTGAAAGTCCACAAGCGATTTGTAATTTTGGTGGTTTCAAAACTGATGATGAGTGTCCGGTTGATCGGGGCTTTAAAAAAAGGTTTTAAGTTTTTAAGGGCTGAATCTCAGTAAATTTCAATTTTGGCCGATAGCAGTTAACAGGGAAAAAGCCAACACAATTCGTACGAGGGCATTTCTATCCATGCTTATCCGCCAATTGCCTTTGTGTTTTATTTTTAAATATTAAAAAAGGAACTGAAATAGTAAACTGGGAGGCTTTTATGAAGATATTTTTTCTTTCCAAAAAAATCCAAAATTTCTATTTTATAAATAATAAAAATCCAAAATTCCTAATTTATAAATAAACAGTGACTTTAATAACATTTTGAAATTACTTAATATGTATGTATTTCATTTGTTAAAAAATTGTATTCACTTTTTTTTAAATTTTTTAAAATTACTATTCGCCTACTTGTATTTAGAATAAAAGTAATGCATTTAAAACACATTTAACAATAGCATTCAATTCCGATGTAAAAATGGAAGAAGTGGGGGTAAAAGTAATGTGGACTTCCTAAAAGGTACTAGCTGGATACTAACTGAATACACGTTCAAAATTTCAGCCCTCTAGGTTTCCTTAGAGAGTCTCTAGACGTGTTAGAAAACAAGCAAAAAAATTAAGGAAATATTGGCGTAAAAATCGTGGGGGTAAGGGTTAAAAGTTGAAACCCCCCAAAAACAGTGTCTGGCTATTAGCTTAACCTGTACACAAAATTTCAGCCCTCTAGGTTTATTTGGGGAGATTTTGACCCGAACGAAACTGTTAAAGAACAAGAAAAATGATGTTCTTTTTGGTATAAAAATGGTGAGGGTAAGGGTTAAAAGTTGAGACCCCCAAAAGGCACTCCCTTGATACTTACTCAATCCAAATACAAAATTTGAGCCCTCCAGGTTTATTTGGGTGACCTGTGCGAGTGGTACAAACTTCGAAAACGTCAAAAAAGCATGAAATTGTAGCTTAAAAATGAGGGGGGTGGGGGTAAAATATTGAAACCTCCAAAAAGCATAACCTAGCTATGAAGTCTATCAACACACCAAATTTCAATCCTCTACGTTAATTCTGGGGGGCTGGGGGCGTGTTAGATCCAGCGACAATCGTTTTCCCCCTCCCTACTTCCTCCAAATCACTCTAGGAAGCTGAATTTTGGATATGTTGTAGATTATTGATCGAAACATTATTTAAAACCGGTTTGGAAAAGTTTTATTGTTTTGTTACCCCCCACCACCCCCTTAAAAGTCGGGTCGGAAAAAAAATTTGCCCAAAATTTGACCCCACTTTGATAGTATGAGGTGCCTCGAAAATGAGCCCCATTTACCAAATTTCATCTCTTAACTTTCATAGGGGGGCCCTACACAAATTAAAAGGTGGCGGGAATATATATATATATATATATATATATATATATATATATATATATATATATATATATATATATATACAAGGTGGTCCAGAATTATGTACCGTAATTGCTAGAGCTGGTAGTACGTTCAAAAATAATGGTACCTGTTCATGTACACTTTTTTTCAAAACTCAATAATAAGGGAGATAAAGCAGAGGGGTAAAATGTAGAGGGGTGGAACGAAACTAACTTCTTCTTTTAAAAACAATTTTGGGCGCTTTTGATTACTCGATTCATAATCTAGGGGTGCGCATGAACATTAAGATACAGGGTGGTCCAGAATTATGTACCGTAATTGCTGGAGCTGATAATATGTTCAAAAATAATGGTACCTTTTCATCTACACTTTTTTCCAAAACTCAATAATAAGGGAGATAAAGCAGAGGGGTAAAATTTGGAGGGGTGGAAGGAAACTAACTTCTTCTTTTAAAAACAATTTTGGGCGCTTTTGATTACTCGATTCATAATCTAGGGGTGCGTATGAAAATTAAGATAATTAAATTTATGGTATCAATTATTCCATCACTTATGATTAGGGGATAATTTTGAAATAGATACTTCTACTTCAAATTACTCGAAAACGGTAATATTTATCGAAATGTAACAAGTATACCTTTTTTGCGTGAAATTGTCTGAGGAATTATATTATCAAGGATTTTGTTTAAATAATTGCAAGTTAAAAAAGAAAAGACGTGATAACGCACACCTACCACCCAAAACTACCCGTTAGTCATGAGTGGTGGAATAAGTGTTGACATAAATTTAATCCTTCTAACACAAAATAAGTACCCCTAAAATATCAATCCGTTATTCAAAAGCGTTTGGAAAATATTTAAGAAATAATGGTTTTCGTTTCACCCCTTTACAGAGTTGTATCTCCCTTATTATTGAGTTTTGAAAAAAAGTGTACATGAACAGGTACCATTATTTTTGAACGTACTACCAGCTCTAACAATTACGGTACATAATTCTGGACCACCTTGTATATATATATATATATATATATATATATATATATATATATATATATATCAGACATTTTTTTTTCTACATATTCGTATTCTACGGGTCCGAAAACGGATAGCGCCCCTACTCTCGCCTCTCGCAGCTCTTATCGTATAGACTGTATAAGTCTAATTTTGCGGAGAAAATTCGACTAATAACTAAATATTTATATTATAAATATTAAAAAAAAAAAACTAAATATTTATGTACGTACGTAAAAAAACTAAATATTTATATTATAAATAGTTTTAATTTCTTTTTGGGTCTAAAATATTTACTTACTGCTTTAAAATCGTAAAATTTTTAATATTAACTTCCCATTGGAAGTTATTGTAATGGGTCCGATTTTACGAATCGCTAATTTTGACATATCTCCACATTGCAAGGTCACTAGAATCCGAATCCATCGTTTTTAGCGTGATGTCTGTGTGTGCGTTCGTTAGTTCGTTCGTTCGTTCGTTTGTGAATTTTTTTTCGTCTCGCATATCTCGAGAATAAATGATGATATCAAGTCCGGACTAATTTCATTAGACGCGTAATTAAAAAATGAAGACCGGATAAAGTTTTCAGCAAAGGGTCTAGCAGACTTACCATATGAAAATTGAACTGACGTCATTGAACCTAGTTTAACCTTTCAAATATTGCTTAATTGCCGAAAGTACTGACACCCGTGATTTTAGATCTCTGCTCTCACTTATAAGGGAGATATGGGGATAACAACCCCTAACGATATTTTCTTTTTTCTCAGAAACTATGATAGATATTTGAATGAATCGAACATCAAAAAATAGATATCAATCAGCTCTATATTTGGTTCTTTTTTATATTTTTTGATTCATTTTCAGAAGTGTAAAACACTGTATTTATTATTTAAGGGTGGTTTTTTATATGAACCACTGGAGATACACTAACCAAATAAATATTATATAATCATCTAACGTTTATTGTCCGCAAAAAAAAATGCATTTATACTTTCCAGCCGTCATATTGAAGGCACTATTGTGTAAGGTCAATTTTGCCACTCATGTTTGAAAAGTAGGGTTCATAATCTTTAATTTGAGTTATTGTAGACCTATTTTAAGTAACACCAATTTTGGACAGCATGGGGTCTCCCGTTCAGAAAGAATGCCCCATATGTGTAATTTAGATATATTAGATGTAATAAGGTGATAAAAATATAATATCAATTACATATTATATTCGTTGTTATTTTTAACCATGTTCCACCAAATGAAAACTTCTGTATTTATAATATGTTAGAGCAGACTCTCAGATGATTATATGATATTTATTTGGTTGGTGTATCTCCAGTGGTTCATATAAAAAACCACCTTTAAATAATAAATATAGTGTTTTACGCTTCCGAAAATTAATCAAAAAATATAAAAAGTACCAAATATAGAGCTGATTGATATCTATTTTTTGGGGTTCGATTCATTCAAATATCTATCATAGTTTCTGAGAAAAAAGAAAATATCATTAGGGGTTGTTACCCCAATATCTCCCTTATAATTGAAAGCAGAGATCTAAAATCACGGGTACCAGTACTTTCAGCAAACAGGCAATATTTAAAAGGTTAAACTAGGTTCAATGACGTCAGTGCAATTTTAATATGCTAAGTCTGCTGGACCCTTTGGATTAGCTGTTTGTTTTTTGTGATAAAAAAACGGAATTAACTTTATTAACATAACATAGATTATATGGATTTTTTACCATGTCTTTATTATATACTGGCCTAAGAACCTTTCTTGATGTTAAAAACGTCAGTAAATTATTATAAAGTTTATAAAATAAAAAAATAAAAAGCAAAAAAAAAAAAAAAAAACGGAAAAACGAAATAAGAAACTTTTTGTGAAATATTATTGGTCTCGCGTACCTTGAGAACAAATGATGTTATCATTTGTTTGAAAAGGGTGGAGCCCCCACCCTTAGGTACAGAAGGTGAAGCCCCCAGTGTGGTGCAAGAGGCAAAGCCACTATCTGGGGCCCAGGGCCGGAGTCCCCTGAATTAAAAAAAAGTTATTCATGTGCAATAGTCTTTAAGGGAATCCAATGGGAAGTGGACAATGTGGGTATACCTGTCTTTCCAATTTTTTTTTTTTTATTTCTCAGCGTATAATTAATTGGTAAATAAAAAAATATTGATTTGAAATTTCAGAATTTTATTATGAATGAAAAATTGTGGCCATTTTGACATATTAGTTTTAGTAACTCAACTAAAATAAATTCCACTGTCGTTTTTTACAAGATCACTAGATGGCGAAACCTTATTTGTAGAAAATACAGTATTTTGTTGGTTTATTTACATCAACCATTCTATGTTTCCTACTTTGACATTCTATGTGTCAATAGATGTCACTCTATATGTCATATTGCACGTGTGTTTGCTTATACATTCCGAACTTTTTGTGTTCTGGTGTTCCGATATGTGTACATACAGTTTGTAAAAGGAAAACATTAATAAATAAAAATTTTTGGGTTGTATTTTTTTAAAAACATATTCATTGGATTAAAAAAACTTGCTTTTATGCTTATTAAGAAAAAAATGGGTGTTTAATTTATTTATTAATTTTTATAATCCAGTTTAATTACACACCTAAAAATAGTGTTCCGGTACAGGGGCTTTTACGTTAATACTAAAGTATTTGATGGGCCAAAAAAATTTAAAATAAGGAATGACAGAGAAAAAATGCGTTTGTTTACTTAAACATTGTTGTTTTAGGAAGTTGAATGCGGTGGATCATTCAACCGCAAAACGACTTTTGGTCGATCTTCTGTTTTTATTGACAAATTGGAAATGGTGGTACAGTCTAACAGAAAACTCACCCAAATTTCAGCAACAGATCTGATTCGTATCACTTCTGTAGTTACTAATTTAAAAAAGGAAAAATTGAAATTTATGACATCATTTCGTCATAGAGAGTATGATTTATATGATTTATATGTGTTTATCCTTATAGATCCGAGGTGGTCTTAATACATAAATCATTTCTGGAGGCACTCTTTGGCCCCAATACCGGATTTTCAAAACTACCTTTTTGTTTTACTTTCACCGACTTCGAAACTATCAATATTGTTTCCTCTTCTTTATCGAGGTGCCGCGGCGCATTGTTTAGAAACCTCTGTTATAGTGTGTTATTTTCTCATAATGTACCAAAAGAATTATAACTTCAAAGGAATGTTTGTTTCTTAATTCACTTTACTAACAAGACCGTCAAAATATTTCTATATTACTTTTTTAGCATTTTTGATACATGCATAGTGTATGTTTACTTACGTTACATAATACACAAATAGAAACTCGTCAAGATGGAAAACTGTATAAAACAAAACAATCACGCATTATTGCGGTCATATTGCATTATTTTAAATAGATAATATAACTGTAACAATAAACAATAAAAGCTTTGAAAGCTTTGAGTAGATATGTGAAATAGTATCTCTTCACTTGTATGTAAAATTGCTAGTAAATTTATTTTGAATTTATATGTATCCACAGAGAGAAAAGTATACCTACCTATAGTTAGATACAAAGTAAAAAAAAATCATTAAATATCAACGGTATAAATAGACGGTAAGTTAATGTATATGGCATATGTAGAGAAAAAGGGTCAAGGAAGCATAATGCCTTTTTAATGTGCCTTGTGTTTTATAAGCAACATAAAAACGTACTTTGTTACGTTAAAATATTATAAATTTACCTGCAAGTATTTACAGTAGCAACATGTTTGTATATATGTCGGCGGTCGACTGTTGAATCAGTCAGATTATGATCATGGAATGCCGCAATTTTATAACAGAAAATGTACATTCTGAAATTAAACTAAATTCATTTCACCTAGATAGTTTTTGCGTTAAAGTTATTATTATGTACCAACCACATTCTCGCCGACGTTGGACGAGGTTCCTCGCCGAGTTCTTCGCGGAGGTTGACTAAGGCATATGAATAGCATTATAATCTCAACCGCGAGGCACAACGAAATGACCTTAGTGAAGTAAACACTAATTAATGGACACATTTTTATTAGGGGTGAGTATGTCATGAAATTTCATTAATTAAATAGTAGTTATGTGATTTTGTGTGTAAAAATCACATTGTCATACAGGATGTCCTAAAATAAGTTACAGGCGAAGAGATGACTGCAAAAACCTGGAGCTCATTTATTAAAGAATGAGATTTAAAAATATGGTATAATATTATTAACAGAGTTTATAATGATAAATATAATAACTTTGATTTCTAAAAATAAAATAAAATGTGGCTATAAAATTATTATTTATTGATTAAAAAAATTAAGTGTTTCTTCTTTGGAGTATTGTTCCACCAGTAGTAAATTTACTTTTGTGGCTTTTTTTGAAGGATATTATTGAAATAGTCTGTTAGATTTTTTGTTGGTGTGTTTATTTGGGAAACTATTGATCTTAGTGGCCAGTTTTCTTTATGTATTTTAGGTTTGAAATATATTTTAGGGATCGTATGTCCTGTATTTTGTAAGTGAAGTTTGGTTTTTTTGTCAATTAAATTGTTTTTATATAGTTTATTGGTATACGTTTTTATTTCGTTTTTTATAGTTTCTATTGGGTTTTTTTTAATTTTAAGATATGTGTGTTTGTCATTTAGATGTTGTTTAATTTTGTTTATATATTCTATTTTATTTAAGATGGTAGTTTCTGCTCCTTTATCTGATGTAGTAATGATGATATCTGGATTGTCTGGTGGGACAACACTCCAAAGAAGAAACACTTAATATTATAAGTTATATCCACCTAAACCGTCAACACATTGATTAAAAAAATGATATAGGTTAAATGAACGTGGTAAGACATCATTAAACAAATACAACAAATGAAGCAAAATTAGACGAATCTAATTTTCTCTCTCTTTTCCTTTTTGTTATGTTTATATTAGAGTAATTTACATAGACCAAGCTCCGACCGTATTCTTCGCTACCCCACCAGATGATTCTTTGGAAGTAGTCTAAATAAATCGCAAATACATCCTAAAATATCAATCTCTAGGTCAACTTTGAGAATTCCGTTAAATTATATTTTTAATTAATTTTTATAAGTAGCTCAAATCAGAGGTTTACTTACCTTACAAGATGATTCTTTGAAAATTATCCATTTTATATAAAATTGTGCATATTTTACAAAAAATATGGTCTGCCTCTCGAATTTGAATTTTATTAACTTGACAGACCTATTTAAGTTAATTAATTATCCTCATGAGATCTTCTTTGGTTATTTTTCTAAATTAAAGTTTGGTATCGGCACTATCTAGAAAATATTGTCTGTCTCATAAAAAAGAGTCACGAATATGGCAGACTTAATTTTTAATGTGTATTCATTCGGGCACTGGGAGCAATATCGAGACTTTAAAAACATCTCTTTAATGAACAAAAAGTTTGTTTCTCATGATATTAATGATGCTTACGTTTAATATAAAGATTAAACCTGATTTGTTATTGAATTTTTTAAGTTTTTTTGACAATTATATAAGTAATATCAGTATATAATAACATCTACGAGTACTTATTAAAAATATTAATACTAAATAATGTTATTTTAAATAATAATATTTAAAATTGTAATAATGAAAGATAAAGTCCCTATAAGCGCCGTTAGTACAGGTATCCCCTGAAGAACACAAATACCGTCTTTCGAATTATCTACGCAGCTTCAAACTATTCGATTTTCGAGTAATTCTTTTAAAAAAAAATAAATACATAAATATATTATTCGATATAAAATTAGTTCCAAATATGTCATATAATACGTAACGTCTTTTTTTATTAAACTTTTACACTTTAAACAGAATTCGATTTTTTGTAGTCCTGAACAACACGGTTTCAAAGAGCACGGAAATTAATCGTGTTCTTCGGGAGCTACCTGTATTATATTTTCAGATTGAACAAAAATGTTAATAATAACGAATGATTTAATAATCAAATGACTATGAAGTGGAATTGCAAAAATTTTCTAAATTTAAAAATGCTAAGTTATAGGAATTATTTAAATTGTCACCACGAAATCAAAAAGAGTAAAGCGAGGAGGTAGCAAGACGGGTGATGGTGGTAAGATAGGATTCCTATAGTTCACACCGCCTGAATGCACTAACGACAAGAAAGTATCCACGTTCGTTCTGTCGTCTCAATTAGAGTTAGGCAAAGGTTAACGGTAGAAGTAAATAATTACTTTTGTATGTTAGGATCAAAAAAGTGGTTTCACCTTGTAATATCATTTTCATATATTTTCTACGTTTACAAAGGTGTCAAATATTAAAAATTGGACGTGTATAAGATTGTGGTAATAGAGAACTTAGTAGACTGTTTCGTGTAGTTTGAAACTGTATAGGTAATTCGAGAGACGGTATTCGTGTTCTTCGAGTATCGTGTTCTTTAGGGGATACCTGTACTAATGGCGCTTATAGAGACTTTATCTTTCATTATTACAATTTTAAATATTATTATTTAAAAAACATTATTTAATATTAATATTTTTAATAAGTAGGTATTATTATACAATGATATTATATAATTGTCAAAAAAACTTAATAAATTCAATAACAAGTCAGGTTTAAGCTTTATATTAAACGTAAGCATCACTAATATCATGAGAAACAAACTATTTGTTCATTAAAAAGAAGTTTTTAAAATCTCGATATTGCTCCCAAGTGCCCGAGTGAATACACATTAAAGATTATGTCTGCCATATTCGTTATTGTTTTTTATGAGGCAGACAATATTTTCTAGATAGTGTCGATTCCAAACTTTAATTTAGAAAAATAACCAAAGAATCATCTTGTGGGGTAGGTCTCATGAGGATAATTAATTAACTTCAATAGGTCTGCCAGGTTAATAAAATTCAAATTTGAGAGGCAGACCATCTTTTTTGTAAAATATGCACAATTTTATAAAAAATGAGTAATTTTCAAAGAATCATCTTGTAAGATAAGTAACCCTCTGATTTCAGCTATTTGTAAAAATTAATTAAAAATATAATTAAACGGAGTTCTCAAAGTCGGCCTAGAGACTGATATTTTAGGGTATATTTGCGATTTATTTAGACTACTTCCAAAGAATCATCTGGTGCGGTAGCGAAAAATACGGTTGAAGTTTGGTCTAATAGTAACTTAAAATTGGACGTGTAATTTAAGCAAATTTTCCGGAACAGACCAATAAGCCGAACTCTGAATAAACTATTATGTCAAATAAAGTATGTTTCTAAGGTTTCTGAAATAATTAAGCAAAATCTAAAACGGTCTATGATATCAGCCACCATCCAGTATAATTTCTATGCATAACAGTTATTTATGACCTTTTTTTACAAATTCAAATGCGTAGAAGCAGTCACTAGTTGCCTTAAGTCACCTATAAGGCGACATATTTTAGTGGTAATAATTTTTGGACATCATTTCGCAGATGTTTATCAAGCTATGACAGAGAAAAACAATTTATTTTTCAAAAGATTCGAATTGATATGTAGAAATTTTGGCTGAAACTTACTGGGAGGATTTCTTACAAAAACAAAACCTAAATCCCGGATTAATTTCACATCAATGTGTACTAAAAACGAAAACAAAAAAAAAACTTTTATATACTATCCGTTGCTTATGTAATATCTAAAAATACCTATAAATAAATCTTCAAGTATTTGCTTAGAATAATAATAGGTGTTGCATAGATACGTAGCAATATTTTAAAATTTATAACTTATAAGCACAATGTGTACTTTAATACGACCTATTCTAATATTATGAATATTTTAAAAAAGTCGAGATTTATGAGCACATAATAAATTCTGAAAATTAATCCTTTTACTTTTCGATGATACACTGGCGGCAGTATTAAAAATTGTTTGAATACCTATCCTGTTGAACAGTCACTGTTCGTTTTTATGCAATACGACATGTATTTCAATTACTAAACCATAAAAAAAAAACAATATCTTCGTTTGCCCTATGTGCTGTGTAGTACTATTATTTAATTATTATAAGCACACTCTAATTACAGTAATGTAACAATATACTATCATTATTTTAATGTAATATAAAAATTTATAGCTCTTTTAGTAGATAAGTATAATGAAGAATTTCATTTTATTCTGTTTACGCCAAAAACTACACAGCTCTGTAGTTAAACTGGTTCGTCGATGTTTGAAGACATTAAAAAAGAATCATATTGCCCGATATGACACATTCACGTAATGTTTATTATGTATGTCATTACGTCGTTATAACAATCAGTGCAGTGGCAGTGAAAGTCTCAAGAAAATACTTAAGTTACTCCTACTTAAAATAACAATTTTCACTTGCTTGCTTCCAAAAAATGAAAATTATTGTTGTCAAAAATTTTAGGATTATTATAAAACAAGTCGTCAAGCGCAAGTTGTATTTGCGCTAACAGTGTTCCGTACAATTAGTTGTTTTTATTAACTTTTTGTAACGGGTAACGAGTTTTTTGTAATGAATAAATTCTATTCGTAAAATAAACCATGTTTTTCGATTTCAAAACGATCGTATAATTATTTTGGACTGTTTACGTTTACCAGAAACGAACGGTGATATTTAGTGAATAAAGTAGTTGTAATAACAAGAAAAGGATTTGAACTGTCAATTCGCAATTTTGAGGAAACTTGGTATGTGTGTAGTACAAGCAAAACTAACAGACACGCATTTTTTTAGCTGCCACCGTCGCCATTTAAGGAGTGAAATTACGTCTCACAATTAGGGTAAAATTTTAGTTTTGCTTGATAACTTGAAAACGACGGCGAATAGAAAAAAACTTTAAATTGACAAAACAATTTATTTTTAGAAAGCTTTCTATTGATGTGTATCAATCCAGAATCGGACCTACTGGAGGGACTGTTTAGGTAAAATATAGGGTAAATTTTGAAATAGGGTGGATACGCTTTAGTATATTAAAATTTGAATAACATTTATATGAAAACTACATGAAAAATACTAGTTTACCTGGTTTTGCTCAAAGTGGTTATTTAAAGTCTAAAATCTCAAAACTGGACAGCTAATTTGAGGTGCCAATCGTAATTTTACTGACAATCATCAAAATAAAAATATTCCTATAAAGTTTTCAGCAAGTGAATTGTCTTGTAATTAATAATTGGCTAAAATATATCAAATTATACTAAAACTTTAAATTTTATACAAGTAATTTATTAAAATTTGATTTTGTTAAGTCATGCATATATTATTGCATATAGTTTGGGAAAAGGATGGTAAGAAAGTCGAAAAAGTTATTCAATCTCTATCAGCAACAACAGTTATACTATACAGCCAACAATTTCAGTCGAGGGTCAGTTGCTTCCTCCCTTATTTTTAGTTTTAAAAAAACGTACCGAGCAACTGGGTCCCAGAGTTCAGCAGTTATTATTTAAAGCAAAGAATGTATATGTTTCGACATCTAAACTAGACAAATTCACAACAGAGCATTTTAAGAAGTGGTTTCAAAATATATATTTACCACAAACCGATAAAAAGTCTTTATTATTATTTGACTCGTGGAGTGGTCAGTGCCCAGCTGTTGTGAAAAATATCATTCCTAAAGATAAAGAACTAAACATATTAAGCATACCACCAAAAGCAACAGCGCTTTTACAACCATTAGATGTATATGGCTCCCGGTTTTGGAAGAATTTCGTTCGAACATTGTCTGATTCAATTATCATATAGGATAATGATATTGATCTATATTAATTAATATATATTTTTTTTAAACCGATGTAGATACTCAACCGAAATGTTATAAATGTGGAGAACCAGTTGTTGTAAGATGTGGTTGATGTTAAAAATTTCTTTGCTTAAAACATTTTTTTGAACAGTAGCATTATTGTGAAGGTCATAACCCATAGAATAATGTACGCCTTATTTTATTATTGTAAACTATTTTAAAGATATTAAAACTTTTATAATTTTTCTTACATTCATGCCAAACTAGAACAAATTTCCTTATCCTTATTATTTGACAAAAAAGAAGTATTTTGTAAAATTAATTTTTTTCCATAACTAAATATGCAATAATATTCTTGCATGACTTAACAAAATCAAATTGTAATATTACTTGTATCAAATTTAAAGTTTTAGTCAGACATCAACAAGTATAATTTGATATATTTTAGCCAATTATTAATTACAAGACAACCCACTTGCTGAAGACCTTATAGAAATATTTTTATTTTGGTGATTGTCAGTAAAATTATTATTGGCACCTCAAATTAGCTGTCCAGTTCTGAGATATTAGACTTTAGATTACAACTTTGAGCAAAACAGGTAAACTAGTATTTTTCATATAGTTTTCATATATGCTATTCAAATTTTAATATACTAAACCATATCCACCGTATTTCAAAATTTACCCTAAATTTTACCTGAACAGCCCCTCCAGTAGGTCGGACCCTGGATTTGTTCACATCAATAGAAAGCTCTCTAAAAATAAAGTGTTTTGTTAGTTTAAAGTTTTTTTCTATCTGCCGTCGTTTTCAAATTATCAAGCAAAGTTAAAATTTTTCCCTAATTTTAAGGGGTGTTTTCATCCCCTAAATGACGACGGTGGCAGATAAAAAAAATACGGGTCTGTTATTTTTGCTTGTACTACATATATACCAGGTTTCATCAAAATTGTGAATTGACAGTTTTAAACCTTTCCTTGTAAGCGTCGCCGCTTTTTTTTTCTTTCTGTAATAATTATTAGCCGTACTATTATTATTATTATAAATAGATAATATTTTAAGTCATAAAATTATTTAAATATTATTTGCCAATTTCTTTGAACAGGTAGCTTAGATTTTCTATTTCTATGGATACCTAAAAATTTTAGAAATTTAGGACCTTGAATCAATTCTCGCTGTTTTTTTTGGAAAAATCAATGTTTTATTCAAAGTATGTTGTAAGGAATATGTCACTCAAAGTATAGCCCATCACTAGTCACTACCTTCTCCCATCTTTCTGGCAGCATCTGAATTCCACATCGGGAAAACGACACGTCTTTCGAGGCTATCCAAGAATCGACCCATTTTTTGATATCCTCATAAGAATCGAAATGCTGCTCAGCCAGGCCATGTGCCATCGAACGGAATAAGTAATAGTCGGAGGGGGCTATGTCCGGTGAATACGGCGGGTGGGGTAGGACTTCTCACTTCAGCGTTTCCAAGTAAGTTTGCACCGACTTTGCAACATGTGGTCGCGCGTTGTCATGTAATAAAATTACTTTGTCGTGTCTCTGCTCGTCTATCAACCGTTTTTCCTTTAAGGCTTGGCTCGAAAACATCAATTGTTGTCGGTAGCGTTCTCCCGTCATAGTTTCATTCGGTCTAAGCAGTTCATAATAAATTACACCTTGCTGATCCCACCAAATGCAAAGAAGAAGCTTCGAACCATGAATATTTGGCTTCGCAAATGATGTTGAATCATGACCGGGCTTACCCCACGATTTTTTACGCTTAGGATTATCATACCGCATCCACTTTTCATCGCTAGTTACGATACGATTCAAAAAACCTTTCCTTCTTTGCCGTTGAAGCAACAGTTCACACGTAAGAAAACGTCGTTGGACGTCTCTCGGCTTTAACTCATGTGGCACCCAGTGCCCTTGCTTCTGTATCATTCCTAATGCCTTCAAACGTTTCGAAACTGTTGTGTCATCTACTTGTAATGATTTTGCAAGTTCAGATAGCGTCTGACATGAGTCTTCTTTAAGTAACTCTTCTAATTCTTTGTCTTCAAACTTTTTTGGTGCGCCAGAGCGTTTTTTATCTTCAAGGTCAAAATCATTATTTTTGAAGCGACGAAACCAGTCTCTGCATGTTGTTTCCGACAGAGCATAGTTACCGTAAGTCTCAACTAAAATTTTGTGTGCTTCAGCTGCAGATTTCTTTTTAATAAAATAGTGTAATAAAATTCCCGGCAAATACTCTTTAGTAGGTACAAAACTCGACATTTTTAGAACTCGAGAAAAAACCTTGTTTACACTGTGACGAACTAACATATATACTGATGTTTAAGCTTATCGATCGTATTTTCTTATTGATGCGTTACCATCTGGAAATACATAAACTTAGTCCTGGTAGTGCTATCTGTTAGAAAACAGCGAGAACTTTTTAAGGACCTATTTATAATAATCAAGTATTATAAACGCGAGCTCAAAAGACCTCCAGAAACTGAGGTGAGGGGAACACAAATTCTGGAATGGGGTCACTACACCCTATCTCCGTGCTAAGTTTCAAATTTTCGCGTCGAGTGGGGTAGGAAATTTTCGCGAAAATTGCCCGTGAACCTCGGACAGATACCGAAGTGATTACATAAGTGTTCCGTTTTGCCATAAGTTTTCCGTTTAGTACGGAACACCAAAAAGATTGAATTACCCTTCTACTGAGTTTGAACTTAAATTGAGGAACTGGATGGAAAAAGGGCATAAATCGACTTACGCCCTTTTTCAGTAGACTTCATTTTCCAATCCTTTATACTTTATAGTGTCTACTTATCGTCACAAAATTTTTATAGCGATTGGAAATCAGTAAATGCTTTTATGTTACGATAATAATAATTTGAAGTACATACGCCATTTTTGCATAGATAGAATTGTGTTTTTAATTAGTAGCTCACAAATAAGAATGAATTTTTACAGTACCTCATTGATAGATAATAGCCTTTTAGAGGTATTTTTGGCTTTACGATGTACAGTGTGATACACAAAAAAAAGATAAGATATAAATTTATTTTTTGCAACAGTTATTTGTGATTTTGTATTTTACATTAGCTATCAATTCTAAAGAACTTTTTCAAACTACATTTTGTTCAATTTCCATAAACTGTGGTACATTACTCTTGAACCATATTTACATTTTTAAGCTCACTCTCTGTACAATCAGGTATTTCAAAATTTTTATGGATGCTTTTTTAGTTTAAGATGTATTAACTTTTACCATAGTATAAATAATAGTATGAATACATACAGTAGATTCACTTGACGTAGATAAAGACAACTATAAATTGCGGGCCAGTCCCTCAATGATTATACAAAATTATTAGGTACACTGTAAAAAATGAGTGTAAAATTACTATTATTATAGTCGCAATATTACTATTACTATAATAGTAAAATTTACTAGTTAGTAGTAAATTTACGCCAAAAATATTTTTTTGTTATTTTTACATATTTGAGGTGTAATTTTACGTAACTGATATGTAATTACGATTATTTTACACAACTGGAGATGTATTCTGAGATATATCTGTGATTTTACTACTATAATTGTGTAATATTACAACTTTTGGATGTAACTTATTGGTATCACGTGATTGATTCTGCGCGATTGACGGCGTCACTTGAGTTGGTTTGTCCATATGTTTGCAGTTACTACTACAATTGTGTAATATCATATCTTTTGGATGTAATTTATTGGTATCATGTGATTGATTCTGCGCAATTGACGGCTTCTGTTGAATTGGCTTGTACATGTTTGAAGTTTATTTTATTATGTATTCGAGGTTAATTTTATAAATGTAGTTTCATAATGGTTTAAACTGTTTTAACAATTAAAATTTTTTTGTAAAAAAGTGTTTTGATGAGTTTAGAAATTCAATATTATAAGGAGAAATATCCGAAAATTATCCTTATTAGAAATTCAATATTGTATTTATTTAAACAGTATAAAATCAGGCAATGGACGTGCATTCAACATGACTGAACTATTTTGGTGTTATATTTGGTGAAAGATAAATAATTCAGTTTCAGTGTTATTTAAGACAAAATTTACCTAGTGATGGCAGTGCTTGTTAAAACTTATTGTGGACTATAAAATATAAATATTTAGTAGTAAAACTGAACAAAATAATGTTTAGCTTCTAATACTTATTTGTAACTTTGGTTGTGTGAACTTATTTTGTGATATATGTTACTAAATACTAAATATATGTTAATAAATAAAATTATTTTTACAAAAACGTGTTATTTTAATTGAATTATCCCTTTATAATGACTATTCACAAAAAGTGATTATAGTTTAGGGATTACTTTGAAGTATATTTTGTAATTAAAATTATATTGTAAATATAATATTACTGAATTCTAGTCATGATGTTATTATCTATGTCTAATACTCATTTTCACTAAATAGTTTCTTCTTCTATAATGCATTTTCAGGACTGATGAGACTTAAAAATAACTAAGAATAAAGTATTAAACAGGTAGGTACCTATTAGAAAGTACTAATTATTAAAATATTTTGTATTATTATATTATATTAACTTTTATATTATATTATAGTAAGTACATTATATTATATTTTAATACATATAGGAGATGTAAAGTGTACACATTATGTGTGTAAAGTTTACATACTTGTTGTGTATTGTACATCTTAAATGTGCAATAATTACATCTTTAATTCGTATTGTACGCAACAAATATGTACAGTTTACATATTTAAGACGTAATATTTTTTAGTGTACTTCACAAAGATGTACATTACGTCGCGTATATAATTTTACTACTATGAAAATAGGAAACCTATCTCCTACTATTATAGTAGTAATTTTTTATTACAGTGTATATGAAGTGCACTTATTGAATGCATATTATATTGGTTTAATATTACTACAGTATCTAGTGGGCAAAAAATAAAATTAGTACAATTAAGACTAATTACTATGGTTTCACTAATATTTTATTGAATTGCATTTAAAAAATCTGAACAAAGATACACTTGTAACTAAGGTAGCAAACGACAATAGTGTTGTATTGACAGTTGTACATATATATATATATATATATATATATATATATATATATATATATATATATATATATATATATATATATAACGAAACGTTTAATGCTTATGAAATTTCGTATGGAGACTCAATTTTGATCTGGCTTGGCTATGTTCTTTAGCCAGACACATCGGATGCCCAGAAGTAGGTTTTTAGAAACGTCTCAAGTAGGTCAATCTCCTCATGAAATAAAAAATGGTAAAATTTTGTCAATAACTTGTTACTGTACTGTTCTAAGTAAGGAAGTAACTTAAAGAAACTGTATTAAGTAATATCTTTTCAATATTTTTTTTTAACAGAAATGATATTTTCAGATATAACATAAGTATGCTTTTCTGTACCGAAACTGTCAAAATCAGTTTAAACAGCTAGGTACGTATCTATCAACTTGGGTATCTATCAACTTCAAGAAGTAATAATTGTGTTTTTTCGTCAGTGCATTTTATTTGTACCTATTTATTTATTAAAATGCAAATCGGTTTTGTAAAAGCAGATAGTACGAATCTGCTAAAAATTGATTCAATGATGTTTGCAAAGTTCTTTGCATGTAACTCAGATTTCTGTTCTGCCGGATTCCGGAATGTTAAAACATCTTTGTAAGTATTAGGTACTTGTTATATTATACTGTTTTTCTATATAAGTGTCAGGTATACCTAATTAGTAAAACAATAATATTGGAAAATGTTAAGTTATGTTTTATTCCCGATGTTAGTGCCAAATTAAGACTTTATTGTTTTTGATCACAGATCTACAAGAGAATCGTACGGTGATGATGCTATTGGGTGCGTGGATGGTTGGATCTTCAATGAAAATAACAACCACGAAGGACATGATAAAAAAGAAGCTAAAAACTGATGAAGGCAAAAGTATTGATACAGTGACAAGTGTGGTGGAAGATTTTTTGACAGAATCAAAAAAAGAAAAATTACTACATGTCAGTACTTTAATACATGAAAATGATTTTATTTGCAAAAAAGTTAATATGTTCTCATTACATTACCTATTGTATAGTAAAAAAAGCAATGATTGTGATGAATTTTTGAAACAAATACCGTAGAGCGGGATAAATTGGGACAGGCGGGTGAATAGGGACGAAACGAAAAATGTTATTCATGAACTTAATTTACAAATACTAAACGTAAATGCGAACATATATCTTACTTAAATTATAGTATAATTATTATTTTTTCGGGTAACAATAGTGACTAAGCTTGAAGTTGAATAAAAAATATTAAAAATTAAGTTTCGATTGACGTTTTCAAACAGTGCTATTTTTTGTTCCTTAAAATTGTATCTAAAAATTATTTATTTCGGTGCTCTTATGAATAAATTGTTGTTTAATCGAAAATTTAATTATAATAATAATAATGCGTTTAACGTCCGTTTTCCAGACAATTCAGTCCATAAGAGACGTCACCCACATCATTATTTTGTATATTTTTTTTATTTATTCATTACATTATATTTGTTACATTATACATACATTTATGATGTGGGTGGAGGAGAAGGAAAGTGGGTGAGAGCTAGGATTTGGTGGGTATGCGTCTGCAGCCGTCTTCTTAAGGAACTATGCCGATATTCATCTGGAATTGTGAAGGGAAACTGCAGAAAACCTTCACGAGCATAGACGGTCGTCGGATTCGAACCCTCGACCTACCAGTCGCAAGTGCCAGTTAGTGCTTAAGCACGCTCGGCCACTTCGCTGGTCTCGAAAATTTAATTATTTTAGAACATATCTGAAAATACCCCTGTCGCAGCATCTGCATAACATAGCGAATTTCCAAATTTTGGGGACTGGCGGATCTCATCTAAGAACTGTACCTATTTAAAATAGTTTAGCTTTCTAAGAATAAAAGATTTTTTAAAATCGGCTGGGTAATTAGTTTTGATATTTTTGGGACCCAAGAACCCGAACGGACTTTGTGCAGCATAGTTGTATCCATCTAAAATAATTTAGTTCTCTAACAGTGAAAAAATTTTCAAAATCGGTCGGTTAGTTTATTTTTTACAATAATGGAAACAGTAAACCCTGGCGGAAATCATACAACATAACCTTTATTCATCTAAAATAATTTTAGTAAAAAGTTTATCCTAACAGTAAAAAACGGGTCCTAGAGATCTCATATAACTTATGGTAGTCCGTAAGGTTCTTGTGGACATCATTTAATTACTTAATGAATTCAAATACTTTAACTTACTAACGGTGAAAAAATTTTCAAAATTTTCGACATTCGCTAAAAAAATCATTGAAAAATATTTGATATGTTTCGATCAATTAATGGTCAACATCAGCAAATAAAAGTTACTCAAATCGAAAAAAAGAATGAGTTATTTGTCCGTAGAAATTAAAATACAAATTCTGAAAACGAGCAAAGAAATATTGAAAAAACTAGATCGGCAAAACATTCTGACAAATAACACTACCCAACCAATACTCGCCAATTTGAATGAAACTTAACATACTTATTAAACAGCGAAAAATATTAAATACGTGTTTTTTTTTTTTATTTCGGCTAAATACGCTTTTTAGGGGTAGAAAACACCATTTAACCTCTGTAGATGAAAACAGTTATAGCTAAATATTTTTGAAACGACATATTTTCTGAAAAAAGGGCTGAGTACCAAATTTGTAGAATTTAAAGCGATGCACTTGACAGTGACCCTGAAATCGATTTTCAAGGTCAGTTGAAAATGATTAGCCATTGCCGAACTTTGACCATATCCTGTACCTATAAGCAGTAATTTCATGTATCGACTCAATCTATCTTCAAAATTGATTTGTTGCGTTATTTTTCTAAAATAAAAAAAATAAAAACCTGACGAAATGGAAAAATAGGCGCAAATTTATAGAAAAAATTAGAAGAAAACATTTTTGTAAGTAATTTTAGAAGTAAAGTTAAGAAAAGATTTAATATCACTCCAATTGTAAGTTAAACATTAACTTTATGTTATATTAGAAATTTTCAAAATTTTTTAAAATTTTTATTGCTACTCTATAGTTATCATATTAGGAATTCAATTGAACATATGATTAACTATTATTTTTCCGATTGCGATTGAGCAAGTATTTTTCAAAATTACTTCTTGATCACTTATTTTCTATCTTGCATGTGAAATTCGTTCGAATATACTTTGAACCATTTACCGATGAAAAGTAAACTACTCCTTTTGAAAAATATTAAATGATTTTCAAATGACTTTGGAAATTGACCTCAAGGTCATCTTCAAAGTCATCATCAAGTGTATCACTTTGAACTCTATAACTTTGGTCCTAAGCACTTTTTTCAGAAAATATATCGTACCATAATCCACTTCTATGTTGATTCCTGGTCTCTTTTCCTGCGTTTCTAATATTTATGTCAATAAAAAATGTGCTACCGTAGACAAGGATGAATAGGTACGCATTCAGACTTCACACCGTATTTTTTGTATTTATTTTATGAGTACCTAATCTTTAATATATTAAAAATTTACGCGAAGATGGTCACTTTATCAGCAGTATTCAAAAAAATTTAAAAATATCGGTGGTTTTTGAAAAATTAACAAAAATCGTATAATTTCTTCTCTATGAAAAATTGGGGTCAAAAGAGACGAGAAAAGAGTAAATGGGGACAACCCGTAGGGTCGACCAAAATTGAAATTCTAATATAAAATAATTTCGAACTTTTTGTATTTATACATTAAAAAAAGAAATAATAGGTACTTGATGATTTTCTGTAAAAATAAACGTAGAATCTAATATAAAGTTTATATACCCCTGTCGTTTACCCCTAAGTTTATATTCCTCCTATTCTTATTTTAGTTCAAAAAATAATTTTTCAAAAGACTAAGACATAATAATTAATAACAGTGAGATTCTACGTCCATTTTCAGACTTTTGTCTAATACAGACGTTACCTAGAATTTCTTTTATCTACAAAAACATCAGTCTACAGAATTTAATTTATTAGTTAGGAAAATAATTCAAATATGTCTCACTAACAATAAATGTCTTAAATGAGTTTAAAAAATCAAAACGATATAGTTTATTAAATTGCGTAAAAGCTAGTAAATGCAATAACAGATATGATGAATTTATAAGGATTTTCTTGTACTACAAAATCTTAAAAATATGGGAACGCGTACTTTTTTTTCGTTAATTTTGTTTTATTTTTTTGCACAAAATTTTAAAAATACTTTATTTTCTTAAGAAAGGGAGGCAACTTTAGTCACAGATATGCCTATGAAAAGTTTTTGGTAATCCGGGAAAAACGAAAACACGTTTTAAAATTTTTTTATTGTTAAAATCGAAATGTTCTTTTAAAGAGGGTTAAAATTACCATATTTTGACACAATCACTCCCTAACTAACGAGCCTTACTTAATATTAGAAAATTGAGAAAAAACACGTCAATTAGATTTTTTTACACAGATTTTATTTGTTATATAATTCAAAAGGATATTTTAAAAATGTGTATGAATGGCTTTCATTAAATAAATTTCAATATATTTTCCATTTATTTTAACAGTGGAATGTCCTTATTAGTGGCTATACTTTCGGCTTGGAGCGAATTAGACGAAGATTTTCTTCTAAAACCAAATTTAATAATTAATTAAAGAAATAAAAAAAATTTGTGGATTTCCTACCGTTCAAATAAAATCTTTATTGTATGTAAAAATGTTATTACATTTTTTCAAAAAACTGTAAGTAAACTGTAAAATTTTCTTTACAAATATGTTAAAATAGAGAAATGTTTCCTTTTTAATTTATTTTTAACTCTTTTTAAATGATTCACTTTAAAATTTTTTAATATTTCTTAATCGAAATTTCATAAAAGAATGTGTCAAAATTTAAAAAAATTTTTCTTTGTTAAAAAAAAAAATTGAATGTGCAAAATTATTTAATACTAGAATACTCTCTTTATACAATTCTAATCATAACTGTATTGTCAATTGGATAGAAAATTACGTAAAAATATTATTGTTTGAATATGATTTAACGTAATTTTTATACGATTAAAGCAAACTCTTATTAATTTTAGGAAGGTGTAAATATAATCTAAATTCTGATCATATCACATAAAAAGCTGCGCCGTGTTTTTTTATCTAAAAAAAAATGGAACAGAAATACATTATAAAAACATTTAACTGACAGAGAAATAGAATATAGCCGAATCGTTAAATTGGATTAAAAAAATCATGACACGCTACTTATAAAGCGGTTTTTTTCGAATTTAGCTCGCAAAAAATGAGACAGAAAAAAAAAGAATGCGAGTGCGAGTGAAATGGAGAACGACATATTTCCTAGTTTTTCTCGAAAAGTAAATAATTTAGAGCAACGGTATAAAAACATTTTTGATGCATTTTACCTTTTACTATGGTTTGGTGTAAAAAAAAATTTGAAAAATTGCTTAATTCTGGCAAAAAACTCATTTTGTTGACAAAAAACGCCCGGAAAACCTACTTCTGGGCATCCGACATGTCTGGCTAACGAACTCATCCAACGATTTGGAAAATCGAATTCGCACACAAAATTTCATAAGCATTAAACGTTTCGTTCGAGAGTTATCGCGCGGATACATACATATATATATATATATATATATATATATATATATATATATATATATATATATATATATATATATAAATTTTAGTGAATATCATTTTCGTATTCTAGGGACCTCAAAACATATTTCTGATATGGTCCCGGGCTTAGGTTGCACCATGACACCTGGCGTAAAAGCTGAATTTCCAGTTTTGGAAATTCGCTAAGAAGACTGCAGGCTTTTAGTTGTTTTTATTTTTTAAGAGGAAATAAAGAGGACTTGAAATTTGGGCTAAGTTGGAAGTTAATAGGGACGTTGATATCAAGTATAAAGGAACGAATGTGGGGTGATTAGAGACGTATGAAGTATGTATTGGGACATAGAAGAGAGCACTTTCAAGGTTATCAAGTCATTCGAAATTTTTATAAATACATTCAGCACAACATTTCGATATTTTATTTACTTTATTTTAGATTCTACGTTTATTTTTACAGAAAATCATCAAGTACCTATTATTTCTTTTTTGAATGTATAAATACAAAAAGTTCGAAATTATTTTATATTAGAATTTCAATTTTGGTCGACCCTACGGGTTGTCCCCATTTACTCTTTTCTCGTCTCTTTTGACCCCAATTTTTCATAGAGAAGAAATTAAACGATTTTTGTTAATTTTTCAAAAACCACCGATATTTTTAAATTTTTTTGGATACTGTGATAAAGTGACCATCTTCGCGTAAATTTTTAATATATTAAAGATTAGGTACTCATAAAATAAATACAAAAAAATACGGTGTGAAGTCTGAATGCGTCCCTATTCATCATTGTCTACGGTAGCACATTTTTTTATTGACATAAATATTAAAAACGCAGGAAAAGAGACCAGGAATCAACATATAAGTGGATTACGGTACGATATATTTTCTGAAAAAAGTGCTTAGGACCAAAGTTATACAGTTCAAAGTGATGCACTTGATGATGACTTTGAAGTTGACCTTGGGGTCAATTTCCAAAGTCATTTGAAAATCATTTAATATTTTTCAAAAGGAGTAGTTTACTTTTCATCGGTAAATGGTTCAAAGTCTATTCGAACGAATTTCACATGCAAGATAGGAAATAAGTGATCAAGAAGTAATTTTGAAAAATACTCGCTCAATCGCAATCGGAAAAATAATAGTTAATCATATGTTCAATTGAATTCCTAATATGATAACTACAGAGTAGCAATAAAAATTTTAAAAAATTTTGAAAATTTCTAATATAACATAAAGTTAATGTTTAACTTACAATTGGAGTGATATTAAATCTTTTCTTAACTTTACTTCTAAAATTACTTACAAAAATTTTTCTTCTATTTTTTTCTATAAATTTGCGCCTATTTTTCCATTTCGCCAGGTTTTTTATTTTTTTTATTTTAGAAAAATAACGCAACAAATCAATTTTGAAGATAGATTGAGTCTATACATGAAATTACTGCTTATAGGTACAGGATATGGTCAAAGTTCGGCAACGGCTAATTATTTTCAACTGACCTTGAAAATCGATTTCAAGGTCGACTTCAAGGTCACTATCAAGTGCATCACTTTAAATTCTACAAATTTGGTACTCAGTCCTTTTTTCAGAAAATATATCGTTTCAAAAATATTTAGCTATAACTGTTTTCATCTACAGGGGTTGAATGGTGTTTTCTACCCTTAAAAAGCGTATTTAGCCGAAATAGAAAACACGTATTTGATATTTTTCGCTGTTTAATAAGTATGTTAAGTCTCATTCAAATTGGCGAGTATTAGTTGGGTAGTGTTATTTGTCAGAATGTTTTGCCGATCTAGTTCTTTTAATATTTCTTTGCTCGTTTTCAGAATTTGTATTTTAATTTCTACGGACAAATAACTCATTTTTTTCTTCGATTTGAGTAACTTTTATTTGTTGATGTTGACCATTAATTGATCGAAACAAATCAAATATTTTTCAATGATTTTTTTAGCGAATGTCGAAAATTTTAAAAATTTTTTCACCGTTAGTAAGTTAAAGTATTTGAATTCATTAAGTAATTAAATGATGTCCACAAGAACCTTACGGACTACCATAAGTTATATGAGATCCCTAGGACCCTTTTTTTATTGTTATTATAAACTTTTTACTAAAATTATTTTAGATGAATAAAGGTTATGTTGTATGAGTTCCGCCAGGGTTTACTGATCCCATTATTGTAAAAAATATACTAACCGACCGATTTTGAAAATTTTTTCACAGTTAGAGAACTAAATTATTTTAGATGGATACAACTATGCTGCACAAAGTCCGTTCGGGTTCTTGAGTCCCAAAAATGTTTTAAACTATTTTAAATAGGTACAGTTTTTAGATGAGATCCGCCAGTGCCCAATATTTGGAAATTCGCTATGTTATGCAGATGTTTAAATTATAAAATCAATAATAATTAAATTAAGTTAAAGATAAAATAAAAATGCCCGGTAATATTTGCATAACAAATTTGTTTAAACAAAAGAGCAGAAAAAATTTGTTCAAGCAAAAAAAATGCCAGGTTTAAGTTTCTTTAGAATTCACATGGATTCTGAAAGGTAAGAATCTTCATTATCATTTTATTATTACTAATATTAACTTGAATTAATAAATAATAAATGTGACTTTTTTTATAGAAATCACCAATGGTTGTCTACTGTTGGTCGTAATGACTTTTTAAATTTAGATGTATGAATTCTAAATAGTAGTTATCGCTTCTGCTCGGGTCATTTCAGAAAGTCTTTGTTTGGTGCTCATTCAAATAAATTGAAACGGATCGCTATACCGATACTGATTGTGAAACAACAGGCTAAAGAATCTTAGCTTTTGATACCATCAGTGGGAACTCAGTCTGAAACTGTTGAAGTTTCCGATTGTTCTGTTGAACATCTCTTGAATGGGAATCTCTTCAGGAAACGATCCGACTTGAAGAAATGATTACAGTCGGTACTATGAAAGTGTTACATCACGGGACTAAAATCGCAGTTCATAGTGAGATAAAAAAAAAAAATATGTAGACGCCAGTAATTAGCTTACTGCTATGTACCTGTACTACGAAAATAACAAAACAAACATTCAGCGTGTACTTATATGCAGCGTTTGATTGTGTTTGCCTCTCCAGAGTGGTGATAGTAATATTCGTCGTAACACTTTGGTAGTGCACAGTTTCATAGGCTTTGTTCCTTTTTCACGAATTTTTAGTTCAAATCAGTAAAAATCATGCGCAATTGGAAAAGTTGAAAATAATGCGTTCCTTTAAAAAAAATATATTACTTGTACTGATAGTTCAATGTTCCTTTTACTATGAATTTGAATTTGAACTGAGTTCAAAACAGTTCAATCATTCCGGGATTTTGTCAAGAATTTGAACTAGAATTTCAGTTTGTGTACAGTTTTGAAAAAATTATCAAAAAAAAAAGTTAATGAAGAATAATATCTACGATATCTACCATATCTACGGTTAGCGTCGTTAGCGTGGTAGCGTTGTCATACGAGTGAATAAAAAACAAAGTTATTCAAATTTAAATAATAATTAAAATATTTTTGTTGATTTTAACTATATATTTGAAATACTATTAAAGCAAACTAATTTGGGAAGTTTTTGGATTTTTGTTAACCAATGTGGCGATTTGCTTCAAAAAAGATAATGTGTACTCCATCTAGTGTATGGTACACACATATTTTTATATCAATGGATTTTTATTGTTTTTCTCTATGATGGTGGTGTCACATTTCTATGCCCTCTATAGAATATTTTTAGCATTTATTGCGTTCCTTCTTAAAAATTCAGAATTATTAGTTCAAGTAAAATTCAATTCGATCATGCGTATTTGACAAATTCATTATTATTTGAACCGTTCATCATTTTCGAAAAGGAACAAAGCTATAGTAGCTATTGTACTAACTTTTTATCTGCTCCTGAAAAGTTTTTACCTAAAAAATTTATATCTTATTCCAAAGAAAGTAATTGTACTGAAGACTTTGGTCAGTTTTTGGACAAATCTAATGATGTTCTAGAAGCGCAGTCTTGGGATAACCCCAATTTAAGTTTGTCTAACGAAATACACATGTTGATGATATAAACGATTTACATATTTGATATTCCCAAAAAAAGAATTACATAATGTAAGCGGGTATTTATTCAATAAATGTTTAAAAGAACATACCTGCAAAGATACAAAAATATATGCTATGAAAAGGAACCATTATAAATACTTAAATTTGATAAATATCTTCACCCACTTTAAAGTACATATACAATACCACCAATTTGCTTTTTGAAAATTTGAAAGTGCAAAATCTGAAAACCAGAAAAATTTACAAAATATATCAAAATTGTAGAACTTACTTTTAGGAAACACTTTGAAGAAAGAATACTAGGAAACATTGGCAATGAAATACTCAAAAAATCAATTTAATAAATTTTGATAAACCTTGCCAATGCATTCCAATAGAATATTTCAATAAACTTCTTGTAAGGTTGTGAATATATTGTACCCTAAAATTCAGTAACCGTCACTTTAAATGTAAAAATAAATAGAAAAGATCGAAAAATTATACCAGTTTTAAATTTATAAAATTAAAGTAAAAAAAAAACATAATACCGTATTTCAGTTTGTTATTCTTTATTCCCTAGTAGAGATGTGCTCGTGAGTACATTTTTACTCACGATCACGCACAGTCACGAATTAGCTTTTGTACTCACGCCCGATCACGAACAAGAAAATTTATTTCTTTTCACACTCACGCACGATCACGAACAAAAAAATGTTATGCTTTCACACTCACGCACGATCACGAACAAAAAAATTTTATGCTTTCACACTCACGCACGCTTACGAATTAAACATAAAAATCTTTGAAACTAATCGTTGGAATTTTAAATAAAAATCACTATCGCTTTAACAATCAGTTAAAATTATGTCCCTGGGATAAAATCAGAATACGGTTAATAGGGCTAACATTATTACTGAGATTAATACTGATGCAAATTAGATACTATTTAATTTTTTCTGAAAAGTGAGAAAATTTTCAAAATTTTTCATCTAATGATTTATTGTTTAATTTTTGTTCTTATTGTATTTGTATATAAACATGAAATTTCGCACAACCAAACCAAATATCTAGTTTTTTAACAAAATTGTGACAAAATATTTTTTAGTACTTATAAATACATAGAAAATAATTTTTTTTTTAAAATAATGATAATAGTAAAACAACTTAAAATATTGAAAAAGATAATATTCCTTTAAGTAACCCCTCTTTATATTATGTCTTCATGACCATATTGTTCAAAACTGACCTTGTTATTTACAATTATACCCATTGACTGAGTCCGTATATCCACACATCGTGAGAGATGCAGGCTAATTTTAAGAATTTCTTAAAAATTTAAGAAATTATTTAAAAACGGAAGAATCAGAACAACATCATAAACACTGTTGGATATTTCTAATTTGTAAATCATTTTCTATACACTCCAAGTATCTCGGTAAAGAACTGGAATTTGTTAGTAAGGGTTATTGGATTTCTACCTACTTGTGCTTGTAAAAAAAAAACCAATATATAAAAAAAAAGATTTTTTGTAGTTAAAATATCAATTAGTTAATATTCCCTAAAATTGAAAATAATAAATTATTTAAAAATTTTTATTCATGGTCTTTAACTTTTCGTGACTCACGAATTATTCACGACAAGAAATTAAATGTCACGATCACGCCCACTCACGCACGATCGTAGAAAATTATTCACGATCACGATGGGTCACGCGTGACCCGCCGGGTCACGCGTGAATTCACGATTTTGGCACATCTCTATTCCCTAGTTCCCGTGTTCTTTTTATACATTATAAATTTTATAAATAGTGGTAAATTCTTACCAAAGAATTAATTTATATAAACTGTTAGTTGTTTTATACGTACGTAATGCCTTGCATGACTTATTACTGCTTACGCTACAAAAACCGATCAAACGGACCTTGGTTGTGTGCTTCACAAAAAAGCAACACACAAAAAATCTAATCTGACACAGTCTGCTGAGAGATGTTCTGAAATAAACACCCAACTGAACGGGTGTCTGTTTACTGTCTGATTGTTAACAAGTTTCCTAAAATTTTCCTTCTTTTTTTTTATATTAATATTTATGTGTATCACATTTTACAATATTTTTATATTTAATATTTTTATATATTTAAAAAATTATTCAAACTACAATAAATTAAAACAATAATTAATCAAATAAAACATTACTAATTAAAATAAATGTGTAACATTTTCATTATTAAAATATAATTTTAAACAATTATAGTGTTTTCTTTTATTTATACTATTTTCTGTGGTCCTTCAAACTGTCTGAACTTCTTACTGAGCTACTGCCCTGACCAAATAGTTAGAAGTAAATAGATTTAAATTTAGTAACTAAATTAGGGATCGATAACTAATTATTTTAAATCGATATTTAGCAATGAATCGATTCAGTGAATCGATCTCAGACACTTAAAAATCGGGATTCGATTTTTTCTGGAAAAAAAAAAATATTTACAATTAGCAGAATACCTGCACTGGTACTTCAACTGTTGAAGGTGAATCAACATTTGTAAACAGGGCAAATAATGATGCGTAATTTATTCATCATTTTTTCGGTTGAAAAATTAACTTACTTATACCTCGGCCCGTAAGTTTATTTTTGTGGCCATGGATTCTTAAGAATCCCCAGTTTTCAGCTTCAGATTCTCAAACTGCATCCGAGGCCACAAAAACTTACTGTCCTTGCCAAGTAATATACTATTTTATATTAGAAATAATTCTCAACTTTGGCCTAATTATAAGAAAGATTTATACTTTTTACTTAAAAACATATAGGACCGATTATTTTGGATTTTGTTTGTTTTCCATAAAAAAGTTTTTAAAAAAAATCGATTTCTTAAAATCGATCTCCTAGACCACGATTTTTTGTGAATCAATTCTTTAGACTTCGATTCGAATCGATTTAAAAATCGATCGTTTTTGGAAAAATCGCCATTCCTAAACTAAATTAAAATAAGTAGTAAACCTTTTTTCAATAATTTATTAACGTTTAAAGACGACAATATTTTAAATAATCCTTAGGTTCAGCTTGATTGGGAAAATATATTCAGTATTAAAAACAATATTTTGTTTCAAATTTATTGTATTTAAATTAAATTTCAATAAAATTACCTAAAATGTGATATTAAGAAATAAAATATAAATAAGTAAAATTATAATTTCATTGGTAACCCTGCAACAGTCATTTGTTTTAGATTTAAACATATTAAAGATCAAATTGAAAATTATAAAAGAGGGAAAAATGAACATACACACTTTAAATAAGGAAGGAATATAATAAGAGAGCATACTGTATGTATATAATTACGTTCTTAGAATAATGTACTGCAACAAAAAGTTTTTTAAATCTACCTGTCATTTACAACAATAATTATGAAAAATTAATATTTGCTTCAAAATAAGAATAATTTGTTTGTTTTAAGAGAGCCAGATTCCAAAACCTTGTCGCCGACAGAGATCTCAACCGAATGTGTTTCTTAAAAAAAAAAAAAAACAAATTTTAATTTGATGATCGAAATCCCTGAAAAAAGATTTTGAAGGTACAATGAATGTGATATGCAAATGAAAATCAAAAATTTCATAAAAACAATTTATTACAAAGTACTTACAAAATAATACAGAGTACACAGTGATCAAAATTAAATTACAACCCTTCAAAAATAAAATTATAAATTTTGTGTTCAAAAGGTGTTGATGACTGGAAGCCACAATGCTACAGTCATCAGCACAAAAAAAATATTGTTTCACAACAGTACAAAAGAATTTTGAAATACAGTAATGACCACAAGAGCGTGGCGTAAATATCTTAGATAATGTAACTCGAGGAAAGAAAATAATAATGTGAACTAATACGAATATAAATGGGGAAGGATGCATTGTATTTAATACACAGTTCAGTCACCATTATTATCAAGTATAGCTTGACACCGATGAGGCATGCTTGTTACAAAATTTTCCGCATATGATTGAGGAAGTGAGCGCCATATTTTTCCTATCTGTTGAGATAGTTGCTTTAATGTAAAGACACACTTTGTCTTTACACACACTTTGTCTTGTCACACACTGAAACCTGTGTTTATAAACGCCCATTTTCCACCAGGTTTGCATTGGGAGATTGAGATGGCCAAGAAAAACCGATTCAAAACGAGATACGTTAGCAGCACTTATTTTTAAAATCCAGTAATTCACACAAGAGTGTGGTGTTTGAAACTCTCGTACAGTTTATTTAGAAGACCATAAACTTTTAATGGAGATTTTTTTTGAATCATCCTGTACATAACTATTTGGAAGATCACATTAATCTTTTCTATGCCGAAATAAAATATCTTATAAAAGAGAGAATGTGTAAACATAAAAAGAAACAGAAAATTGTTTGTATTACGTACCTATGTGTAGAATTTTTTTATTTTCCTAATTGTTAAGGGTAATAAATAAAATAATAAAAAATAATAATTAATAATATTGAAGATCGTATACACCGTTTACACTGTATATGTACATATGTATAGGTAATAGTTTATGGTAAAGTCGGTATTAAACTAACATTTGCAAGTTAAATTTTCTTTTTTCGAAATATTTACTAAATGTTATTTTCTGTATTTTACGACATTCGTTAAATAAAAATATAATACGGTATAATACAAATATTTAATTCAATGGCTGCCAAATAATTTTTGTTTGTAAAAGAGGTTTAAAAACATTGATAAAGAGAGAAAATTGTTTACATATTATCTGCGTACTTCTGGAAATATTTTAATTCCTTTGTTTTTCATAACATCGAGTATCTTATCCTTTCCTATACACGGTACATATAGCATTAAAGTCGTTATTAAACTACTTCTTGGAAAATGTAATAATTTTTTTAAAATTATTTCAGATGTCATTATGATATTCATTTTAAGTAAAATACACTCTATAAAAACTTAAGTAAAGAGAATGAAGAAACCATTATCTACCATTCTTATAATTTGATATTCCCACTTTGTGTGTATCACACAATATCTTGCGTACTTTTAATTTTATTAAATTATAATATATAACACTGACTTTATAAGAAGCGTACGTTGTTTTTATAGTTGACAATGAACGTTGATTTGAATAATTTATTGATTTGGTATTGGTTCATTTGTATGCAGTATGTGTATGAGTATTAGTCAAACCGTCGAAAATTTTTTTGCTAACAATAATAAACAAATTTTTTCATGTTCTTATAGTACACTATAAATTCAATTATGTTAAAACATTCAATAAAAATTATTAGAAGCAAATTTTATATATTTCTGTAAATATCTATATATAAAATTATTCACAGTATTATTTTTTATTATTATTTCATTTTAAAGCAAATTGGACAATTAGAAAGGCATCAGTTTAACTTTAATTTAATATTTTGTGGGAAAAATTTTTATTAGAAAATAACCCAGTGTGGATTTTTAGTGTACTTGTAATGAGCCATTTTCTCAAAATATCTACATCTCTATGATTGAAATTTTAATTTAAAAATTGCTATGTAACCGCATGAGAAAATTGTTTAACACCAGGGCGGCGACACGAGTTATTCGGAACTGCATCTCTATAGTTGGAATATTAATTTCTAAAAAATAAACAATATTCCTAGGTAATCGAATTGGAAAATTTCGTTGCTAAAGTGTAATTAACAGAAGGCGATTTTTGGTTGGTTAAATTAATATCTCGAATATAGACATGTATTCCCAAACACCTGTGTCGCCGCCCTGGTGACAAATTGCTACATATTTGAGAAAATGGTCCATTTATTTTATTATAGAACTGAGAAACAATATATTTTTCAATTTAAACCATTCCAGTGTAGCTTAAAAATGTCAAAATGATTAATGACTTTAAAAATACAGGTAGTCTTGTCTTTTGTTGCAAGATATATTTCCCTCTTTGTTTCCTTTGGCATGTTAACATGCCAATGGCACTGAATCGGTTAAAATGTGGTTAAGATTGATCGGGAGGTTAATATCTATATTCCCTGTAAATTTCAACTTAATAGCTTCAGTAGTTTTTGAGTTAAATCGGTTCGTACAAACAGACAGACAGACAAAATTTTTTTAAAGTTAGATTTGCTATATATGTCGAATTTGCTAACTGAAAAACATATTAATACCTAAAAATTCGAAAATCACAGACAGACCCTTCTATTTTATCTATAGGTATTGATAAGCAATTTTAACTTAAATATTTTATTAGATTTGTAATAGTTTGGCTGAGCAAATAATGTAAATTAAAACCAAAAGCTTAATAAGCACTCCTTCAAAATAAAACTTTGTAAATATTCAAATAAAATTTATTTTTTATTGTTACGACTCGGCAACGAACATAACTGGTGCACTGCCGTGTCACACGAATGTCATGTATCTTTAGATACAGCAATTTCGCGTAACAACGTTTAAAGGATTCTACTCAATCCCTAGTATATATATTGACAATAAAATTAATTAATTTGTTAATAATAATATAATAATTAATCTATTATATTTTTAAATTTTTATTCTGATTGTATCACATTCCTTATTTCTTATATTTTCAAATAGTATATTTATACGTTATTAAATCAATACTGCAACATTGAATCAATAACGCATAATAAAAATCAATTATCTTAGATATTTAATAATATTTGAGCGAATTAAGATAATACGATATTTTATTCAAATCAAGTTTTCTCAAAACTATCATTTCTGAGATACGTGAGATTAGTGTGACACGGCAGTGCAGTCGGTAGGATATCCGGCTGGTACCTTCGTGTAACGTAGTTAAACTCGCGACGTGGTACAGTACGCGACGGTTAATCGTGACTAATCCAGCGTCGAACTTGACACTGGATTAGTGTCATCAAGTTATAGTGGTTTACTCAACTTCACGAGGAGCAAGGATATCCAGTACGTTTTCAAACGTTAACGGGCGGAATCTACGACAGGACGTTAATATTGTCAACATTGTTCCAGTGAGTGATGGCTCATTTGAATGTTGCTTATGGTGAGTAAAGTTCGAAAATATGGATAATATACCTCTACCCCCTATATTTTCAGAGAGACGGGGTAAAAACCCTTAACTTTAAAATTTTTTTCTTCAAAACTATTGGAGATAATTAGATGAAATTAGCAGACGATGTTAATATAAGGCAGCTTTATAATATACATTTTTTTTACATTCGTATGACGTCATCTACTACATTAAAATAATAACTGAATTTTTTAAGGTGCGTGTCCCCTTGAGTGACCAACCCCTTGAGTGACACCTGTCGAAAAAATATGTTATTTGGCTCTAACATAGTTATCGTGTGTAGAAATTTCAGCAAGATCAGACTGGTGGAAGATGTCTTAAAAAAATATAAATTCAAATTAAGGAACTATAAGACACCCTCATGAAAAAAACCAAAGTTGAAATCTGGATGACTGGCTATGGTATTACTATGTATTTTTCGACGCTGAATACGAATCTGAGGCCAAAAAAATTATTATACCTCTTAAAATGTTTGTATGGAGTCACAAATAACCCTTAAATATGTTTAAAGTTATGAATATCAATATCATTACAGAAAGGAATATGAATGGGCTCTTTGCAACTCACGTGCCTTATATTATTGCCAAGGGCTACATCAAGGGTGTGACATTTACCGAAAAGCTTGATTCGTCCTCTATAACTCTTTTAAATCTCTGTGGGGATAGATTTACGTAATGACAACTTCTAGTTTACAAGTGCATCTATGGAGTGCATCTTTCTTGTCTTAAAAAGTTTTTTAATACTTCTTGTGAATTTGGGGTGGTTTCAACCCCTTGGACAAGTACGGTTTAAGCAATTGAGGGTTGCTCTGTTCAGTGTGCTGCGACCAATGTGGAATAAAAACAAGAGAAATTTACTTTCTTACACCTCCACCTCCGTTCAGCAGAGGGTAATTTTCTCCCCTTTAAGGGGTTAATTCTTCGGCTGTGTTCATCCGATACCATCTTATCTTTGCATTCTCAAAAGCTTGTAAGCAGAAGTTTTCATAACATAAATCTATGACCAGAAAAGGGATAAAAGGTTGGTAAGGGGGAGCCAAACCCCTCCGGTGGATGTTATAAGCTTGTTGAAACCTTTAGAAATAATATATGGGCACGAGGATTGTAAAATATCTATTTATATTCCTTTCTTTAGTAATATTAATATTCATAAATTTACACCTATTTAAGGGATATTTGTGGCTCTATACAAAAATTTAAGTGGTATAAGAACTTTTTTGACCTCAGATTCGTATTCAGCGTCGAAAAATGGATAGAAATACCATAGCCAATATTATTTTTTAAGACACCTTACACCAATCTGACCTTGCTGAAATTTCTACACACGATAACTATGTTAGAGCCAAATAACATATATTTTGTTGGTAGGTATCACTCAATGGGTTGGTCTAAAACACGCACCCTAAATAATTCAATTATTATTTTAATGTAGTAAATGACGTCATATGAATGTAAAAAAATTGTATAATCTAAAGCTACTTAATATCAACATTTTCTGTTAATTTAATCTAATTATCTTCAATAGTTTTGAAGAAAAACAACTTTGAAATTAATGGTTTTTTCCCCTATATCTCCGACAATATAGGGGGTAGAGGTCTAATACCAATATTTTCGAACATTACTCACCATAAGCAACATTCATGAAAAAGAATAGTCGAAAAAGCCGCTGGGCCAAAATCCCATATGTTTACCCGACGAGACCCTTTCATGTCGGGAAAATATACAATTCCACCGTTCACAAAGCAACTAATTAAGCTACTCGTAGATATTAAAAACGGAGAAATTTTCTTAAAAAACACTTATGTTAATAACAAAATACTTATTCCCGAAAGAATTTACCTGTCCAGAGATTAGCACATTGTCGCTACCGCGACTAACCTTACTGATAAAGACTAATTATTGTTTATTGAACAACCCTTAAAAGCAGATCTATTATAAACCACGAAATTATCCAATTTGACGAAAGTCAAATAAATACTGATTATCCTAACAGTGAAACAGAAATAAAAAATCTAATACGTGTAGACCACCTAAACAACGAAGAAAATAGGGCTATTGTCAATGTCTGTCGTCAATATGAAGACATTTTTCTTAAAGAAAACCAAGATATTATATTTACAAACGAAATAAAATGTAGAATTACTACTACTGATGACGTTCCGTTATACACGAAATCGTATAGATACACAGAAATTAATTGCGAAGAAGTTCGTAGGCAAATAGATCAGTTATTAAAACAGGGCATTTTACGTCCTAGCTACTCATCATGGTCCTCACCCATTTGGATAGTCCGGAAAAAAACGGACGTCAGTGGTAAAAAGAAATGGAGACTGGTCGTCGCTTATAGAAAATTAACGACAAGACCATCGATTATAGATATCCGCTTCCCAACATCATCGACATGCTAGATAAGTTAGGTCGTTGCATGTATTTCTCCACATTAGATCTCGTGAGCGGGTTCCATCAAATTGAGGTTCACCCTAAAGACATACCTAAAACCGCTTTTACTGTAGAAGGGGGACACTACGAGTATGTTAGAATGCCCTTCGGCCCCGTCAACGTTCCATAGGGTAATGGACAACGTCCTTAGAGAATTGCAGGGTACAAGTTGTTTGGTCTATATGGACAATATAATAGTATTTTCCACCTCTTTACAAGAACACGTTGAAAGTCTTAAAAAAGTCTTTAAAAAATTACGAAAAGCTAATTTAAAAGTTCAATTAGATAAATGCGAATTTTTCCACCGCGAGGTAGCCTTTCTCAGACATATAGTCTCAGAAAATGAAGTAAAACCAAATTCAGACAAAATAAAAGCAATTAAGAATTTTCCAATCGCCAAAACGCAAAAAGAAATAAAAACTTCCTAGGTCTACTAGGTATTAGGGTTGTTATGGATATGAAATTTCGGATAAGGATACGGATACGGATATTTAAAAACATTTTTTTCTGTTTCGGTTTCGGTTACGGATATATAATAATATCGGATAATGTTTTAGATACGCTTGCGGTTACGGATAATTGCTTTTAGTGAACATTTTTTTTAGGAAAATGGGGACAATTGTACCGAAAAAAGGGAACGCCCAACACGAGTCAACAAAAATCTATCAAAAGAAGCACATGTAGTAAAAATTTTCTTCGATTTAACTCAGTTTTCCAATGGCAGTTGTTTGTTATTATCAAAAAAAAATCCGAAACTTTTATTTTCCGATACGGTTTCGGTTGCGGATAATTAATTATTTCGGATATCCGGTAGTTTCGGTTACGGTTGTGGATATCCATAACATCCCTACTAGGTATTATTAAACATTTATAAAAGATTTCGCGTGTACAGTTAAACCACTGAAAAAATGTTTAAAAAAGGGAGAAAACGTCAAACTAACACCCGAATACATTAAAACATTATATTATATATTATTAATTAGATCAGAATTTTATTATCAGTTATAATATTTCTTTATCTAAAATAAACAATTTTTAAAAGATAATAATAATATTATATTTCAGTGTTTAATAAACAATTTCAACTTAAATATTGTATTACATTAATTAATAAGCACCAAGAATATTCTAGAATATTGAAACAAAAATATAAATTCCAGGTTTTGCCAAGCTACAAACAGTCTTTTGAATTTTGTACCGTAATTGCATAGAAAGTTATTTGTAACAATTGAAATCCGTCAAAATAAAACTTTGTAAATATTAAAAATAAAATTTATTTTTTATTGTTACGACTCGGCAACGAACGTAACTGTATACGAGTACATATAGTACAAGATCCCGTAGCTGATTTCTGCAGATTTCTGTTTTTTTAATGAAACTTAATTTAAATGAATCCTTAATGCAATGTAATACATTACTCCCGGGTTGCCTATCGAAAGATAGCCGTAAGTACCTTTAATTAAGTATATTGTAATTCATTTTTGAACGAATTCCAACTATAATTTTTTTAAATGAATCAACATTATTTGAGAGAAAATGGTGTGAAAAATGTCAAAAATAATGGTTGCCAGCTTTCAATCTCCCGCAACCTCTAGGTTGCCAGATGTTAACACGTATATTGTTGTTAATAATTCGCGGTCACGTATTTTTTGAGAAATTAGATAGAGGTAAGTGGGGTAAAGTGGGAAAATTTTTTTTGGGCTCCGTTGATTGAAAAAAAGTGATCATTTTTCCATATTTAAAATTTCTGTAGTAAAGAGAATTCAATAAACTATCTTTTGCCTAAGCTACTAACTAAAAATATTGATTTTCTTTTGAGTTACCGAGCTTTGACCGACTATGTGCAAAATAGCCAAAATTGAAAATCGTGGGGTAAAGTGGAAAACTTTAAAATACTGTAAAATCTCAACGCAAATCTTGTAGCAAAGTTATTATATCTATATATCAAGGCAAAAAAGGTTCAAAGGATACAGAATACATAGTAAATATAGGAAAAAACAATCAATCCATAACATTTGAATGCAAAACGACGCCTCAATAGTGATTTTTGACATTTCCCACTTTACCCCATTCAAAATTTCCCACTTTACTCCAACACCACATTTTCCAAAAACGTAAGAAATATAGTGAAAGAATTACTGGGTTCATCCTCTTTGGTGTGATAAGAAATTAAGAGAAAATTTTACACCATGTATGAAAAATTGCCAGAATATCCGAAAAAAATTTGCCATTATTTTAGGATGAGTAGCAAAAGTTTTGACGAATTATTAAATTAATATTTTAAGACTTGCCATAACCTACGAAAACACAAATATGAGATTATCTATACCGCCTGAAACTATATAATTCTATTATAGCTAATGGCTAATATTATTACAAACTGAATTGGGAAATTTAAGTAATTGGGAAAATTACTTAAATATAATTTAGGAATATTTTTTGAATATAGATTCTTTAAATAAATAGATGGGATATAAGATTAATTTTTTTTTTTGCTATTTGACATTTGTCTAGTCTTTCAATATTCAGTTTTCAACCAAACAAAATATACGTAGGGTAAAAGCCCCCTTCGTGGAACGGTATCTAATACTGGAACAGTTTTGACATTTACATATTTATTTCTTTAATTAAGTAAGGAAACTTTAAATGCGAGGTGAATTTAAATTGAAAAACAATCATTCTATTAATAATAATTTTTGTTATCAGACGTTTCTTTCAGAAATAACTTCATTAATATGTAAATGTTCATAATTAGATACCGTTCCACAAAGGGGGCTTTTACACTATATTAATTATTATATATTTGTATTTATCTACAAAATAATATCTAATATTCCATATATAGGTCCTTTCAACTAAATCAGAGCGACAGTTTTGTCCTGGGCATGTCACCGTACTCGCGGACAAAAAAGTCACCCAGTTATCGTGTCGCTACGTGTGCGCATCTCCATACTAACACATAGACTTGATAAGATGGTTAAAACAGTCACCGTGACAAAAGTCGCTCGTGGGCGCATATATATATATATATATATATATATATATATATATATATATATATATATATATATATATATATATATCCATTATCACGACTAATTCCCTACTTGTAACTAGGCACAGGAGTGTTCACACGAATTGGTAAGTAAAATTGTAAGTAGTTAGTAGCGCATTAGTCGTGATAATGGAAGTTGTTTTGTGTTAGGTATGTAAATATGGTCAGTGATATTATCCGATGTCAGATTTTTATAGAGTCCCTTTTTTATGTAAACGTACTGAAAATTATTGCTTTAAGAATCATAATGTTTCAGCTTAACTTTACCTCTGTATTAGCATTGTAAAATAAATAATGCCCTTACCAGTACGAGCCCATTAAATTATTAGACATTCTTACCTGTAACAAAAAATTAAAATAATTAGTATACAAACTTTGTAATGTTAGCATTCTACAGCAATATTTTAAAGTTAGAAGTTTATAACAAAAAATGTTTCAATATGACCTTAAATTTTTGATTCAAACTGTACCGTAGCAATTACGTAATAATTAGATGCAGTAGCTTAGATGCAATAAAATATTTTTAATTACGTAACCGAAATTGGACAAATTCATTTTACTATTGTTTGGCACCAAGAATTAATAATATGTACCTAAAATCTCTCTTGCGTTTATTTGTGTTTATATAGGTTATTGACACGGTTAAGGATGACTTATTATTGGCGATAGGTATTTTCGTCTTCAATAATTTTTAATCATAAGCCAGTGGCTTCACAAAGATTAATTAAATACATATGTTTGAATACACGTGAAAAAAATTTTGTTCAGTAAATTAGATATATAGCACAGTCAACTATAAGAATATGTTATAGTTCGTGTTACTGTTCCTTTATATTTGAAGGAAAAGGGTTAGAAAAAGGGTTCCAAACATAGGTTAAAATAAAGACCTATAAATCTGGCTCTATTACACTTACAATTAGTTAACCCTGGATAACTAAGCCTTCGTCATTATGACGACGCACCAATTTATAAGTCATGCGATTATTAAATCTTCGTCAAATATTTGACGACGACACATGCTTCTTGTTTTTATTTTTATTTTTTTTGAACTTAGTATATTTTGATACTTTGGCCAATGAAATGGACAGTGTTATTGTTTTAGATTGTAGAATGTATAATTTCAGTCTTTTTTTTTAGTTACAGAACTATAATAGTTATTTTCGATACGTATGTGTAAAGTGAGGTATTCGAGTAGGCTTAAATTGATCAGGAGTCTAAGGGACTTATACATACACAACGAGATCTCGTGCGTATACCACGAGCCGTTAGACGAGTGGGGATAGACAGCGCACTTGATTTGAAAAAACAAAAAACATGTGTCGTCGTCAAATTTACGAAGGTTTAGTAACAACGTGACTATAAAACAGGCTGAGTTATCCAGGGAATATCAAATTTTGTATGGAATACGTTATTTTGTATATACCAGTGGAGTTTCAAATTTTGCATCTATTATAATTTATTCGGTGACCTACTTATACATAAATTAGATTCTTAGGTCTAAATAACCAAATTTGTTCAGAAAATGTGATTTCATTTCCGCCTACCAATTGTCTGTTGCCTTTACAATTTTGATTTTGTGCAAAACGAAAAAAGGAATATAGACGACCTTTGAACAGCTTCAAATTTTATGTTTCTAGCACCAAAATTACGGTTTTTGGAGCTTTGAAAAAGAATGTATCCGTGATGACGTCATCAAATTCAGTTTTTATTTTTTAAATAAACAATTACAAGAATGATATGAATCAAATCTGTTAGTGAAATTTGTGTCATCTGAGTTCAAAATTTTCATAAGTACAGGCAAAAAATTCTAAAGGGTCTAGCAGGTTAAGATTGGGTTTGTAGCTCCAGAGAGGTATTTTGGAAATAGGTAAGTTATATTATGATATCGGTAAGTAATTCGTGAGATAATTGACCATATATTATCTACTAAAGCGGACTATACATATACCTATATGTTAAAGACAATAAGACACAAAGAACTGTTCAGAATTGTTTCGATTCAATTTATTTGAATTTATATTTTAGTTCTAAATAAAAATATTTGGTCGATTACTGCGAAAAATCAATAAGATTATATTCTGATAATTAACAAATTGATTGAAGCTAGAATTTCTAAAATGGTTAAGAACGGGAAACAATAAACCGATCAGCAAACGGGGTCGGATTTTGTTTTGAAAGGTAATATTGATACAAAGTCACAAATAATATTATTTGATAGAACAAGAACTCCCCTTTCCAATAAACTGTATTTAAAGTTGATTTAGTGAGGAAATACTCACAATGGGTCTATTGAATTAAAACAATTGAAAGAAGTGAATACTTTTAAGTATAAGGTATTACTTCATTTTACTTAAATAATAATAATAATAATGCGGCTTAACGTCCGTTTTTATGACAATTAGTCTATAACAGACGTCACGAACATCATTATTTTTCTAAGTTTATACTTTAGTACATTACAATTACGTTATGATGTGGGTGGAGGAGAAGTAAAGTTGGGTTAGAGCTAGAATTTGGTAGGTATGCGTCTGCAGCCGTCTTCTTAAGCAACTATGCTGATATTCATCTGGAGTTATGAAGGGAAACTACAGAACACCATGACGAGTATAGCCGGTCGTCAGAATCGAACCCCCGACCTACCAGTCCGAAAGTGCCAGTTAGTGCTTAAGTGCGCTTGGCCACTCCGCTGATATTTTATTTGAATAAAAGATACCTTTTACTTGAAAGTAGATACTGGAAAAAAAATTTCAACACTAAGTATTTACTTATAAGTAATAATTTTTACTTGTAAGTAAACACTTAATTTTGGAGAATTATAACAAACGCCAAATTACTTACTGATTTAAGTCATTACTTGTTTTTAATCAATTAAAAAGAAGTACTAACTGTAATTATATCAGTAAATACTTCCACATTAAGTAAATACTGAAAATTATTTAAGTTTACTTATTTCCTGTAAGTAAACTGTATTTTTAAGTAATCACTTATATTTTCATTTAAGTAAGTACTTAAAAAATAGGAAATAAAAGTGAATACTTCTATTTATTCAATAGACCAAATACTAGCCGGGTTAGTCGATAACAGAGCACACAGTGAGCGAGAGTAAAGAAATATTGTACTCCTTTTAAGATTGTTTTGAACAACCAATTTAGAAACACACTGTATAATAGATCAGATATGCATATACAATTCACAGACATTTTCAAATATTTTAATATAGTAATAAGATGAAAATTGTTGAGATATTTATAATATTGTTAAATATTTATTGGTGCTAATGAACTGTAAACTTGACAAAGTAATGTTGTGTTGTATGCCCCGACACATTTAATTTTTATCTGATCGATCAACAGATGGATCGATTAGATCGAAAAACGGCACAGCACGCCAGACATTGCACAGTTAGGTATTGCAAATTATAAATAGAAAATTATGTATAAGGCTGATTAGATATATCGAAGATGGCCGATAAAAAAAAAATACGGGTCCCTTATTTTTGCCTATTCTACACACCAGCGAAGTTTCAGTAAAATCCCGAATTTCACTTTGGGTGCATTTCCTTGTAAGTAGTGTCAGTTACATTACACATATACATAAGTCACACTTGACGGTAATAAACAACAAATAATTCGCCTAGAAAAAGTCAGCTATTGGGTCATCCGGAAAATTCGTGCCGTTTTTAGTGTAAATGACCATCCTGATATTCTTTAAATGGCTGAAAACTGTGGATTCTGAATTCTCAAAAGTTGCCGCTAATTCTTGAGAGTTTGCCACACGTTTTGCTTTATTTCTTGACGGATAAATTCATCGTGAATACACCCTGGTCGACCGGAGGGAACATCATCTTCCAAAGAAAAATTACCCTTTCAAAATCTAGCAAACCACTTTCTACAAATTCTGTCAGAAACCGCATCATCACCATAAACACTATAATATAAACACTATAATTTTAGTTGCGTCAGCTGCATTAGTTAGTACCTTTTAGCGAATCTCCGGAATGGGGATTCAGCTTTTACGCTCTTCTTCATAACACGACTTGAACCCGGGACTATGGCAGAAATTTGTTTTGAAGTCCCTAGAACCCGAAAATAACATTCACTAAAATTTATATATATATATATATATATATATATATATATATATATATATATATATATATATATATATATATATATTTATATATATATATATATATATATATATATATATATATATATATATATATATATATATATATATATATATATATATATATATATATATATATTCACATTCACTAAAATTTATATATATATACACATATATATATATATATATATATATATATATATATATATATATAGTAACATCCTGTACAATATGGACATCCTATATATAAAATAATTGCTTATTTTGCTAATCCATATCTATATTTTAATTGTTATCTTATAAAATGCTAATTTTGCACAATCTTTAATTTCATTGTTTTAATTATAATTTTGATACATTGTAATAATTTAAAATATCATGTTTCTTTCCTGGAACCACCAACTCTGAGTGATTATTCTAGAACAATCATAAAAAGATATAAATAGAGGAATCTCACAAAAGAAATCAGTCTTGTTGCGTAAATTTAAAGATATTGGATCACTCCGTGTTGGTACAAAAGTATATTGTACTTTAATTTGGGATAATAAAATTTTTTAAAAACTCAAATTATCATCTCGATAATTTAACTGGCGCAGTCGTACGGATTTTTAACGCGTATTAAAAAGTCGTATAAGTGGTTAAACTCGCGAAAACGCATTTTAAAAGAATATTAAAGTGCAATTTTCGAAGCTGAAAAGAATATTTGGCTTTGGAGGGTTTCCCGAATCTACGACAGTGCGCGGAGAATCCAGAACCTACAATCAACCACTCCAGAATACGGGACGAGAGGACATCGCCCACCAGCAGTTCCTTGGTGAAAGCACATCATCGAGAGGACCAATGGTTGCATTATTCTGGCTCATGTAAGTCGATTTTCTTGCAATTTTTATTCATTGGAAATTAAATGCCTACATTTCCTAAACCAAAACTATCCCTTACACGTAGCGATCCTTATCCACGCAACATTTCTCACGATATTACTAACGCCGCTGCAAACAGAAGTAATATTGATTCTGCTAGTTATTCGTCAGGGAATACGACGAGTAATATTAGCGAAAACTTAGCTTTAGGAAACAGTACCACTAATTTAAATATTTCAAATCGAACAAATAATTCTAATTTAGTTAATAATTCAAATAATACAATGGCAACGCCAACAGCTATTTTTAATGCATTACGAATTCCCGACGCAATCAAAGATTTGCCCAATTTTGATGGTAATACACGATTATTATACGATTTTATTAATAATGTCGAGGAAATTTTATGTTTAATTCCCGATGTAAATGGTACTAGTTACGGAAAATTATTGCTTAGAGCCATACGTAATAAAATTACTGGTCAAGCAAACGAAATTTTAAATATGTATGGGACCCCTATCGATTGGACCCAAAAAAAAAACAAATTTAATAACTCATTATTCTGATAAACGTAACGAAACGAGCTTAATTAAAGATTTACACAATTTAAAACAAAATAATCAAACGGTTGAAGCTTTTTATAGCAATGTAATTGAAATATTGTCCACAATTTCAAATCATGTTAAGATTCATGAAAACAACAATGATGTTAAACAATCAAAAATAAATTTATATAATGAAATGTGTTTAAATGTTTTCTTATCTGGCTTGAAAGAACCTTTAGGGTCAACAATCAGAGCGATGAAACCAAATACATTAGCGGAAGCTTTTGCATTTTGTATCAAAGAACAAAACATTTATTATACCAAATCTCAAAACATACGGAACACAAACATTAATAAACACAAGCCAATTACACATGTAAATAGTAATAATAATAATTACAACACTCGTACACACTCTAATCAAAGTCACGTAGGTGTACAACAGATGCAGTTTAGACCGCGTTATCAACAACAGCCATTTAATAGAATTCAAACACAACAGACACCGTACAGACCCGTACGGTGTCTGTACGGTGTCTGTTGTGTTTGAATATTTCAGATAAGACCCGTAAATAATTCATTTCAACAAACTAATTCAAAAATTAATACCCAACAAATAAAACGATTTAGACCTGAACCTATGGAACTTGGAAGTAGTAGAATAAATATTAGACCTCAACCTTCTACCTCACAACCCCATAATAACCAAAACCGTACATTTGCACCCTCATCTCGACCTACATTTACAAGTGAAGAATTATTTAATAACGAAAATTATGAAAACTTAGATCAATACGAAATTACTGAAAATATTTCTGACGAAAATTTTATTTCTGACGATTATAACGAAAACGATACAAATTTAATTAGTGAACATGAAATTGACGATTCAAATTTTCAACTTGCTTGGAACAACAATTCGGATACTTAGATCTTAATAGTCATGGTAACACACTCCCTTACATTCATATTAAATCCCCTACAGGCAAAAATTTAAAGTTTTTGGTCGATACTGGCGCCTCAAATTCATTTTTGAGTCCGGAACATGTTAACATAAACCACACTACAACAATTGAACCGATTGAAATTAAAGCAGTTCTTAACACTTACTATTTAGATAAGAAAATAACTATACCAATGTTTAAAGAATTTAATCAACCTAACGACACATTAGACTTTTTAATATTTAAATTTCACCAATACTTTGATGGTTTAATAGGACTTGACACTTTACGAAAAATTAATGCAAACATTGATATTAATAATAAGTTATTAAAAACAAAAAATTCTAAATTAAAACTCTTATCAAAACCAAATTTTATGTCTGGTAAATATCTTACAGAACCTTTTTCAAAAACTTTATTAAAATTACCTATTGACATACAATCAGGCGAATTTATTTTAAAAAATACTTACATAGAAAATAAATTTTTAATTCCAGAAGGTATTTATTCAGCAAATGATTGGCATTTTGTCTGTCCAGTAATTAATTTAACTAATAAAAAACAATTATTATTCGTAGAACAACCGCTTAAAGCTGAAATCTTGAATCACGAATTAATACAGTTTAAAGAAAATCAAATCAGTCCGCAATCTCAAAATTCAAATAATAGAATAGACAATTTAATTAGAGTAGATCACCTTAATAAGGAAGAAAAACAAAAAATAATTAATTTATGTAGACAATATGATGACATTTTCCATCAGGAAGGACAGGACTTAAGTTTTACTAACGAAATTAAACACCACATAAACACGAAAGATGACATTCCCATATATACTAAATCTTACCGATACCCTCAAATCCATAAAGAGGAGATACGAAAACAAATTGACAGTCTTTTAAAACAAGGAATAATTAGACCGAGTTATTCACCTTGGTCTTCACCTATATGGATCGTTCCTAAAAAGACTGACGCTAGTGGCAAAAAGAAATGGCGACTTGTAGTAGACTATAGACGGTTAAATGAAAAAACTATTGACGACAAATATCCCCTACCAAATATTACAGACATTTTAGACAAATTAGGACGTTGTATGTATTTTACTACTTTAGATCTGGCAAGTGGATTTCACCAAATTGAAGTTCATTCTAAAGACATCCCTAAGACCGCATTTTCTGTTGACAATGGACACTACGAATACCTTAGAATGCCATTTGGATTAAAAAATGCTCCGTCCACGTTCCAAAGAGTAATGGATAACGTTTTGCGCGATTTACAAGGAACAGTCTGTCTCGTATACATGGACGATATTATTGTCTTTTCAACCTCATTAGATGAACACATTACTAATTTACAAAAAGTATTTGACAAACTTCGCAAAGCTAACCTCAAAATTCAACTTGACAAAAGCGAATTTCTACACAAGGAAGTCGCATTCCTTGGTCATATAGTATCCTCGGAAGGAGTAAAACCAAATCCGGATAAAATAAAAGCAATTCTAAATTTTCCTTTACCAAAAACACCCAAAGAAATCAAGAGCTTTCTTGGACTTCTCGGATATTATCGTAAATTCATTAAGGACTTTGCAAAAATTACAAAACCTCTTACACAATGTCTCCGAAAGGGAGAAGAAATTAAAATAACCCCCGAATACATTCAGACATTTGAAACGTGCAAAAAATTATTGACTGACGAACCCGTACTAGCTTATCCCGACTTTGAAAAGGAATTTAACTTGACTACTGACGCAAGTAACATTGCAATTGGCGCAATATTATCACAGGGACCCATTGGAAAAGATAGACCGATATGTTATGCTAGCCGTACGCTTACTAAAAGTGAACAAAATTATAGCACGATTGAGAAGGAACTTTTAGCTATTGTTTGGGCTACTAAATATTTGCGTCCATACCTTTTCGGTCGAAAATTTAAAATAATAACTGACCATAAACCCCTTACTTGGTTAATGTCACTTAAAGATCCGAATAGCAAATTAGTCAGATGGCGTCTCAAACTCGAGGAATTTGATTATACTATTATCCATAAATCTGGAAAAAGCAATACCAATGCAGACGCACTTTCCCGTGTCATAATTCCCGAACTTAACGTAAACGAAACTAACAGTAACACATCTACTCACGTAACTCAACACACGACAGATTCGAACACTGTCCACAGTGCAGACGAAGACGATACTTCATACATTAGAATTTCCGAAAATCCATTAAACGATTTTGGACAACAAGTTATTCTTGAAAAAAGACTTAAAATAGCGCATAGGAAATCAAAAATCCTTTTTAGAACAAAAAAACGACAAACATTCCAAATTCCTGACAACAATGACGAAATTTTTATTGAAATCTTTAGACAATTTATACCAACTAAAAAATTCGTTGCCGTATACTGTACCAATGATGAACTATTTAATAAATTTCAAGAAATATATCATCAATATTTCTCTCAAGGCCGTCAATTTAAAATTGTTAGGTGTACCAAATTTTTGGAAGACGTTGAAGACGACGAAGAACAAGACCGTATTATTAGTGACTACCATAAATCCAGTAATCACCGCGGAATCAATGAAACACTTGCACACCTTAAAAGAACATATTATTTTCCAAATTTAAAAAGTAAAATTACGTATTACATAAATAATTGTAAAATTTGCCAAGAAAACAAATACGATCGTAGACCACCGAAACAAAAATTTCAATTAACACAAACTCCAAAACAACCTCTCGAAATTGCTCATGCAGATATATTCTTTGTTGATAAATTAATGATATTTACAATAATTGATAAATTTTCAAAATTTGCTCAAGGTTATATTTTACCAAGTAGAAATAGCATTCATTTAATTGAAGCTTTTTCAAAATTTATTGCTTCATACGGTAGACCCACCATGCTTACAGTTGACTCTGATAGAGGATTTGATTCAATTAGGTTTAGACAATTTTGTGACCGTTACAACATACAGTTACACATGACATCTGTAAGAAGTTCAAATTCGAATTCCCCAATTGAACGTTTCCATTCAACCCTATTAGAAACTTATAGATTAATTCATAATGATCCTGAAAATAAAGAAATGATACCGGAACAAAAATTAATAACAGCTATATTTACTTATAATAATTCCATTCATTCAACCACAAAACATACACCATTCGAATTATTCTTTGGCCGTAAATACGATATTAGTTTAAAACCTAATAGAAATGACATTAACGGAAAACGACAAGAACTATTTGACAAAGTATACGACCATGTACAAAGGAAGAAACATGAAAAAATAATTAAACTAAACATTAATAGAGACGAACCATTAGCCTACACACCTGGTACTAACGCTTATCTCACTGAAAATCCACATAATAACAAAATTCATTCAAAATTTAAACAAATTAAAGTAAGTAAGGACAATAGAGTTACAATTTTAGACAATAAAAATAGGAAATTAAATAAACAAAAATTAAAACGACCACTCAAATTACAGGACGATGTTAACGATGACGATAGCGAAAATAGAGATCCTAGACCAGACGAACAACCCAGGAATCTTGATAATGACCCTAGGCCAGGCCCGAGTTATCAATAACTTCGACCACTACATTCATATTATTAACTTAGAAAATTATAAAGAAAATTTAAGTAACATAAAGAAATCAATTAATATTATTTCACAAAAATTCCCCAACAAAGAATTTGAGGATGTACTGCGTTTAAAATTTCAAGAATTAAATAAAAATCTTCAGATCCTCCTACCAAGAAAAATAGTAAAGAGGGGCTTGATCGATGCAATGGGAACGCTTATCAAACAAATTACAGGTAATATGGACCATAACGACGCTTTGGAAATAAATAAACATATTGAAACATTAAAATTAAATCAAAATAATATAGTTACTCAATTAAACACACAAGTTAGCATAAATTCACAGATGATCGCACGATTTGAAAACATTACAAAACACATAAATAATCAACAAATTACAATCAATAATTATTTGCAATCATTATCGAAGAATATCGATTCAAAAGAAAAATATGATTTCAAATTTGTACAATATTTATATAGAATAAATTTTAATATGGGAATACTTAATGAACATATTAAAGAAATAATACAAGCAGTAAATTTGGCAAAACTTAACATAATAGCAGGACCAATTCTACTCCCAAACGAATTAAAATATGCGTATAAATCCTTAACCAAACAGGGAATACCTATAAGATCCTATGAACAAGTCTATGAATTTCTTAAACTACAAGCATACTACAATGATACTAACATAATTTTCAATATAAAAATACCAAATTTCTATCCTGATACCTATCGGTTAAACTATTTAGAATCCTTGCCAAATAAAAACTTAAAATCCATAAAATTCCTTAAACCCTATACGGTTTCCAATGAGTATGAATTGTACGAGATTGACACAGAGTGTCCCAGAATAGAGAACATCTACATATGCCAGTTCAAGAACAAGGGAACCAAGTTGAAAAATTCAAAGTGCCTGGGAAGCCTGTTACTTAACCAGCCATCAACATGCGACTACGAGGACTTCAACAATATCACGGAAATCAAACAAATTTACAATAATCATATCATCATTAAAAATTCGTTCGATACGAACATCAATTCAACGTGCGGTATCACCAATCGAAAAATTATGGGAACTATCCTGATTTACTTCGAAAATTGTTCCGTTACCATTAATAGAGTAGCATACGAAAATAGAATAATACAAAACACCGAAAAATTATATCTACTGCCTACATACAATCTTCCAGTCAATACTTCGAACATTCAAGAAAAATTGGACTTAGCCAAATTAAGAAACTTTCATTTGGAAAATCGACAGAAAATTGAATTACTGCAATACCATAACAACGTTCATACACCGGCAACTTACCTCATGGTTTTGGCAACCATGGCAATCATCATTGGGTTAATAATCTACTACATTAAGAAGAATAAAGAAGAGAATCCGGCAATCCAAGTAACCTACGAACCCACAGCGCCGTCCAGAGAAGTGAAACTTCTATGGCCACAGCTTCAATCTTAGGAGGGAGGAGTAACATCCTGTACAATATGGACATCCTATATATAAAATAATTGCTTATTTTGCTAATCCATATCTATATTTTAATTGTTATCTTATAAAATGCTAATTTTGCACAATCTTTAATTTCATTGTTTTAATTATAATTTTGATACATTGTAATAATTTAAAATATCATGTTTCTTTCCTGGAACCACCAACTCTGAGTGATTATTCTAGAACAATCATAAAAAGATATAAATAGAGGAATCTCACAAAAGAAATCAGTCTTGTTGCGTAAATTTAAAGATATTGGATCACTCCGTGTTGGTACAAAAGTATATTGTACTTTAATTTGGGATAATAAAATTTTTTAAAAACTCAAATTATCATCTCGATAATTTAACTATATATATGTGTGTGTATTTACGTATCTATGTATTTATGTATCAAGGCGATAACTGTCGAACGAAAGCTTCCACGTTTATGAAATTTGGTGAAAACATTGGAAGCCAGAAATCTTGGATGAATTCATCAGCCAGACACGTCGGATACCAGGAACATGGAACATTTTTCGTGAAAATTTAAGTTTTTGGTAAAAATTTGCTACAATTTAAAAGTTTTTGCCTTATTTTTTTTTACACCATTGGAAAGAGGAGAAAAAATCACATAAAAAAGGTTTTTGAACCATTGTTCTATGTGAACTAGTTTTTGAGAAAAACTAATTTTATAAATTTTTATAAGTTTTATGCTAAAATTTCCCCAAGTTCAAAAGTTTTTGCGGTTTTTGTTTTCATCGTCATCAAAAACACGAGAAAATTCACATAAGGAAGCTTTTTGAACCATTATTCTACGTCCACTGGTTTCCGAGAAATTAATTTTTATAAATGAAAACGGGTCAGAAGATTTTTACTACGTTTATATATTATATGAACTTAGGTAGTAGGTACTTACATATACAAGAAATAAGTATGTGTCATTCAATAGAATACCTCATACATAGCTTGTATAATTGTATACTTACATATTATGTATACCGGATGTCCCGGTCGGATGTATACATATGATTTACATGTTAATTCATAACATTGTATTTCCATAAGGAAAAGGTTGTCACAAGAGTGCTTTGGATAAACGTATTTATATTCTTGGAAATTTTCTTTTATAAAATAATTTTTTTCTAGCAAATTATCTGCACTATTCCTTCAACAGAGTATTCTTTCCGTATTTTTATTATTTTAATATTTATTTCCAAAAAAACTAAGAGATGCCTTTTGAATTTACAAATACCCCTGTCGCAGCATCCTGCAAAACATAGCGAGTTTTCGTTTACAAAAATTATTTTATCTCGAACACCCCCTCACATGGGATAATGATCCTACAACGTACTCTACGTACTCTATGTGTTTTTTTTACTTTTTACAATAGTATAAAATATTTTCAAAAAAAAAAAAAAAAAAAAAAAATGTTAAATTTTAACAAATTTTAGCCAAAAAAATTTTTCTGAGGATTTTGGCATCGGACGTGTTTCGCTAAGGAATTCAACTAAGACTTTTTGGACTCTCAACGTAACCAAATAATCAAAAATAGGATGTTTCGTTCGAGCGAACACTTGCTATATTGAAATAACTGAATTTTCTATTCAGAAATTAGCTAAAAATATTTTCAATTAGTTAGTTTATATATTTTTTCCACCACTACTATTAAAAGTAACATTTGGTGCACGGCTAACTAAATAAACTAAGCTAAATAAACAAGATAAAGCATTAATTTACACGTAGAAACATTTTATTTCAATTTTATAATATTATGAAAATTGTGAAAAATATGTGTCTGAAAAATTAAATGATGCAATTACTTATGTTTTTATGTGTTGTAGTATTGGATTAAATGCTTAAAAGCCGTTAAAAAGTATTTTTATCAAAGAAAGTTATTATAGTAATTGTTTAAGTTTCTTACTGTCTCGTTATTTTGATTCACATTATGCATTTTAATGGCTATTTTTTACTAACCGCTTAAAAAACCGCATAAAAAACCGCACAAAAAAGGACCGCATAAAAAAGAGTTCAGCTGTATATATAAATAATTCTAAAAATATACATCTGCATGTTGATTATTTATTATTGTTTTCATAGTTTCAAAGCATGCTTTGGCAAAAATTTGAACATCTTACCACACATTATAAATTTAAAAAATTTTTACTATATATTATTTAAATAAATATTAATATAAATTTGGTGAAAACGTTGAAAGTCCAAAAATATTGAATGATATTAGTAAACAAGACATTTTACTTTGCGAAATACCACTTTTTTTGATTATAAAAACTGTTATGACATGTTTCGGTCAATATGACAATTATCAAAAGTATTTGAGAATAGCCATATTGATCGAAACATGTCATAAGAATTTTCATATTCAATAAAAGTAGTATTTTCCAAAGTAAAGTGTTTTATTTACTAATATCAAATATGGAATACCATAAAGTAACGCTCAAATCTATTAAAAATATTGAATGAGTTCCTCAGCTAGACACGTCTGATGCTTGAAACATGTTTTTTTGTGAATTTTTCGTGAAAAAAATAGTTTTTGCCAAGGTTTTCCCAAATTCAAAAGTCTGCGATAATTTTTTACACCATTTGAAAGAGGAGAAAAATTACATAAAAATGGTTTTTAAACTGTAACCTGCTTTCGTCGAAAAACTAATTTTTATAAACGGAAATTCGCTATGTTATGCAGGATCCTGCGACGGGGGATCTTTTTTTGTAATAGCTTGTTTGAGAGCAAAAGCAGAAATAAATTCGTTTGATTTTACTGAATCATGCACAAGCATGGAGAAATTATATAAGAACGGGACAAACAACTTCAGGAAGTAACGAACAGGCGCCATTGATTGACAAGACAAGAAAAAAATCACTAAACGGAAAAAAAATAGACCGAAATCAGTGCTGCACAAACAACGAACAGCAAGTACGAATTCACGCTGCATTGAGTGAAATTCACCTTTTAAAAGTCAAATTTGCGATAATAAGAAATGCATAAATTACTATAAATTATAATAGAGAGATCATAACAAAATACGTAATTAATTTCAATTCCAAAATTTTAAAAGGTTTGAGAATCACTGACATACTAAACCACAGATAAAACTGACTAAGCAATATGAAAGATGGGTATAAAGCATGAATTAATCACCAATACGGATAGATGGCTCTAGGCGTATTGAAATTAGGATAATTTGAATTAAATCGCTATAATTACAAAAATTAATGTATGACAAAATATACGATAATTACGTTACAAAATTAAGTGCACTAAAAGCTGACATAGAATCCAACGTACAATCAGACGGTTCTGAAGATTAAATATAAAATCAAAAAAAACAAAATGCAAAATACATTAGTTCAGTGGAAAGTAGACTGATATTTTAAACGCTTACCTGAAATAAAACAATTGTTGACTTTATATCAACAAAAAGTACTATGTATACAGGAAAGTCACCTTAAAAATACAGACATAGTACAAATAAACAACTACGATGTTTATAGATTTGATTATTTGCATGCTCTAATTACAGCAGGTGGAGTAACTACTTTTATACATAAAAATTCATATTCCAAAAAAATTAACCATTAATACTCATTTACAAACTCTTACAACAAAAATTCACTTTTCACATACAGATAGAATCACAATATGCACTATATTCCACCTGATCAGCATTTTACTACAGATGACATTCAGCAAATCTTAAACTAATTACCAAAACCATTTATTCTACTAGGAGACTTCAATACACACAGCATTTCATGGGAATGTAATAATACAGACTTAAGAGGTGCTAAAAAAGAAAAACTTCTAGCATTAAATACAGACCTAAATATCTTGAATAATGGGAAATCAACTTCCTCGGTTTCGGTTTCACAATTTCTTCGGGTTCGTTCTCAGCAATTGATTTAACTCTATGTAGCACATTATTAATAACAAAATTGGAGTGGGACACACATGATGACTTATGTACGAGTGATCATTTTCCAATTATTATCAGATACTCAACACAAACGGAAACAGAAATTTTCTATATGGAAAAATATTTATTTGAATTATGCAGATTGGAAAAACTATCAAAACTCACTGAACTTAAGCCTCAAACAATTACAAACAATAGAACCAAAGAAATTCCGGAAAAAACTACCTACGATATTTCAAACGCTACAATACCAATGAAAGTATAGCCAAAATAAACAAGTCCCCTATGGTGGTCTCAAGAAATCTCCCAGTTAATAAAAACAAGGAAAAAAATGCTGCGAAAATACAAAAGAAGTAAATCCATCATAGATCTCATAGAATATAAAAAGGTGGGAGCGAAAACCAGACGAGTAATATTAACTGAAAAACAAAAATCTTGGAATACTTTTATCGAATCAATAAATAGCTCAACATCAGAAAAAGAAATTTGGGCCAGTGTTAAAAAAATATCCACTGGAATAACAAAAATGGAAACAATTAATGCTATTGAGGTAAACAGTCAGATAATCATTGATTCTCAACAAATCGCAGAATATCTAGCAAAGTTTTATGCAAATGTTTCCAACAGACAAGGGACAATGAACCTAAATTGCAGTTTGAAACAATGAATGAACTCGAATATAATTTACCTTTTACTGAACAAGAATTTGAACTTTCTTTTAGAAGCCACAAAAATAGCAGCACCAGGTCCAGACACCATACATATCCAGATGATAAAAAATTTACATCTAACAGCTCTGAAATTTCTTTTAGAAATATCTATATAATGAAATTTGGGAAACACATAAAATTCCGAAAATAGTGGAAACTTGTACCATAATTCCGATCCATAAACCAAATAAAAATAAACTGAATCCAACAAACTATCGTCCGATTTCCTTAACAAATCACCTATGTAAAATCATGGAGCGAATGGTCTTTAGAAGATTACAATGGATAATCGGAAGCAAACAATTTCTAATTAATGTACAGTAAGGATTCAGGAAAAATAGGTCAACCATAGACTGCTTAGCAACTCTAGATACAGACATCAAAACCACCCTTTACTGCAATCAGAACTTGGATGCTATTTTCTTCGATCTTGAAAAAGCATTCGATATAATAAAACGTAATAAAATACTTTCAACAATACATGGGGAATTCGAGGAAATTTAGCACAATATATTGAAAATTTCTCAACTGAACGTACCTTCAGAGTTAAAATACAAAGTCAGTACTCTAACATATATGCTACAGAAGAAGGTGTCCCTCAAGGATCCGTAATGACGACATTGTTATATGACACTTCAATAAATGATATTGTACAACACATAGCATACCCAATTCGCACATTATTATACGCTGATGACATAATAATCTATATGCAAACATCCGACAATAATTATGCCCAAAAATATCTTCAAGCAGCTGTCACAAATATAACCAACTGGACACACGAAAATGGCCTCACTCAGTAAACAAAACCAACTATATAACTTTCCATCAGAAACAGCCACACAACCTACATTTAACCAGTGTAAATTATCTTATTCAAAATACTAATGAGCATAAATTCCCAGGTCTGTTATTTCACGAGAAACTAAGTTGGAGAAACAATATATTAAAAATTAAATCTGACTGCATAAAATCTCTAAACTTTTTAAAAATACTTGCTAACAAAAATATTGGTTCTGATCGAAAAAACCTAAGGAAAATTTACTATTCAACAGTACTAAATAAAATAGATTAAGGCAGTATAGTTTATGGCACAACCAAACAGAAAAAAACATTTAAGACCACTGGAAGTGATACATAAATCTGGATTACGAATAATCTAGGGTGCATTTAGGACAACTCCAACTAAAAGTTTGCTGTGTGAATCTGGAGAACAAAATTTGGAACAAAGAAGACATCTTCTAACCCTTAAATCAGTAATTAAAAAACAAGATAAGCAACTTATTTCCATTATTAAAATAACACCATATAAATTATCCTTTCAAAAAAAGAGCAGTATTCCTAAACCAATATCACCAGCAGTAGAAAATTTACGCAAGAACTCAATATACCAACTAACCTGCTCCTCCAATTAACTTCCAAAACACCATTTCCCTCTAAACCTCCGTGGGAAAACGTTAACAATAAAATAAATTTTACATTAAATACACTTAATAAAAACATAATTATACCACAATACCATAAAATACAGTTCAGTGAATTGGTAAATTTGAAATATAAGAACTGTGAACAAATATATACTGACGGGGCCAAAAATAATAATTCTACAGCTTGTGCTATTATGACTATAAATATTGAGTTAAAATATAAACTAAATTATATCTGTAGTAATTTTGTGGCTGAAGCTTTAGCCATCAATAAAGCCTTGGTATACATACGAACTCAAAATGAACAAAACTACGTAATTATAAGTGACTCAATGAGTGTACTTAAGTCCATCAATAAATATAAGTAACCAATCACCACTAATTCAAGAGATACAAAATAAAAGCTACCAGTTAGCAAAAAATAATAAAAACATCTCGTTTCTACGGGTATTCAGCCATACGGGTATTCAAGGAAACGAAAAAGCCGGTTCAGCGGCAATGGTAGCCCATAACGATGGGGTTGAGTTAAGCACTATCACGTTCCCAGACTTCATCAAATACATAACATAACAAATGGTACCTAACGAAAAATAATTTAGAGTGGCTATCTACTGCTTCTAATAAACTGCAAACTATCAAAAAAAACACCTCGTTCTGGAAAACAAACGTACAGAAAAGTTGGAAACATGAAATGGCACTTTTCAGATTCAGAACTGGTCACACAAAATTGACCCACAATTATTTGATGATGAAAACACCACAACCTGCCAAGTACCACTAACAGTGAAACATATTGAATGCTTACCTGTGTACAATATAATCAACTTCGAGTCGAAATAAACCTTTCAAAACACTACAAGATAATCTAGGAGATAAGGAATCAGAAACTCAAAAACTTTTCATCTTTTTACATAGATCAAATCTATTAAACAAAATTTAAAAACAAATTACATTATTGTTACTAACATTATTGTAAAACCATTGTACTCACAAGGAGATACACCCAGAGTGAAATTCGGGATTTTGATGAAACTTCGCTGGTGTGTAGAATAGGCAAAGATAAGAGACCCGTATTGATTTTTATCGGCCATCTTCCACGTTTGGAAGGTGAAACCAACCCCTAAATTTGGGGGTTCAAATCGTATTTCTTAAGATATCTCGAAAACTATAAGAGATAGAGGAAATCTTTAAATTGACGAAATGTTACTCTTTGAAAGACCTAATCAGTTGTATAGGTTAAACCAGTTCATAAGAGGGGCTGGAGGGGTGAATTTGGGGGTAATTTTTTTGTATAGCCTGAACGGTTCAATGTATCAAATTTTTGCCATCATAAATAGAAAGAGCACCAAAAATTAGGTGACACGTGTTTTTGCGTTTTTTCGAAATATGTATAGTATTCAAGCCATATAAGGAAGAAAAAAATAGGGTAGATTATATTGCATTATTATTGTTTGCAAATAAATTCTATATTTTTTGTTTTTTATTTTTATGTTTATTTTCATCAAAAAAATGTAAATTTTTACTCTCCGATAATAATTCATGTATTTTTCAGTACTTACTTAATTGGTAATTTAGCCATGTGTATATGTGGTTACTCATATTCGATATTTCTTATACCTAAAGTTGTCTAGTCTCCAAATGTTAATGAATGTTCAACAAGACGCAATAATCTTCCGTTCAACAACTGCCTTTATCTTCTTACAAATTCGTTTTTAATCAAATAAACGCGGTTTATTTCTTTCTCAACATTCAAACTATTTTTCTTATTCTTTTTGTATGTTTTATAGGTGTCAACCCCATTTGCTAAATCGCAAAATTTATTACAAAGCACCTGAACAGTGAGCGAAAGAGATCATTGCTTCTTGTCGAGGATTTATTAACACAAGCACATCAGAGAATTTTAATTTTCGCAGAAATAGGTATAGAAAATATCGAATATGAGTAACCAAATATACACATGGCTAAATTACCAATTAAGTAAGTATTGAAAAATACATGAATCATTATCGGAAAGTAAAAATTTACATTTTTATGATGAAAATAAACATAAAAATAAAAAAATATAGAACGTATTTGCAATCAATAGTAATGCAATATAATCTACCCTATTTCTTTCTTTTTTATATGGCTTGGATACCACACATATTTCGAGAAAACGCAAAAACACGTGTCCCCTAATTTTTGGTGCTCTTTCTATTTATGATGGCAAAAACTTGATACATTAAACCATTCAGTGTGTACAAGAATATTTATCCCCATTTCCACTCCTCTAGCCCGTCATATGAGCCCGGCCTTAGTTTAACCTATACAGGTGGTTATAGGTCTTTCAAAGACTAAAATTCCGTCAATTTAAAGTATCCCTCTATCTCTTATAGTTTTCGAGATATCTTAAGAAATACGATTTGAACCCCCAAATTTAGAGGTTGGTTTCACCCCGTAAACGTGGAAGATGGCCGATAAAAAAAATTACGGGTTCCTTATTTTTGCCAATTCTACACACCAGCGAAGTTTCACCAAAATTCCGAATTTCATTCTGGGTCCATCTCCTTGTCAGTCTTATCTATGGCATAATATGACTATTGTAGTTAAAACGCCAAAAATGAATAAAAAAAATACATATTTCATTGCCTTGATTGACAATATGTATAAATTTTTTTTTCAGTGGTTGCAGCTGAGATGCTATAAGAGAGTAATTAATAAAAATAATGGCAATCACAAGTTGCGGCTATTTTTTTACAGGCAACCAAGTATTAACGTGTCAAAAAAAAAAATAAATAAAACTTTAGTATCTAATTTTCTCAAAAAACACGTAACCGCAAATTATTAACAACAATATACCTGTTAACATCTGGCAAGCTAGAGGTTGCGGCCGATTGAGAGCTGGCAACCATTCTTTTTAACATTTTTCACATCATTTTCTCTCAAATGATGTTGATTTCATTTAAAAAAATTATAGTTGGAATTCGTTCAAAAAAATGAATTACAATATACTTAATTTAAATTTTAATTTTATGTCGATAGCAGTTAGCAGGAAAAAGCCAACACAATTCGTAGGAGGGCATTCCTACCCATACTTATCCGCTAATAGCCTTTGTGTTTCACTTTTAAATATTAAAAAACGGCTTTAAATAGTGAACTGGAAGGCCTTTATGAAAATATTTTTTCTTTCCAAAAAATCCGAAATTCATATTTTATAAATAAAAACTGACTTTTATAATATTTTGTAAATTTATTTATTACATTTATTATAACAGTTAGTTCACTTTTTTTTTTTAAATTTACAAGCCTACCTGTATAAGTCTGAAGATAAAACAGTTTAAACACATGTAACAATACTATTGAATTCCGATGTAAAAATGGGAGAAGTACGGGGCAAAGTAATGTGAAATCCCTAAAAGGCACTAATTGGATACTAATACATGTACAAAATTTCAGTCCTCTAGGTTTACTCACAGAGTCTCTAGACGTGTCAGAAAAAAGGCAAAAAATCAAGGAAATATTGGCGTAAAAATCGTGGGGGTAAGGATTAAAAGTGGAAACCCCGAAAAAGCAGTGGCTGACTATTAACTTAACCTATACACAAAATTTCAGCCCTCTAGGTTTATTTGGGGAGATTTTGACCTTGACAAGACTGTTAAAAAACAAGAAAAATCATGCTTTTATTGGTGTAAAAATGGTGGAGGTAAGGGTTAAAAGGGTTATGCTTCCGACTGCTTAACTTTTTTATTCATTTTTCTTTTTCTGTATATTTTCATCTTGTTTCCATCGTTTTAGTTTGCTTTTTAGGCAGTCGGGTTTTTTGATTTTTTAATTAACTTTTTTATTAGACAAAATAATATACTTGCATTTGTATATGTTTGCATTTGTACCTATATAAACATTTTTTTCTACATGATATCTCGTGAATAAAATACAATATAAAAAATTTCAAGTCCAGTTTTTTTAATTTTTTATTTAAATAAAAGGATTGTAAAAAACTCGAAAGGTTAATGTTGTTGAGTATTATTTAAATAAACAGATGGTATTTTTGATGACATACCCACAAAACCAAAAATTCGATCAGAATTAATATGTTAATTATCTATGATTATGTTAATAATTCCTAGTAGTTAAGAATATTATTCAATTATTTTTGACAGATATACATTCAACACCAATAAAAGTTTCCAAAAATTTCTATTTTCCTTTCTATAAATACTTTTTTCAAAATTTAATATAATACCTACTACCATAAATATTCAAAACATTTACAATAGCTGTTTTATATTAAATAGAAATTTCATCGAATATCGTATATGTGTCATTGTTGGCTAAGTACCTATACGCCGGACATGTTTTCATAATTAATTGATTGTTACTAAAATGCTGATAATATTGTACGTACATATTTGAAAACTTTTACCAATAATATTAACATACAAACATTATTATGCACCTTTATTTTCATGTACTTTGCAGGTATAGATCATACAAACGTAAATGGTTTTTCATCAAGGAATATCGAAAAGAACCAGAATGGTATCTACAAGATGTAAGCGTTAATAGATGTACCAGTTTCTTGGTACGCGTACCAATATTTAAGAACTTGTATCAAGTACTGACCCACTTTAACCATGGAAATGGGTATTGACCAGTATCATGGGTAGCACACTCCAAGTGTGATGGGTTTCCTTAAACTTGTGGATGAATAACATAATAGATATAATATAATTTTTAATTATTTAATTATATTTTGTTCATAAATTAGTTTTATATTTTTTGCCACTTTATTGTTATTTGGGTGGTTCTACTTTTTAGGTCTCAATCATAAAAAAAAATAGAGAGAGCCATTTAGTAGATTTCGTGCGACTAGAATGTAGGAAAGTTATCATAGATTCGGTGTCTGCAAACCAGCTGCGTGGTTTCATATTAAAACCAATATTTTTTTGCGGATTACTGAATCCAGACAGAAAAAAATAATAATAAAATTTAAATTATTACTTAAATAATATTTATATTATGTTCTCCTAATACCAATTTAAAAAAAAGTTGTTTTTTTTGTCTGATTTGCGAAAAATTGAAGAGTGTTGTTTGTTTGTTGATTGTTTATGATAAAATTGGTTAGGAAATTGATCAAATTAATCAACTTTTAACTAAAAAATTTAGTTGATATACAAACACTGATATAATAAATATATACTTATTTTATTATCGTATCCTTCGCCACTTTTATGTCTCCCATCGTCACATTCTACCGTGACGAAGGATACATCCGTGATGAAGAATACAATTTTCCAACAAAATCGTTATTAATCGTGAACAGCGATCATTTGGATCGAAAACTTTAGTTTATCGTAAAGCTTACATTATTATAAATAATATTTACGTAAAAATGATTTGAAATTCGTTAAATACATACCAGAAAAAGCCGTAACGAAGGATACATTCAATAAACACACGCAGCCGGTTTTCTTGCTTGATCTAAAGAAAATGACAAACTCTCTATGTCAATCACTTGATTTGGCTTTCGCTTTATGTTCTATGGTCTTTGGCGTTTCGTTTCACCAAAAAACATGACTCTTTGACCTATTTTTTTAAACTTATAGCAATATTTGGCAGTCGTGACGAAGGATACTCAAATTTTAGCGATAATTTTTCGTCACGCCAAAAAAAAAATAATTCTGCAGATAAATAAAATTTAACTTATTCTAATTACCATGCGTAACAATTGAACTCTCTTTTTTATTTTATTTATAAAATTGTGTGGTTTCAGTAAACTTATTTTTAAAAAACATTATAGTTCCAAGCAATACGTAATAGGGACATGAGTTTTAGAACTGCAATAAAAGTTTGACACCACTTTTATAAAAAAAAAATTAAAAATTAAAGTAAATGTAGGTAGGTTGTTAACTTTATTTAATAGTAGTTATTAACTTTATTTAAATAAAATAAATTTACATTACGTTTATTTTTATTAATTTATATACATTTACCCATTTACATTACCTACGTTTATTTTTATTAATTTTTATTAAAAATATGTGTGGTCGCATATATGTTGGATTACTTCCTTTTATCTAAAGGTTTTTTTATTTAATTTTGAAAAAGTATTGCTGATGCTTGGCAGGGCCGGCGCGATTATATAAACAAATTAAGCGGCCGCCTAGGGCGTCAAAAATCTGGAGACTTAAAAAGTATAGATTTTGCAAGCATTGTAGGCATTTTTGTTAACTAAATTCACTTTCCACTCGATTTTAATAATTTTTATTTTAAAAAGGTTAGTCGGATGTATTTTTATGTTGAAAAGGTTTGTCGGATACATTGTATCTAGGAAAGTATTTTAAGAAAGGGGATCAGTCAACCTTTCCTTAATTATCTTTTTTTACGATTTTTATTAAAATATTTCTTAATCCTCAAAAAAATGTCGATGTTTATCTGCAGTTGCATGGTTGGTCAAGTGATCGGGAAATGACATTTCATATTACACGACCTAATATTATCCCAGATAATGGCGAAAATGACTACCGGCTACAAGAATTCTATTTACAATTAAATAATTGCTTTTAAACATTTCTTTAATGCTCAAAGAAGTGTCGATTTCCCACTTTCCCACTTCCCACCCCGTTTCCCACTTTACCCCACTTACCTCTACATTTACCCATTTACATTACCTACGTTTATTTTTATTAATTTTTATTAAAAATATGTGTGGTCGCATATATGTTGGATTACTTCCTTTTATCTAAAGGTTTTTTTATTTAATTTTGAAAAAGTATTGCTGATGCTTGGCAGGGCCGGCGCGATTATATAAACAAATTAAGCGGCCGCCTAGGGCACCAAAAATCTGGAGACTTAAAAAGTATAGATTTTGCAAGCATTGTAGGCATTTTTGTTAACTAAATTCACTTTCCACTCGATTTTAATAATTTTTATTTTAAAAAGGTTAGTCGGATGTATTTTTATGTTGAAAAGGTTAGTCGGATACATTGTATCTAGGAAAGTATTTTAAGAAAGGGGATCAGTCAACCTTTTCTTAATTATCTTTTTTTTACGATTTTTATTAAAATATTTCTTAATCCTCAAAAAAATGTCGATGTTTATCTGCAGTTGCATGGTTGGTCAAGTGATTGGGAAATGACATTTCATATTACACGACCTAATATTATCCCAGATAATGGCGAAAATGACTACCGGCTACAAGAATTCTATTTATAATTAAATAATTGCTTTTAAACATTTCTTTAATGCTCAGAGAAGTGTCGATGTTTATTTGCATTACATGGTGGGCCAAGTGGTTGGAAAACAACATTTTATATTACACGGTTAAATGTTATTCCAGCTGATAATGGATATGATTCCAGTTTACAAGAATAACGCAATTCATGAAGTAGGAAAAACTGATAGGCTTGGCGACAATATCATTTAAACAAGAATTAGCATAAACCATCGTCTTTAATGAACTAGTTCCTACACTCGGGGAAAAGGGGTCAAAAACGTGTAAAATAACTTAAATTTAGAGCAAAATTACCCTTTGCTCTGAAAATATGCACTATTATTTGTGTAATATGAAAAATGAATGTATTTTTACACAATTTGTGTATACTTACTGTTTTTGTTTAATATTACACAAATAATACCTGTAACTTTACACAGCTGTATGAAAAATACACAGTTAGTTTGGATTTTTACAATGTTTTTGGTTAATTTTTACACCACTAAATAGTAAAAACCATGCGCGCGCATATGATTTTATGTGTTTTAAAATTATGTTATTGGATTGCTATGTTATTTATAGTTACACTTACAAGTAATATTCTAAAAGGTTAAAAATTATGTTTTCCAATTAGCTGAGTTAAACAAAAATATTTTTGGATAGATTTATTAGTGTGTTTGAGTGTTTGGCATTTAATGTGTATAATTATTAATTAATGTACCTAGTTATTAATCTTTAAATGTGTCACGAAAACTGTGTTTTAGTGGTGCTTGGTTTTTTATATGCATTGTGCAAAATGGCTTTTGGGAATATTGTACAAAGGAAATTGTAATTATAAATCTCTTTGTTTTCAAAGTGTTGTCCTGATGATACATTTAAATTTTTTCAGGTAAATTAATTTTTTTTAATTTTGCTTCATACAAGTAGTTATGTAATTTGATAAAAGTTTATTTTACAATCTGACTAATAATTTATTTTGTGAGGTTCTCAATTTCTGTGAAAATTAAAACATTATCTACAATTCAGATATCTTTCATTCAGATATGTCTAAAAAATTATATAATGCTTGTAAATTTTTAAAATCTATAGTGATAAAGGAATTGTACATATTTTTTTTACTAAAATTTATTGACTTGAAAAACAAAATACCTAATATTTATCAAATTTTAATCAACAGAAACCCTAATAAATGTAGGTATACTTTATATATACTTAATATTTTGTTGTTTTTTTTTTTTTGTTTTATAGTAATATAAGCTCATAACAGTAGGACTAAATTGAAACGATGTATGGATTTCTGTGACAATGTAGTTCCATGGATTGCTGCAACACCATTGTTAGTTGTTCACACTTTTTATTCCAGAAGAAGATCAGAAGAAGTGTGCCACAATTAATTCCTGATGATATCACAGTCGCTCTGAATTACCATGGTTAGTCGTTGTGCTTCTAATTTTTTATAAAATCGAGTTTCATTCTTGATGTATTTTAAGGGCGGTATATTCAAATTTAATACGAGAATTTAGACCAATTTTACCCTTTTAAAAACGAAGTCAATTTCAGTCTTCTAAAACCGCTGAAAAAACAGCCAATTGCAGGAAAACATTGAAGAAAACAAGAACAGATTGAATGGTCCATAATTTTATTGAAAAATTTATGTATTCAACCATCGTGTAATATCTTGAATATTTCGCTTTAGTTATAAAGCTTCATCGGCAAGTTAATTAATCTAACTAAAAAATTTTTACATAGTTTAATAAAAAACTTTTAATAGAATTAGAAAAACCATAACAAGTTTGTCACCTCCAGATACAAGGGGCAAACTGAACATTCTATGTCATATAGTAATAAAATTAAAGTCAAATTGTAATTGATATCCATGTTTAGTGATAAACATATCACATAAAAACAATGAATATCAATATGTCAAATAAAAAATTTTTATTTTGTATAAAAAAATTGTTAATTTATATAAAATTTTTATGTCAACTAAATGACATCCGTCAAAAATTTAAGAGATTCAATTTTAGAATATATTCACCAAACAAAGAATGCACTATTAATGTAAAAGGAAAAAGTGAATTACACAACCTCTACAGTTTTAAATTAGATTTGGAGATAACAACAATTTTCAAAAAATTCTTTATCAAAATCAATTGAAAGTTTAAACGTCAATAACACATTTCATATTACTTACATTAAATTATGTAAAAATTTTTTAGATAGATTAATTAACTTGCCGATGAAGCTTTATAACTAAAGCGAAATATTCAAGATATTACACGATGGTTGAATACATAAATTTTTCAATAAAATTGTGGACCATTCAATCTGTTCTTGTTCTTCAATATTTTCCTGCAATTGGCTGTTTTTTCAGCGGTTTTAAAAGACTGAAGTTGACTTCGTTTTTAAAAGGGTAAAATTGGTCTAAATTCTCGTATTAAAATCGAGTTTTTTAAGTAATAATAACAATAGTAATAATAATAATAATAATAATAATGGGATTTAACGTTCGTTTTTCAGACAATACTCTGTAACGGACGTCACTCACATCATTATTTCTCAAACTTTTTGATTCCGACATGGGCGGAGGAAAAGGAAAGCTGTATAAGGATTTGGTAGGTGTCTTCCTAAGGACGATGTCGATATTCATCTGGAATTGTGATGGGAAATTACAGAATACTTTCGCCAGCATATAGCCGGCAACGGAATTCAAACCCTCAGTCCACCAGTTCGGACGTGCCAGTGCCTAAGCACGCCGGGTCACTTTACTGGTGAGTTTTTTAAGCAAAAATCTAATATCTGTATATTCATTCAAATAACTTAGAAGTAACTGTGCAGCAAAAACGGAATTTTCTTAATTTTAAATTGCTTTGAAATAGTTATTGAAAAAAGAAAATAAATAAACAAAAATGGTTATAAAATTAAGTAACCCTTATTTTCTGATCTGTTTAGAAACCGGAATTGGTGAAAACATTTATGAAACTGCAGTATACATTTTCCCTGAAGTTCTAGTAATTGCAAGAGTCAGCAGAATATTGGGCGGAGGACAAGAAAAGCGGTATAAAGATCTGGTAGGTGTACGTCTCCAACCGTCTTCTTAAGGACGATGTCGATATTCATCTGGAATTGTGATGGGAAATTGCAAAAAACTTTCGCCACAGATAGCTGGCTACGGAATTCAAACCCTCGGTCTACCAGTTCGGAAGTGCCAGTGTCTAAGCACGCCGGGTCACTTAAGCAAAAATTTAATATCTGTACATTCATTAAAAAGTAATTGTGTAGCAAAACGAAATTTTCTTAATTTTAAATTGCTGTGAAATAGTTATTAAAAAAAGAAAAAATAAATAAACAAAAATGGTTATAAAATTGAGAAACCCTTATTTTCTGATTTGTTTAGAAACCGGAATTGGTGAAGACATCTATGAAACCGCAGCATACATTTTTTCTGAAGTTCTAGTAATGGCAAGAGTCAGCAGAATATTGGTTTTTTTTTATATTTAAGTATTGTTTAGTTAATTTTCTTAAACTATATTTTTGATATGATGTAACAACAATTTTAATGCATAAGTTTTTAATATAATCATTGTATTAACAATTAAATTTTTTATAAGATATTGCTTAAATAATTGTATATGCACAACGTAAGCATTGTAAAAACTAGTCATATCTCAAAATTTTTACCAGTTTAATTGGTAATTACATTGCAAAATAAAAATTACCTACGCTCATGAAAGCAAGTAAACGTTCAAAATAAAACTTTTATAATCTTACATTTTTGGAGTGTTTATTTTAAAATTTACCAAAATATTATTATTTTATCATATGACACACTTATATAGCAATGTAGACATAATAAGCAAAATATGTAACATTTCTAATCTTTTTGTATATAATTCCACATTATTCTATACTTCATATCATTATAAATATTTAAAATTTGTAAAAAAAACCATCAATAATCGTTTTTGATTCGTTATTTTCAGTTGAACTGAATGAGTGATTCAGTTGGATTAAAATTACACATTTCTGGGTGTAAACATTACTATATAAGTGTGTAAAATTACATTTTCAGGTGTACAGGCGTGTTTTAAAAATACACTAATATAATGTAATTTTGCGTTTAGCTGCGTACTATTACGAACTGAATGTGTAAAATTACATCTTGCTGTTTAGCTAATACACAAATAAAACGTAATCTATTACACACCTGAATGGTAATTTTACGCATGGCATGTGTACAACTACACATATGAGTGAGTAATAATTACACCATGATGGTGTAATTTTCACCTTCGTACATTACGGTTTGTAATGTTACTGCCATTATAGAAGGCATTTAATTGCCTCCTATAATAAGAGTAAAATGGATCATTTTTTTCTTAGAGTGTATATTTTCTAAGCTTAAGTTATGACTAGGAAAAGTAATATATAATATTCAGTTTTTTGTTTTCTGTTTTGCTATACTTTGTTTTCTCTTTTTTGTTTCCTTATATTTTCTTATTTTTTTATTAATATGGTAAGTAATTTGTTGTAAGTAAATAAGCATTAAGTATTGATTTAATTGTGCCAATGTATTTTGTGAAAAACTTTCACATGTTAAAAGTTGAAGATTCATTGTACCTATGACTTTTAACTGTTGTTATGTCTAAATAAGTATCAAGTTCGGGAGCGCCAAAAGATATTTCGTCTAGGGCGCCAAATAACCTTCCGTCAGCTCTGATCCTTGAGGAATTTTACTGGGTAGATGTTCGTATTGCATATTATTAATATTATCTTCGATAACAATGGAAATAACTGGTCTTTTATAAAATTGTTTTATAGTACACCAATTCAGTAGCGTAGCTGACGTGATTGGCGTCCCTGGCCAGAATTTCAAGTCGCGCCCCCTGGTTTAACCCGGTCGTTTTTAATCATCCGAATGTCGCGATTTGACTCGGGTTTACCTACGACAAACGACTATGGACTGTATACTTTTCCAAATGGCGCTAAGTTACGGATTCGTAAAATAAGTTAAAAATAGACTTACCGATTAATTCGGGAACGCCGTTCTTGTTTACTGTAGTACACAAAAGGGAAATACGGGAAAAGGGGTGGTCGATGGATAGAGATTACCACGTGTGCACTCGCGATCCCAATTTTATCGAATTTAATCGAAAGTCTATATTTTTCTTAGCACAAATAATAAAATTATTATATGATGAATAATAATATTCGTTTTATTTGTTCACACTACGAAATTTAAACCGAAACAAAAACTAACAACAATTTTTAAATGATGTGTGTAATGTCCGACCTTTCTAGACAAAACCTTTAAAACGATTGTGATGATTTCAGACCAAAATTCGAAGCAAGAACAAACATGTTTTCTTTTAAAAAATACCATTCCTTTTATGAACGTTAGTGCCAACTGAACCCGCAGGAGGTCAGCACTAAGCAAAATAAGAAATCAAATTAAAGATTTCTTCTTTCTTTAATTTAATTATAAATTTATTCAGTGGCGCAACCACCCCCTCTTTGATAAAAAGAGGGGGATGGTTTAGTAACTTAAAAAATCCGCCCCTACTTACAATCACGTCATACGTCTCCTCTCCTCTTTTGCACAAACTACAGCCATCTGGGCTTTTGTGCATGACTCATCGAACTTAACGAAATTACGCGATAACGACGCTCAGTTCCTTTGTTTTCCAGACTTGTAGAAATGTTTTTACTGTCAACTTGTAGCCTAGTTTAAGACTAGCCAGTGTATCCATATATCTTAATTAATTTTATCTCAGTCTATGTTTTTTAGTAATTTTTTCAATTTCTTATTGTTAGTATCAAAATCAAATGACATCTATACCTTGACGATTAAGCGAAAAATGTCGCGGTGGCACCCCCCTGCCACCCGCTTGCTACGCCACTGTACCAATCACCCCTTCAATAATGAGAATAATTTTGTCAAAAACTTATTATGTAAATTTCTCAAATCAACATTTCTCGAAATAATATTCATTAACCGACCCGATCGGTCTAAAATTTTAATACGTTTTTCCACACAATAATAACGACAGAAATAAATAAAATTACAATTATTTTAATTGAGCAAGAAATCACAAAATAGTGGACCTCTAAATTTGGTTGCTTTAAAAATAGCATTTTTTTTCGTGAAAAAAGCCGTTAAAAATTGAATAAAAATTGCCTAATCTTTTTTCCCTAGTCCATTCGATAACAATTGTTGTGTAGGAAAATATACGAATGCTTCAAACCGATCCGTTAAATGGATTCTTAACCCTAGAATCATACATACTCGTCAAAACGGCGAACGTACTTCTCTACCTGCTCCAATACTACAACTTGTCGGTACCTGCTTGCTGTGAAACTTCTGTTATCTAATTTATTTGTTATTATAACACATAAGACGTATAAATTTTGTTTATAGCTATTGTCGTTTTTTTTATACTGAAATAGTGTGCGTCAAAAGGACGACGATGTATGATTAACCTGTATTTTTTTTAAAGATTTTGTACTCCACATATAAAAGTTTTCCTAATTTTTCTAAAATTTATTAAAAATATGGATGTTATAATTAATTTATTCAATGATTATGATAATATGAAAGATGATTCCAGCTGTTTGACTTAGAGAGACGACATAATACTGAAGTTTTAATATATTGAATCGAAAACAAATGAATGCGTTTCAAGTGACTTAATAAAAGGTTAACAATTTATTTTGTGGAAAATATTTTAATTTTTATTATTTTTTGAGATCTTATTCGAAAAATTACTAACAAATTTTAGAAAATTTACAAATGTGCCTAATGGGGAAATAACTACATATCTATAGGAGTATTTATGACTGAAAAATTTCACATTCTGTAAAGTCACACATGTCCACTGACTCATAATAGTTCATAAATTAATTATTTGAAACACATGTTTTATGACACAACTGATGTATTTATCTATTTTTTAATTTTTATAGTGAAAATATGCTTTGATAAAAAAATTAAAAAAATTAGTAAATATTTATATTAAGAAATTTTTCCAAATCCAATTTTTTTTAAATATTTTGTTCGTTTTTGTAGTATTGTTATGTAAAAAGAATGTTTTTTGCAAATAAACTCTAAAACTCCCCGTAAAAAGTCCATTCGTCGAAACGACGCCGATGTATGATTAATTTGACTCGTAGACCAACGTATGATTCTAGGGTTAATGATCGTGAACGCTGATTAAAAATATTCTGTTTTAAGAAATTCACATTTAAAGTTTTGACAAAATGTATAACCATTAAAATATTTGGTGCTATAATATCTATCACTTTGACAGTATTTGGAATTTTTATCTGAAATTTTCAGAGTATATTACTGAAATATAATATTTTTCAAAAGATTAATCCGACAAAATGTAATATGGCCTCAAATATTTGCCGTATGTATGATTTTAACAAATTTTGATTATAGTGTTGTTGTAGTGTAATTTAATTTGTAGTATTAAGCATAAATATGTAAAATATATTTTAAGAATTTAACGTAGAAAATAAAATGACCATTTTTGCTGGCGTAAATTGTAACTACGTAGGTTGGTATTAGTTGCCTAACATACTACTAATTGTGAAATAAACTCATTTGAGCTCAGTAGCAGACAGTGGCGGCTCGTGAGCTTTAAGACTGGGTATGCGCTTTCAGAAAAGATAAACCACACTTAGCGTGTAAAGAAGTACTAAAGAGAAAGCGGAATGATATTTTCTAATTTTTACTAACTATCGTAAAGTCTAATACTAACAAATACGATTTTACTAAAAAATATCGTAAAGTATTGTACGTAAATAATTCATACTCTAAATCAGGAGTGGCCAACCCGCGGTAGTGAAAACCAATGTATCAAAAAAAAAAAAAAAAAAAAATACGTAATATATTATGGGAACACATAATTTTATATGCGGCCCGTGGAGTTATGATGCGCTTCCAAAGTGGCCCGCAAGATCATTTGCGTTGGCCACCCCTGCTCTAAATTTACACTTTTCTGCGAAAATACATTGAACACAAAGATGGATAAAAAGAACTAACTGCATGTAGTAATTTTAAAAAAAATTAATAAACGAATAATTAAGAAATAAAAAAAAAAATAATTTTACTGAGCACGTTAGACTTTAACTGTAATATTTCAGGAAAGCTTTGTTCAATATAAACTTAAACTGCTTTGATCTTTCATCTTTCATCGTATTCTTAGTATGTTCCTAGAAAACGAATGTGAGTTTTCTATAAATGACTATTATCAAACAAGTAAGGTAAATGCAGTAAACTAAATGAAAGTTTAATTTTTCATCATATCAAAATAGTAAATTTACAAATGGTATGTAAATTCCTGAATTTGATAATTCTGAGAATTCGTCATGTCAACGAAATACAAGATCTAGCATCGCCAAAAAATATACAACATTAGTTAAGCGTTTCATGAGACCCTTAGTGATTTTTTGTTATGCTTTGAAGAAATATATATTTTCTTTACTGCATCAATTATTACAAAACCAAATGCATTCAATGTAATACATGCTTGCATATGAGCATGACTCCATTCATATTTTTTGGCAACATTGGGAAAATTTTCGCACCTAGCAGTTGCCCATACAATTTTGTTCTCAGAGAATAGACAAGAGAAAAGCTTTTTTGATATCAAACAACAATTTAACCTAGAATATTTATCAAAAGAACTTTATTAAAAATGATGTACAAATGCTTTTTCTGAATTATCAATCCTTAAAATAAGGATAAATTAGCAATGATCTATCACCCGAAAAAATTATATTTTTTCACTTAATATTACACGAGAGATTTGTATTTGTTGTAATAAATTTATGTTTATATAATATAAGAAATATTTATTGTCAAAAATATTTCTGCTTCGCTGTCGTATTTTTGCTAGTTGGCAGTTCTTCGAGTTAAATTACTTTAGGTAACAAATTAGAATTGTAGAAAACACAAATTTATTTTAAAAAAAAATATAAAATATCGGTTCTAACTTTTTTTTCCACATAAGTTAAATTATTTTCAATATACCTACTCAAAAAAATTGCCTCAATATTCCTTAAAAAAAATGTTTTTTAATACTTTATTGTAGTATTTCATTTTAAAAAAAAGACAGTTAATAATAAAATAACAATCAAACCACAACGGAACAGCAACGATAAATTTACAAGAGATATACAAGAAGCATGCTAAAAACCCTAAAACGTGATATGACTAGAACACAAATTAAGTTTTTATTAGTTCGGCTGTAATCGTATTATGTACGGTAGTCACCGAAAAAATCGCCTACTCTGTGAAAGTACCAACAGGGTTTATAAACAACTAATACAGCTACAAAATATATACAAACATATACAGGTTCAGTACACACGGATACGCTGTGCTCAGAGAGCCTACCCGTGGAAGATATGGTACTTGCGCATGTGGAATAATATGTTGGATGTATAGCTGGATAAAGTGGCTATAGATATGCTATAGTGTATATCGTGTATATAATGGGTATATGTACGTTCTACGGACAATATTACAATATTTATGCATTTTATAATTATGTATATTCTAATATGCAATATATGTAATAATGTACAATATTATCAAAGTAAATCTTATTGAAATTGTGTATTTAAATTATTTTGTAAACAATGTTACCTTCTTGTTATGAATTTATTTAAGCTTTTTCGAAATAGCTGGGGTAGGCGGCGCCTACCCCGCATACCTGGAATAACCGCCACTGGTAGCAGAGCTCATCACTGCTTAACATTTAATAATGAAAATATACCCTCTAGGGGAAATACCTAATATTGTCATAATGGATATAAATATAAAACCTTTCTTGCAAAATAGTGAATAGCTGGAAATCACGTAAATATAATAAACGCATTAAACATTCATATTAGTGATATTAGAAGCAAATAATATTTAACGTGTACCGTTGTCGTCAAGAAATGATTTTTCTGTTCTTGAAGAACTAAGATGTTAACTTTAAAAAGAAAAATAAATTCACAATTTTTAACGCAACGACAATCTTTAGATTAAACTAACCAAAGGTACCTACATTTTTCATAATTCAACCCTCCCTTAAGGGAGAAACGGAATGCCCTTGCGTATCATCAATTTATTCAGTAGATGTCAAGCAAAAGCGGATACAGTATCAGTGTAAAGGCTCAATTAAAGAGATTAGGACAAGTTTAGGAAAATTAAAATTACGTGTGGTTATTAGGATCAATTTTTACATTAAGAGTCCTGCTTATCTGTTTGACAACATCAAGAACATCATTTCGTTTCCAATAAAAATGACTAAATTTGTGTAATCAAACAATAACCAAACTATTTTTCGAGAAATTAATTATAAATTCTAAATTAAATTTTTAACAGAGGATTATACTTTTTTCCATTTATCAAATTGAGACATTTTACTATGAAATAGAAATTGGCTATTGTTCAAATACGAGTACAATTGTAAAGCCAGATAATTTTTTATGACACTTTTGTAAATTAAAAATACCCCTGTCGCAGCACCTGCATAACATAGCGAATTTCCATTTATAAAAATCCGTTTTTCTGTGATTTTTCACCCTTCTAAGTGATTTTTCCTCTTCTTTCTAATGGTGTAAATAAATGTCGCAAAAATTTTTTAACTTGAGACAATTTTGGCAAAAAATTAATTTTTTTCACTAAAAATTACCAAAAAAACCATGTTCCAGGCATCCGACATGGCTGGCTAGCGAACTTGTCCAACGGTGTGAGACTAAATACAAATATAATATATAAATTTTAGTGAATATTATTTTCTGTTTCTAGACACCCCAAAACAAATTTCTGCCATAGTCTCGAGCTCAAGTCGCATCATGAGAGTGGCTGTAATAGCTAAATTCCATTCTGGAAATTCGCTAAAACCACCCATAAAACCTATAAGTCCAGAAAGTACTTAACACATTAATATTTTTGTGTATATCGACATCTAAAAACATTTCAGTCCCTTTTTGACAATCTTGCCAGAACTTAAACAATTTTTTAAATTTTTTATTGTTAAAATCGAAACGTTATTTTGAAGACGGTTAAAATTACTATATTTTACATCAAAATGTCAAGACAATCACCCCCTAGTTAATTACCACTAGACTTGATGCTAGAAAATTGAGAAAAACAGGTCATACAGATTTTTTAAATTTAGATTTTATTTGTAATGGTTGAGTTACGAAATTCAAAAGGACATTTTAAAAATATGGGTATTCGCTATGAGCTTTTGTCTGGAGGGAACCCAGCTCCTTAAAATCGGCTCCAGCGCTCAAGGTGGACAGAATATATCAGTTTATCAGGACGGCATTTGTACATAATTTTAATATTTTCTTTAAGAAATAGTATTTTGTTTTAAATACTTGTTTGATTTTTTCAAGGCGAGTATTTATTACGATTTCTATTTACCAGCTTCTACAAAATAAAAAAAAATCATTGGTAACACTACTGTTAAACGTTATTTTATTTTGAACTTTTCAAAAAAAAAAAAAATTTAAAAGTTACCTCTTATATGCTTTTTTGGGTTAATTATTGAAAAATATTCTATTTTCTTAAATTTTTGAGGTAAAATGAGCAGATGTACGGTTCTTATTAAACAAATTTCAACTTTTTAATATATTTTCGCCTTGAAATATTTAATACTTTCAAAAATGTATGATAGAATTTGTCAAAATTTAAAATTATTTGTTTTGTTGTTAAAACAAAAAAAAAGTGAAAGTGCAAATTTATTTACGAGTAAAATGCTGTATTTATACGTATAATTATAACGTAGTATTGTCATTTGGATAGAAAATTACGTAAAAATATTATTGTTTGAATCTGATTTAACGTAATTTTTATGCGATTGTAGTAAACTCTTGTTAATTTTAGTAAGGTGTAAACATAATCTAAATTCTGATCATATCACATAGAACAAATTTTCTTGATAGCTTTCCTATAAGAAAAATGGAATAGATAGATTATAAAGATTTACTCAACTGAGAGAAATAGAATATAATTGAATCGTTAAATTGGATTAAAAAAATGATGATACGTTACTAATAAAGCCGTTTTTTTCGAATGTAGCATCGCAAAAAATGAGACAGAAAAAAAAAACTGTGAGTGTTAGTGTAATAAAAAATGATTTCTTCCAACATATTTTCTAACTTTTCTCAAAAAGTAATTAACTTGGTAATTAACAATGGTGTAAAAACATTTTTTACGCATATTGCCTTTTACTTTGGCTTGGTGTACAAAAAATTTGAAAAATTGTTTAATTCTGTTAAAAAGCTCATTTTGTTAACAAAAAATGCCCGAAAAGCCTATGTCGGGGCATCTGACGTGTCTGGCTGACGAACTTAGCCGAGCCAATCTAGTCTTCAGTACGCACACAAAATTTCGTAAGCATTAAACGTTTCGTTCGAGAGTTATCGCGCGGATACATATATATATATATATATATTAGTGAATATCATTTTCGTATTCTAGGGACCTCAAAACATATTTCTGTTATGGTCCCGGGCTTAGCTCGCGTCATAACACCGGCTGTAACAGCTGAATTTCCAGTTTCCGAAATTCGCTAATATACAAAATATTTACTATCTCCATGGCTCTAATGAAAAGTGTCGCTTACGTTGTCAAACTTTTATCATCTCTCTTACCTGAAATGTTAGAAGTAAAATAAAATTAATATTAAATAATTCACTGTTGAGAGATTTACTTTGTGAAACTTCAAGTAAAACTTTCAAAATAAAACTCTAAATATTTTCAATATTTAAAGTGAATATTGTTTAACATTACAGTCAATATTTTATTAGCGAATTTCCAAAACTGGAAATTCAGCTTTTACAGTAGGTGTGATGACACAACCTACGCCCGGGATCATAACAGAAATATGTTTTGAGGTCCCCAGAATACGAAAATGATATTCACTAAAATTTATATATATATATATATATATATATATATATATATATATATATATATATATATATATATATATGTGTCGTCGCGATAACTTTCGAACGAAACGTTTAATGCTTATGAAATTTCGTATGGAGACTCAGTTTTGATCTGGCTCGGCTAAGTTCTTTAGCCAGACACATCGGATGCCCAGAAGTAGGTTTTTCGGGCGTTTTTTGTCAAAAAACTAAGTTTTCTGTCAGAATTAAACAACTTTTTAAATTTTTTTATAAAATCGGAAAGATGAGCAAAATCTAGGTATAATAAGTGTTTAAATTATTATTTTACGTAAGTTAATTCCAGAGAAAAATTAAGAAATTTGTTAGAAATGGATTAAAAAATTTCCAAAAGGATATTTGTTGTCTTTTTTTATTATATGGACAAACTATCTCCATTTCAATTTTTAAAATGGTACGTTTTCAAAAAGGAAGCTTTTTCAGTGATATGTAATGAAAAAATTTTTTTAAGCAAGGCAATCGACGATATACATTTGTTTCACTCCCTCACCCAGGATCCATACGTGTTTCTATCTCATATTATTTTTTTAAAAAAGCTCAAAGTTTTGTGTTCTTATGTGATGACAATTTGCAATTGATATGTGGCCATTTCCACAATATATAAAGCGTATAGTGTAAGGAATATTTTATGTAATATTCCTTATGTAATTTAATTCATTTTTTGTAGATATTTTTAAATTTCACTAAAATTTGCTGAAAATATAACTTCCGTTTAAATTTCTTTTTTATTTTATTATTAAGTTGAAAAAATATTGACAGATTTTTTATTTGTTTGTGTAAAGGACCCATTACGTATTTTGACACATGAGTTTAGATAAATATGATTTTAAATAAGTATTCTAATAAAATTTTATAACATTATTTTTCAATAAAAATTTATAAGTATTAATTACATTACATTTAGATTGCATTCAAATATTAAATAGGTAATTATGTTGATAAATTTAATATGTAAATAAATCATTAATTTATAACAATTAAATTTAAAATATGAATGTGGTAGAAATTTGAAAATTTGAATTGTTTTCTTTGTTTATACTGTTTATTCGAATTTGACAGAGGGGTTTAGGTTATTTGAATTTTGTTTATGGTGAATGACATAATAATTAAATGAAATAAATTTTTATTCAAATAAGAAAATATGAGATTGAAAATAGTAGCAGCAAAGTATATTCTAATCTGTGGTATAATTAAAGAAGATTTAAACTGTGCAACTATAAGTGCTGCATGTTTACAAACGTCTCAAATAGGTCAATCTTCTCATGAAATTAGTGGTGTAATTGAAAAAAATGGTAAAATTTTGTCAATAACTTGCTCCTGTAAAGCTGTTCTAGGTAAGGAAATAACTTAAAGAAACTGTATTAAGTAATATCTTTTCAATATTTTTTTTAACAGAATTGATATTTTCGGATATAACACAAGTATGCTTTTCTGTACCGAAACTGTCAAGATCAGTGTAAACAGCTAGGTACATATCTATCAACTTGGATATCTATCAACTTATGCATTTTATTTGTACCTATTTATTTATTAAAGGCAAATCGGTTTTGTAAAAGCAGATAGTACGAATCTGATAAAAATTGATTCAATGATGTTTGCAAAGTTCTTTGCATGTAACTCAGATTTCTGTTCTGCCGGATTCCGGAATGTTAAAACATCTTTGTAAGTATTACTTGTTATATTATACTGTATTTCTATGTAAGTGTCAGGTATACCTAATTAGTAAAACAATAATATTGGAAAGTGTTAGGTTATGTTTTATTCCCGATGTTACTGCCAAATTAAGACTTTATTGTTTTTGTTCACAGATCTACAAGAGAATCGTACGGTGAGGATGCTATTGGGTGCGTGGATAGTTGGATCTTCAATGAAAATAACAACCACGAAGGACATGATAAAAAAGAAGCTAAAAACTGATGAAGGCAAAAGTATTGATACAGTGACAAGTGTGGTGGAAGATTTTTTGACAGAATCAAAAAAAGAAAAATTACTACATGTCAGTACTTTAATACATGAAAATGATTTTATTTGCAAAAAATTAATATCTTCTCATGACATTACCTATTGTATAGTAAAAAAAGCAATGATTGTGCTGAATTTTTGAAACAAATACCGTAGAGCGGAATAAATTGGGACAGGTGGGTGAATAGGGACGAAACGAAAAATGTTATTCATGAACTTAATTTACAAATACTAAACGTAAATGCGAACATATATCTTACTTAAATTATAGTATAATTATTATTTTTTCGGGTAACAATAGTGACTAAGCTTGAAGTTGAATAAAAAATATTAAAAATTGAGTTTCGATTGACGTCTTCAAACAGTGCTATTTTTTGTTCCTTAAAACTTTATCTAAAAATTATTTATTTCGGTGCTCTTATGAATAAATTGTTGTTTAATCGAAAATTTAATTATTTTAGAACATATCTGAAAAAAAGACTGCAGGCTTTTAGTTGTTTTTATTTTTTAAGAGGAAATAAAGAGGACTTGAGATTTGGGCTAAGTTGGAAGTTAATAGGGACGGAAAAGGTGTGAATAGGGACAGTATACAATGGACTTTCGGAGATTGTCCAATCGCAAATTGTCCATATTTCAGTGTTAGGGATTTAAACATCGTACGTTTACGTCACACGAACATTGTATTCACAAAAATTGTGTGTTTGCAGTATTCGTGTGACCTAAACATGCGATGTTTAAATCCCTATCACTGCAATATTTACAATTTTTGATTGGACAATCTCCGAAAGTCCACTGTATAGGTTAATAGGGACGTTGATATCAAGTATAAAGTGACGAATGTGGCGTGATTAGGGACGTACGAAGTATGTATTGGGACATAGAAGAGAGCACTTTCAAGGTTATCAAGTCATTCGAAATTTTTATAAATACATTCAGCATAACATTTCTATACTTTATAAACTTTATTTTAAATTCTACGTTTATTTTTACAGAAAATCATCAAGTACCTATTATTTCTTTTTTGAATGTATAAATACAAAAAGTTCGAAATTATTTTATATTAGAATTTCAATTTTGCTCGACCCTACGAGTTGTCCCCATTTACTATTTTCTCGTCTCTTTTGACCCCAATTTTTCATAGAGAAGAAATTATACTTAAAAATCACAAAGTGATTGAAAAAATTATCCGGATCGGCCGGGAATCGAACCCAGGATCTCCTGGTAACTAGCCAGGCGTGCTAACCTCTACACCAACGATCCTATGCTCGGCAAGCGTCCGAGCCGGACACCCATTCAATCACCTATGTGTATTAGTACTCTCTCTGATTCGAGAAACAGTTACAATTTTAATTTAAAATATTATCGAGTGCTTGTGAGACATTACTACGTTTGACAAACTTTTGTTTGCATTTCAACACACGCAGTATTGATATGTTCACTTATCGTTCAGCTAAACTGAAACTTTAAGCACTCGATTTCCTTGGTATAGTATGACCAAAAACCACATGTAAATTAAAAATCACAAAGTGATTGAAAAAATTATCCGGATCGGCCGGGAATCGAACCCAGGATCTCCTGGTAACTAGCCAGGCGTGCTAACCTCTACACCAACGATCCTATGCTCGGCAAGCGTCCGAGCCGGACACCCATTCAATCACCTATGTGTATTAGTACTCTCTCTGATTCGAGAAACAGTTACAATTTTAATTAGAAAAGAAATTATACGATTTTTGTTAATTTTTCAAAAACCACCGATATTTTTAAATTTTTTTGGATACTGTAATAAAGAGACCATCCTCGCATAAATTTTTAATATATTAAAGATTAGGTACTCATAAAATAAATACAAAAAAATACGGTGTGAAGTCTGAATGCGTCCCTATTCATCCTTGTCTACGGTAGCACATTTTTTTAATGACATAAATATTAGAAACGCAGGAAAAGAGACCAGGAATCAATATAGAAGTGGATTATGGTACGATATATTTTCTGAAAAAAGTGCTTAGGACCAAAGTTATAGAGTTCAAAGTGATGCACTTGATGATGACTTTGAAGTTGACCTTGGGGTCAATTTCCGAAGCCATTTGAAAATCATTTAATATTTTTCAAAAGGAGTAGTTTACTTTTCATCCCTAAATGGTTCAAAGTATATTCGAACGAATTTCACATGCAAGATAGAAAATAAGTGATCAAGAAGTAATTTTGAAAAATACTTGCTCAACCGCAATCGGAAAAATAATAGTTAATCATATGTTCAATTGAATTCCTAATATGATAACTACAGAGTAGCAATAAAAATTTTTAAAAATTTTGAAAATTTCCAATATAGCATAAAGTTAATGTTTAACTTACAATTGGAGTGATATTAAATCTTTTCTTAACTTTACTTCTAAAATTACTTACAAAAATGTTTTCTTCTAATTTTTCTATAAATTTGCGCCTATTTTTCCATTTCGTCAGGTTTTCTTTTTTTTTTTTTAGAAAAATAACGCAACAAATCAATTTTGAAGATAGATTGAGTCAATACATGAAATTACTGCTTATAGGTACAGGATATGGTCAAAGTTCGGCAACGGCTAATCATTTTCAACTGACCTAAAAAATCGATTTCAAGGTCGACTTCAAGGTCACTATCAAGTGCATCACTTTAAATTCTACAAATTTGGTACTCAGCCCTTTTTTCAGAAAATATATCGTTTCAGAAATATTTAGCTATAACTGTTTTCATCTACAGGGGTTGAATGGTGTTTTCTACCCCTAAAAAGCGTATTTAGCCGAAATAATAAACACGTATTTAATATTTTTCGCTGTTTAATAAGTATGTTAAGTTTCATTCAAATTGGCGAGTATTAGTTGGGTAGTGTTATTTGTCAGAATGTTTTGCCGATCCAGTTTTTTCAATATTTCTTTGCTCGTTTTCAGAATTTGTCTTTTAATTTCTACGGACAAATAACTCATTTTTTTCTTCGATTTGAGTAACTTTTATTTGCTGATGTTGACCATTAATTGATCGGAACATATCAAATATTTTTCAATGATTTTTTTAGCGAATTTCGAAAATTTTGAAAATTTTTTCACCGTTAGTAAGTTAAAGTATTTGAATTCATTAAGTAATTAAATGATGTCCACAAGAACCTTACGGACTACCATAAGTTATATGAGATCCCTAGGACCCTTTTTTTACTGTTAGGATAAACTTTTTACTAAAATTATTTTAGATGAATAAAGGTTATGTTGTATGAGTTCCGCTAGGGTTTACTGAACCCATTATTGTAAAAAATAAACTAACCGACCGATTTTGAAAATTTTTTTACTGTTAGAGAACTAAATTATTTTAGATGGATACAACTATTCTGCACAAAGTCCGTTCGGGTTCTTGGGTCCCAAAAATATCAAAACTAATTACCCAGGCGATTTTAGAAAATATTTTACTCTTAGAAAGCTAAACTATTTTAAATAGGTACAGTTCTTAGATGAGATCCGCCAGTGCCCAATATTTGGAAATTCGCTATGTTATGCAGATGCTGCGACAGGGGTATTTTTATTTGAATAGGCATACTTTATTAGCTATTAACACAAAGCACTGCTTAATTTCGGGTATGTAATAAAGTTTTTGCAAATCGAAATTTCTACAAATGAGAGATAAAAATTGTTAAAGACACAGAAAATTAAAGGTTCTCATCAGGGCCGGACCTAGCCTAAGTGGCGCCCGGGGCAGAATCAAAAAATGGTGCCCCTGTAGAAAAAAATTCCTTTTTTCCTCCCAAAAAAACAGTGACGAGCAAAAAAAATCTCACATACCTAATTTTGCCGCCGCCAGGACCTGCCGCCCGGGGAACGTGCCTCGGCTACCCCCCCTCCTAGATTCGGCCCTGTTGGTCATAGCTAAGTCATGCGACTTATGATAAAAATTTTACGGTCAAAGTAATGAGAACCTTTCGTAACACCTCTCGCACAAGTTTTATCGATTTTCACAAACAAAATTCGAGGAAAATTGAAAAAAATCAAATATTCAGAATTTCGAATTTTTACAAAAAACTTAAAGTGTAAATAACTTTAGAACCAATGCACAAAATATGTTCATAAATTTACCCTTTTAATTGTTTTGAGCTTAATTTAACCTCTCTCGCTCCCTTACTCGCTCTCACTTTAGACACCAGCATACGTACATTAAGATTCGAAAAACATATCTGGATTAAACTTTCACAACTATCACAACTTTCTTAATAGTTACTGAATATATAATGAGCGTATTCTTCAATAAAACAACAAAATTAACAATATTTTCAACTAGGGATTACAATGTTTAGAAACAATATTTTAAGAATTCAATCATTTTATACTAAAGATAAATTCGCCCATATATACTGCTACTTTTTCCGATTTCAATAAAGATTTTATGAGGCAAAACCTACAGAAAACCTTAGCCATTCACGTTTTTGTATATTTTTGCATTTTCAAAATTGTTACGTATATATATACCTAATTAAAACGATTCAAAATTTATATTGAAATAATGGTAAATACATAGGTATAGAAAATACCTGTAGAATGCCGGGAGAGTAAAATTAACCGAATGTTAAAATATTTAAACATTAAATATAACTACACATATTTCTAACATATCTACTTTCCGCGTATTTACATTTTCCCATAAATTTACCTCTAAGACCGAATATTAAAACATAATAATCGGTTAAAGTTTTTACATACACTTATACCTACATTCCACCCACGAGAAAGTATTTTTGCTTATTTCTGATACGAATGTGTTATAAATAAACATATCTAAAAGGAAGAATAATATTAAAAGCTTTTTGAATTTCGTGATATTATTGTTTTCGTACACATAATGTTTTTTTTTTTGTTTATTGCTTTTAATGTAGACATATACAGCCAGTTACAGTTATTACAATGCATGAATGTACAATTATTAAAAATAAAAAATTATAACACGCCACTGGGATTTTTTGATGGGATTAGCCTGCCTTGGGGGATGTCAAGGCAGGTGTAGCACAAACATGGATCCCACGAATATTTGTGATTGTAACCAGAGGTGTCACATATTAGGTTTACTTAAGTATTTACAATAGAGAAAATATATAAAATACTAGCTGTACCCGCGACTTCAGTCGCGTATATTATGATTTATTTACACAGGTCATATTTAATATTATTAATAACAATGTTTTTATTTGTTAACTGTAAAAATACAAAAAAAAACAATCTATTTATTAGCAAACTATAAGAAACATCAATACAAAAAAAGAAACATCAAATTTAAATAAATTTAGAGTAAAGCCTCTTTATAAACTACGTTTTTGGTTTTACGTTCAGAAGCAAGCACTAGTACGTCAGTGGATTCACCAACTCGAGAACATGCCACGTATAACTGACCATGGCTAAAACAATTTCTACTCAAGTCGATGCCTACTTTCGAAAAAGTCTGTTCTTGCGCTTTATTTATTGTCATTGAAAAGCATAAATTAACGGGAAACTGCAATCTTTTGAATTCAAATGGGTAGTTTGTAGGTATAACAGGAACCTTTGGTATGTAAACTTTTTCTCCTTTCGCACATCCGGTAAGAATAGAAGCTTCTATAATATTTTTTTGCAAACCAATTACTCTTAAGCGGGTTCCATTACATAGTTTTGGTGGATTTAAATTCCTGAGTAATATAATAGGTACACCAGTTTTCAACTGCAATATATGCTGAGGCAATCCAGGTGCAGTGATGCTGTTTAAAAATTCTACTGGATAATGGACTGCATCATCTTGATTACATACTGTATCTATTGATTTGTATGTTATTATGCCCCCAGGAATGACATCTAGGATTTTTGTATTAATTACATTTACTTGTTCATTTTTTGGTGCTAAAATTGACCTCTCGCACAACCAAGAATCCTCTTTTGTGTTAAGATTTTCCACGTCCGGATACGTTTCTTTTATCAATATGCTTTGATGTTTAACAACTTCACAAAGACTTGCCGGTAATGCTATTTCCATATTACCGTCGTGTTCAATTTTACCCTCCCCCAACTCTAACAATATCTTAGAAAATATTGTATTACCAGCATGGGCTCGCATATTTTCTTTTAGATGTAACTTTTCGACATGTTTCCATATAACTGATTTTTTATACATGCTGCAACTTCATTTGCCCGTGTCCCTCGAGTAACAACGGGTAATATTTGTCTAAAATCTTCTGACAATAAGACTGTGATCCCACCAAAAGTTCTACTATCACTCCTTAAATCTTGTAATGTTCGATTCACAGCTTCAATAGAGACTTTATGTGCCATTGTACACTTGTCCCAGACAATCAAAACACAATCTTGAAGCACTTTGCCTCTTTCACTATTTTTAGAAATGCCACATACAGGATTCTCCATTCGATCAGCATCTATTGGTATTTTAAACATACAATGTGCAGTCTTTCCACCGGGTAAAAGAGTCGTAGCTACATCTGAAGAGGCAACTGCAATAGCAATTTTTTTTTCTTTTCTAATTTTTGACAAAATTAAGTTAATAAGGAATGTTTTTCTTGTGCCACCGGGTGCATCCAAAAAAAAATACTCGACCAGTGGTAGCTTCTAAGCCTTTCCAATATCAAATCGTAAATTTGTCTTTGTTCTGGATTTAATTTTGGTTCACAATTTTGTATTATATAATCTAATTGGACTAAATCGTAATTTAATTGCTCAAAGTATTCTTGCCTGACAGGCTGTGAAGTAATTTGGGGTGCCGGTAACCCATATTCATCAACTGTTTTACCACTTAGTGAAACAACCACATCTTGCAGTCGGATTAAAGCACGATTGGTTAGTTCAGTCATATGAGCGTTAATATCAACACTTGAATATTGTCGCATGAGATCCCTATATAAATCTTCGGAAAATTCTTTGCGAAAATTTTCCCACAGTGTTAATGGATTTGAAATGTGACAGAAAACCAACATAATACCGAAAAGTTCTCTCAGTTTATTTGCGCCACAACTCACACTGGCTTCTTTTAATGTCTCATACTAATGATTGTCATTTTCTAATAAACCAAGGGCTAAACATGCAGCCTGATACGTTTGATGTACTATACCGTTGACCGTTGTGAGGCTTTCAAACGACGTAGGACCTTTTACCACATATAACAATAACCGAAGATAGTAACATTCGTGGTTATTACGGTGAATTGTATAAATCCTTCCAAGAACATGGTCTCGACATACGTCCTGGTAACCTTCAACGGGAACTCTACGTCGTTTACGCGAAAATGTGCCGTTTTGTTTGTCAAAAGTATAATATGATGGAACTTCTTCGTAAAGCAATGTTCTTGCAAAGGAATCAGTTTTACATAATGAAAAAAATGCCATTAGTGTTGTATTTAGAGGATTTTCGACTTTATTTTCAACATTTTCTTTAAAATTGAAATAAATTGTTTGTCCATTTTCTAGGTGAACATCCAAATGCATTACGGGTGGAAATCGCTCGCGAATGGGATACGACAGAGTTCTCCAAACAGCTTCTGCTGAACTTATGTATCTCCCACTTTGATACGCTGCTATTTCATAGTTTTGGTTTTGAAAACCAAACACTGCCATATCAGAGCCTTTGTTTACATATTTGCAAATATATTTAATCGACTTGACGCTGCTACATAATTCAACATTGATATGAGCTAGAAATGTTCGTGATAACACTGGTGAGTAGGGAACTATCCATTGGTTATGAACTTCTACCATTCTATTGCCACTACCGATTACTGCTTTATTTCCACCATCTTCTGGAGATCGTCGTCTATAAAGAGGATAACTATCCTCTCCTATTTTAGTATTTTTAATGAATTGTTTTGGATACTTTTTGGTACAGTGCCCATCCTTTATACATGGCGCACGATTATTAAAAGCACCACACGGTCCGTGAATCATATGAGTTCTTACAATTTCAAATAATTCCGAATCCTCTTCTTCGTTCGGTAGTTCAGCACTAATAATGTCGTCAATTTGTTCGGGTCGAATTTTGTTTTCCAGCCATATCAAACTGTGAGAATGTGGTAGACCTCTTTTTTGACAGTCAATACTATACATGAAACCCAGTACCGGACCATAAATTTTCGATTTTACAATAAGATCTATTAATAGTTTTAACTTTTGCTTAAAAACTCGCGATACTACATCATGTCGATCAGCTGCAGTCTGTCCAGAATACAGTTCTTGTGTAATCTCTTTCCATTTGGGGTTAGTAGTAAATGTAATAAATAAATCGGGTTGACCATATTTTCTGACATAAACAAAAGCATCTTGCGTTCTTTCGTGGTGGTATCTAGGCTCACCAGTAATGTAGAAGGTAATATAACCAATCGCCCTAAATTGTCTGTACTTTCATTTATATTAATTGCATCTCTGAGATGTATATAATTTTCAACTCACAACTTAGACTGATTAGTTCGTAAGAAGACCAATCTTTCGGTTTCAATTTTAGCGTACATATCAACTAGATATTGGTTGAATAATTGCTTATTATAAATGAACATCATTGTACTCATCTTTGCGTACTATCATCCGATAACAATAATACTGAAGCGCTGTTACTTTTTTAGTCAAGTTTTCTTGACCAGTTTGCGGGTTTATTTGGTATATTGTGAAATTATATCCATCCTCTCCTCTACAAAACATCAGAGGGTATTGTAATGCGTCATATGACCTATGAGTTTCGGTAATGCGCTGTAATGTACTATCTTGTTTCTTCAAAATAATATCCCGTTTGTCACACTGTTGATTTACTAATAAAACAGACACTTCGTTAGTTGTAGGTTCATTATGACGCCCTTTGTGTTCAGATGGTGGTTTTTTATCAGCATTTATTACAATTTTGTAATTTTCGCTGTTATTATCAGAAGATATAGCTTGTAAAGCCGTTTTAAAATCCTTAATGTAGGGGTTGTTTTCATGCAACATTGTTTGTAAACTACTAATTATGGAAGTATTTAAATTGGGAAAATGGGCTAGTCTTGCGTTTTTTTTGTTGAATATAATCGTTAATAAAGTATATTTGTAAAAAAACTTCCTTGGCATTGTAATGCCTATATCATGTCGACCAGAAGTAGCGAGCCAATTGTATGGTAAACCTGGCCTTAAATTTTAAATGTTGGCATAAACCCACCCTCATTTATTTCTTTTGCACCAAAAGAAATCATCTGGAAAGCAGAATTATATGCGCGTATGTTATCTAAAAAACGTCGCGACATTTGATGATTTCCATTTAGTAACGAATCTAAAGGCTCTGGAGATTCTAAGATTGGCTCCAGACGAACTTTTCCACTTGAACAGCATAGCCCTTTTGCTTCCCCTTTCCATTTTAATGCGTTAAAAAAATTACATGGAACTGTCATTGAATCTATCTATCCTTCTTTGGCATAATTTTTATTAACGATATAATTAAAGCCACTATTAAATTTATCTTGCCATTTTGATAGATTTCTAACTCTCTTACGACTTTGATCGTTCATCAAACGATTTTGACGTTCCTCTTTGGTTTCAACATTTCTCATTATTTGGGCATTTTCTCTATCTGATCTTAAACGTTCATCACGGGTAGAGACAGATTCAGACTGTCGTCTATTTACCATAAGGTCCCGATGCTTTCTTAAATTAATATCGATTAGCTCTTGTACATCATAATAATGCTCACATTGGCGAGAAATACGATTTAAATGATCTGTTGCTGTTTCCATTGATCTAATCAACTCATGCCTTACCCGATCGCCTGCTAGCCTTTGTTCTCGGGAATCGTCGGACTCTAAGTTTCTAGAAATAGCGTGTTGCAAACGATCATTCTGTAACCTTTGCTCTCGTAAATTGTCGGACTCTAGACTTCTGGAAATGGCATGTCGCAAACGGTCATCCTGCAACCTTTTTTCGTGCGAATTGTCTGATTCTAGATTTCTGGAAATCGCATGACGCAAACGATCGTTCTGTAACCTTTGCCCTCGAGAATTCTCTGACTCTAGATTTCTAGAAATAGAATGTCGCAAACGATCATTCTCTAACCTTTGTTGGTGAGAATTCTCTGATTCTAGATTTCTGGAAATCGCATGACGCAAACGATCGTTCTGTAGCCTTTGCTCTCGAGAATTGTTCGGCTCTAGACTTCTAGAAATAGCATGTCGCAAACGCTCATCCTGCAACCTTCCTTCGCGGGAATCATGTGACTCTAAATTTCTTTATAATGACGCGAACGATCTTTATGTAATCTTTGCTCTCGAGATCTAACAGATTCTCTTTGCATATCTCGCGCACGCTGTTCTCTAGCTACTCGTAATCTCTCAGCTCTGTGTAGTAGACTCGGAAATTCTTGATAAAGTCTGCCGAAGTCTTTCAGATTCAAGATGGTTTTCTCTATCTTCTTCAGTTTGAGACTGGCGAGATAACCTTAATTTTTTCGCAGTTGCAGTTCGATAAGAAAGACTACTTTTCTTTTTTTTACGCATGTTTTATAATGTGAATTCACAAAAATACTTCAAATTAGGATTGGGTTTAGGATACTTCAAATATAGGAGCTAGAAGTCTAGAAGGAGAGTTTAAATTTAATCATGTAATCATGTAATTTAATCAAAATATTATAATATACATATTTAATGTAATGTTACTAAATTAACTTAGCTAAGTTTTCTCCTAATATGTTAGCCGTAAAACTTAAATTCGAATATAAAATAATTCTTAACTACACTAGTGACGTCGGATGACTAATCGATTAGTCTGTTTAGTCGACTAATTTTGTTTACATTTAGTTAAATTTTAGTCGACTATTTTACCATCGATGTTTGCTTAAAATGCTTAAAATGATTAATTTTTTTTTAAATGACTAAAAACGACTAATTTAACAATTTTTCTGTATTAGTTATTGGACTTCAAAAAATGAAAACTAAAAAATTATTTATTTGTATGATTTTTTACTTTTATATTATTAATATATTGTGATATTTAATATTTTTCTTTTTCTTAAAAAAAAAAAAAAAATATTAAAAGACCATAAATAAATTCAAAAAAAAACCTTGTTTTTGAAAAAAAGCTAAGGTTATGTTAATTTAGATGTTGATTTAAAAAAGAAGCATGTAGGATTCTAAAACCTCCGTAAGACAGTGCATCTATCTCTCCAAAACACGGTGTTTAAAAGAAGATATTTGCAAAAATTTCTAAATGACCTATAAAAACACACAAAACGCAAACTTGGACCAAAATGAGACATAGATTTTTGAAATATACGCCTCCGAATTAGTAAATATATGCCTAAAAATATTTCGCCAAATTGGGCCAAGTAAGGCTAATTTAAGGATTTAAATACAAGGGGCTCTAGTGACACTAGGTGTGCAGCCGCCTTAGTGGCTTATTTAGTCATAAAATATGGCAACGCCTTCCTCTCACCCTTAAAAAAAGAAAACGTGTGCGATTAAGGCTCATTATCAGTGTTTTCATCAGTGTGGGAAGGTTTCACAATATATTATAAATCAAAAAACATGACCTCCGTCACAAAAAGGTTAACTGAAGGTAGAAAGTAAAGGTAGATTTCAAAAATCTATGTCTCATTTTGGTCCAATGTCGCGTTTTGTGTGTTTTTATAGATTATTTAGAAATTTTGCAAATATCTTCTTTTAAACACCATGTTTTGGAGAGCTGCATGCACTGTCTTATGGAGCTCTTAGAACACTACATGCATATATATAATACTTATGCACTTGGGGGAAAGGAAAGTGGAAAATCGGGAAAGGTCAAAAACTAAACATTTTGTACAACTCGAAAACGCAAAGTTACCTTGACCTGATATTGCAGCTATGGAATACATGTACAAGGGCGAACACTACCATGGCAGTCCCGACCCAGGTTGCGCCTTAGGCAAGTTCACCTATCTTATCCGGAAGGGTCCTTTGTTTTAAATTCAGGTATAAAAGTAACATTCTTTGTTACAAATTAATGTTTACAAGTAACAAAAATACGTACACTCTAAGAAAAAGGGGTCAAAAACATGTAAAATAACTTAAATTTAGAGTAAAATTACTCTTCGCACTGAAAATATGCGCTATTATTTGTGTAATATGAAAAAATTAGTGTATTTTTATATAATTTGTGTATAATTACTGTTTTTTATTTAATGTTACACAAATAATAGATGTAACTTTATAAAATACACAATTAGTTTGTAGATTTACAAAGTTTTTGGTTTATATTTACATCAATAAATAGTAGAAACCGTGCGCGCGCATATGAATTTATGTGTTTTAACTTTATCTGCTATTGTATTACTTATTCTGTGATAAATTTCATGTCATTCTAAAAGGTTAAAAATTATGTTCCCAGCTTAGTTAAACAAAAGTATATTATGATTAGTGTGTATGCTGTGTATAATATACCTAGTTTTAATCTTTAAATGTGTTACAAAAACTGTTTTAGTGGTGTTTTGTTTAATATGTTGTTGTTTTGATTAATATGCAAAGGAATAAATCTGTTTGTTTTCAAAATGTCGTGATGATACATTTAAAATATTTCAGGTAAGTAAGTAAATTTTTTAATTTTGATTCATACAAAGAGTTATGTAATTTGATAAAACTTTTGTGAGGTTCTCAATTTTTGTGAAAATTAAAACACTATCTTGTAGCTACAGACATGTTTAATTTTAATTTTGGTTTCTTTTTGAATTTAGCGGGCGCGCGTGCCTGTCATTTGTCTATTAATTTTTTTATGTTGTCAGTTATTATTACAAAAAAAACATGATTTTACTTCGGTTGTTAGCACATGGCGCACTTATATGTATATTCTTAATTACTGGCGTTATTAAATTTATTTTTCGAGTTAATATTTTTTTGGCAATTATTGATAGTAATCTAATTTGTAGTTCAAAAAATTTTATATTACTGCATTTAATTTTGTCAACATTGCGCCATGTTGTTGTATGCGCAATTTAAAATAAAAGACAAATTTCTTTATATCAACGATAAAAACTTCTCGTGAAATAAATTGTAGTATGTGTAGTTTCAATGAATCACCTTGACTTCCACAATCTACAATTCAGATTTCTTTCATTCAGATATGTCTAAAAAATCATATAATGCTTGTAATTAGTAAAATCTATAGTGATAAAAGAATTATACATATGCTTTTTTACTAAATTTTATTAACTATGGAAACAAAATACCTATTATACCTATATACGTACTTTTAGCTACCAACTAAAATTATTAAATTTTAATCAATGGAAACCCTAATTAATGTAAGTATATAATTTTTTGTTTTTTGATTTACAGTAATATAAATTCATAAAAGGACTAAATTGAAACGATGCGATGTATGGATTTCTGTGACTCCATTGACTACTGCCACACACTGCGAATTACTCTGAAAATATGATTCAATGGATTGCTGTAACATCATTGTTAGTTCACATTTCTTGTTCCAGAAGAAAATCAGAAGAATTGCGCCACAATGAATTCCTGACATGTCAGTTGCTCTGGATTACCATGGTTAGTTGTATTTCTAATTTTTTATAAAATCGAGTTTTTTAAGTAATAATAATAATAATAATAATAATAATAATGACATTTAACGTTCGTTTTTCAGACACTACTGTGTAATGGACGTCACTCACATCATTATTTCTCAAACTTTTTCATTATGATGGCGGAGGACAAGAAAAGCGGTATAAAGATTTGGTAGGTGTCCGTTTGCAACCGTCTTTTTAAGGACAATGTCGATATTCATCTGGAATTGTGATGGGAGATTGCAGAAAATTTTCGCCAGCATATAGCAGGCTACGGAATTCAAACCCTCAGTCTACCAGTTCGGAAATGCCACTGCCTTACACGCCAGCCCACTTTGCTGGTGAGTTTTTTAAGCAAAAATCTAATATCTGTACATTCATTGAAATAACCTAGAAGTAATTGTGTAGCAAAAACAAAATTTTCTTAATTTTAAATTGCTATGAAATAGTTATTGAAAAAAGAAAAAAATAAATAAACAAAAATGGTTATAAAATTAAGTAACCCTTATTTTCTGATTTGTTTAGCAACCGGAATTGGTGAAGACATCTATAAAACCGCAGCATACATTTTCCCTGAAGTTCTACTAATTGCAAGAGTCAGCAGAATATTGGGCGGAAGACAAGAAAAGCGGTATAAGGATTTGGTAGGTGTCCGTCTGCAACCGTCTTCTTAAGGACGATGTCGATATTCATCTGGAATTGTCTACCAGTTCCGAAGTGACAGTTCCTAAGCATGCCGGGTAACTTTTCTGGTGAGTTTTTTAAGCAAAAATCTAATATCTTTACATTCAGTAAAATAATCTAGAAGTAATTGTGTAGAAAAAGCGAAATTTTCTTAATTTTAAATTGCTGTGAAATAGTTATTGAAAACAGAAAAAACAAATAAACAAAAATGTTTATAAAATTAAGTAACCCTTTTTTTCTGATTTGTTTAGAAACCCGAATTGGCGAAGACGTCTATGAAACCGCAACATGCATTTTCCCTGAAGTTCTAAGAATTGCAAGAGTCAGCAGAATATTGATTTTTTTTATATTTAAGTATTGTTTTGTTAATTTCCTTAAACTATATTTTTGATATGATGTAACTACAATTTTAATCCATAAATTTTACCTGCGCTCATCGATAAAATTACCTAGATGCTCATGAAAGCAAGTAAACGTTCATAATAAAACTTTTATAATCTTACCTTTTTGGAGTGTTTATTTTAAAATTTACCAAACAATTATTATTTTATCATATGACACACTTATATAGAAATGTAGACATAATAAGCAAAATATTTAACATTTCTAATATTTTATATAATTCCAAATTATTCTATACTTTATATCATTATAAATATTTAAAATTTGTAAAAAAAAACCATCAATAATCTTTTTGATTCGTTATTTTCAGTTAAGTTGAATCAGTTTATTTTTTTCAGGACAACTGAATCACTCATACTGATTCAGTTGATCTGAATCAGAATGAGTGATTCAGTTGGATGAAAATTACACATTTCTGGGTGTAAACATTACTATATAAGTGTGTAAAATTACATTTTCGAGTGTACAGGCGTGGCTTAAAAATGCACTAATATAATGTAATTTTGCGTTTAGCTGCGTACTATTACGAACTGAATGTGTAAAATTACATCTTGCTGTGTAGCTAATACACAAATAAAACGTAATCTATTACACACCTGAATGGTAATTTTACGCATGGCATGTGTAAAACTACACATATGAGTGAGTAATAATTACACCATGATGGTGTAATTTTCACCTTCGTACACTACGGTATGTAATGTTACTGTCATTATAGAAGGCATTTAATTGCCTCCTATAATAAGAGTAAAATGGGTCATTTTTTTGTTAGAGTGTATCCTTATACCATATACAATATATTTAGTACATTATTAAATTATGTATGAAGTTTTCTGAATTAAAAAATATGTTTTATTATAAACAATGGAAAACAGTTGTATTATATCGAATTGAAAAAATATTAGAGATATTTTTTAATAGAGATCAGTACATTTAATTAATTATTTATTAATTTTTAAAATAAATTTAATATGTAATAATTATATTTAATGTATTAATATCTGAAATCCTTTATTTTTTGCAAATTGTTTATTTGAAACATCAAAGTAATTATATTCAGTAAATAATTTAATAACAGTTTAGTTATAATTTATACTGACATGTAAAAAAAGTGTTGGAAACAGGGTATGCTTATTTTTTATAAATGCAATTTTTATATAGTACCTATAGGGGAGAGTGGGGATGTTTGGGACGTGGGAGGTTTGGGACACCTTCATTTTATTTTGTTACGTTGGCTACAGTGAGCCAATTTCCCTCCAGAATGAAGGACTAACTTCAATATTAGTGTACCTTGACTTCCATGAAGTTAAATTGGAAGACGCTGCTGTCATTGAGAAAACTGTGATTTTTCCTCAAAAAGTCTGAGTTTTTCAACCCGAAGTTTCAATGCACTCTATCTTCATTTTACATCATCAAGTAAGTGTAAATTATTTATCAAATGACCACATCATTAAGGTTTATTTTAATGAACAAAACAGCTTTATCTTTTTAAGGTTATGATTTTAGAACACATTTTAACTTAACAGGCACATTTGGGAGGTTTGGGACAGCTCATGTTGGGAGGTTTGGGACAGTGTCTCGAACCTCCCTAGAGAAAAATCATGTAAGCTTGCGAGATTGTATGTTATATAATACACTCTCAAATAAGCTTACATGATTTTTTTTAACTGAATCTGTAACAAAATAACCTTAAAATGTAAGAAAATATTTTCATTTTTAAACGTTTAATAAAACTATATTCGTCAATAACTGAAAAAACCTATAATTTTTCGGAAATTTACCAACCAGATCAAAAAGAAAAAACAGAAGAAAATTGAAAACATTGACAGCTCATTAGAGAGTTCGTCAGACATTTCCTCTGGTGAAAGTATTCTGAATGTTTCAGATGAAGAGTATGCTGATCTTTCAGACTTTCAACCGAAAGATTTGAAACACGGCACATTTGTTTTGGTGGAGTTCAAGGGAGGAGCAAGACTCTCTACTAAATATAGGTATGCCTGTATTGTACAAAGACCACCTGATGAAGATGCGCCTTCTGAAGAAATAGAAGTCAGTGTTATGTCCCTCAAATGTATTGATTCATCAAAGAAAACTTTCATTACTCAAGAAGAAGACATATCTGTTATGAGAATTGAAAGTGTGTTAGGAATTTTACCAGTTCCGAGAATTTCAATGACAAGGGACAGATTGAGATATGTGTTTTGTCAGCCAATAAATATTTTTTGTAAATAGTAACCTTTCCATGTAATTAAAAACCTGAATTTTTTGGAAGAAAGACATCATGTAGCGGGATTTAGTTATAAAATTTTTCATGAACTTGACTGTTTTAGAATCAAATAATTATGTTATTATTATTATTTTAGTTTCTAATGCCTAAACTATTGTTAATTTAATTTCAATTACTTTAGTAATGCAAAAATACAGAGATTTTGAGTGATATCTTTTAGTTTTATTATATATACCAAACCTCCCCGAGCACAGTCCCAAACCTCCCCAGGGTAGGGAGGATTGGGACATTTGATATACTTTAAGAAAATTGTTATTTTAATTCAAATTTTTATTATTTTAACTTTAAAAAAAATATCGCAATATAGCTGAAAAGTTACTTTACCATTTGCAATTGTTCTGGTTCTTTAAGCTAAAATTATAAGACGTAGAAAAAATAATCACTGAAAATTGTCCCAAACATCCCCACCCTCCCCTAGTATTTAATTTTAAAATAATATAATCTATAGGAAAAAATTATAAAAATTTTTGCTAAATGTTATCTGCGTTTTTAAATAGTAAAGTTCCATGTTAATTTAACATTTACTTATAATAAATAATTAATATAATTTTGCTGCAAAGCATTTAACGTTGTAGTTGGTATATTATGTTTTAAATACAAATCCTTAATTTCATCTTTAAGTGGTTTATCATCATTTGGCAACTCTTCAGATGAAATTCTTGCAACCACTTTATAATTTTTACTAACTAAACATTTAATGGTATATTGTACAACAAGTGGGAAAAGAGGCTTTTTTCTCACGAATAATTATGAGTTTGTTGCGCGAGCCCCCAGAGCGAGTGCAACAATTCGTATGTGTGAGAAATAAGCTTTTCCCACGTATTTTACACTATACTTTTTCTACGAGCACATTTTTTTCGTAAAATTTAACATAAATAATTAAAATAAAATTTAAATAAGTAGTAAAAATTTTTTAAATTTATTATGTCAGGGGTAAGATGTTCAAATTTTTGCCAAAGCATACTTTGAAACTACGGAAACAATAATGAATAATCAACATACATATGTATATTTTTAGTATTATTTCTATATATTATATATTAAACTAATGGAACAGCCTACTTTTTTATTATATTAAGGCGTGCGAAATAATTTCCCACTGTATTCCCGTACAGAGTGGGCAATTGTTAATTTTTACATATAGTTAGCCGTGCACAAAATGTTACTTAATAGTAGGAGTAGAAAAAAGTATTTTCTGAATTTAGCAAAACATTATCCACAAACATGGCAGCACTATTTTCATTTTGGAAAATATTATTATGGGTATTATTTTGAACGATTTCACTGTTTTCCACATTATTATTTAATACTGATTTGACTTTTCTTTTAAATGTTCTACGACTAATAATTTTATTTTTAAACATCAATTTCATTTTTATAGATAACTAGCTGTTACCCGCGGCTTCGCTGGCGTGAATTTCGTAATTTAGTAAAGGTAATTCCTAGTGGGTATTTCGCTAAGATTTTTGCCCCTATTTTCTTATCATAAGCTTTGATAAGCTTTATTTATTGAGAATTATCTTTGGCTAGTTATCTAGGAACAACTGGAAATTTTCAAAAAATAATTTGTCGTTTCTTCAAACATAGATATAACATAGACTAAAAATCTAAAGTAAGCCTATCAAGGAGATGTCAACGAATTTGGTATAGAAGTAAAAAAAAGTATGTTGGCTTAAAATGCTCAAATATTATATATTTTTAAAATAGCTAATATCTGTATACTTTACTCTAAATAAGTATCCTTCCTTATCCTATTGGAAAAATTAAATCCCCCTAAGTCTGCTTGCATTATGCTTGAATACTTTCTAAAATAACTCACTCATTGTTGGAGACGCCAGAACAGTAGGCGTTAAAAATGTAATCTTTAACCTCCCTCCATTTTTTTGCGTTTATTCCCTATTTTACTCTTTACCTGTAAAGAGTAAAATTGAAATATTGATTAATAAAATTGAAGTAAGGGTAAAATTAATTTTCAAAAATGAAACATGTATTCATTAATTTATTTCTGACAACTATGCCCTCCAGTTTCATTCGTGTAAAATTATGTTATCTGTGAGTAGTAAGCTACTTTAAATTAGTTATTCCGAAACAAATCAGACAAATTTAATTCAAAATTAGTTCTTTAAAGTGCTTCGCTTCGCTCGCCAAACAGTTTAAAATTCTATAAAAGGTTAATTCCACGTAATGCTTCGCTCCGCTAGCCAAACGACTCGAAAACAACCATATTAATATATTTAATTTTCAGACTTTGAAATCCTTTCATAGATTCCCATATTCGTGGTTTTAGAATTAATTGAATTTAGGATTCTTTTCGAGATCCGAAAACCCTAGTGAGTTTTTCAAAATTACGTTCAGTTCTTTCGTAATCAGGCTTTACTACAATCCGTTTCTAAAGTGAAATTTTAATAAAAAAGTTCTGAAGTTAATCTATTGTTTTTCTTTCTTTTGTTTCCGTTTATTATTAAATGAGTATTTTTGATAGGTATGTCAACTTTTGTCGTGAATATATTTGCGAATATGAGTAACCAAATGTACACATGGCTAAATTACCAATTAAGTAAGTACTGAAAAATACATGAATCATTATCGGAAAGTAAAAATTTCATGATGAAAATAAACATAAAAAGCAGTCAATAATAATACAATATAATCTACCCTATTTTTTCTTCCTTTTATGGCTTGGATACCATACATAATTCGAAAAAACGCAAAGACACGTATACCCCAATTTTTGGTGCTCTTTGTATTAATGATGGCAAAAATTTGATACATTTAACCATTCAGGCTGTGCAAGAAAATTTACCCCCACTTTCACCCCTCCAGCCCCTTTTATGACTCGGGTTCCGGTACAACCTATACGAGTGAATAGGCTTTTCAAAGAGTAATATTTCGTCAATTTAAAGTTTTGCTCTATCTCTTATAGTTTTCAAGATATCTTAAGAAATACGATTTGAACCTCCAACTTTAAGAGCTGGTTTCACCCCGTAAACGTGGAAGATGGCAGATAAAAAAAAATACGGGTTCCTTATTTTTACCTATTCTACACATCAGCGAAGTTTCATCAAAATCCCGAATTTCACTTTGGGTGCATCTCCTTATAAGTCTAACTAGTCTAACTTGTGATTAACCCTTCAATACCTACAAGGAATTTTCGAACCAATTTAAAACTAATTTATTATTATCGGTAAAAGTTAAGATCTAACCTCGGTTATAAATTGTGTATTTGGGTGAAGGTTTTCCAGTAGTTTATTTTCGTCATTTGTTAGTAGTCTGATTATATATATTTTTCCTAAGTATATACGACGCATTTTCAGCGGAGGTTCCGCTGCTTCGGCTAACAGTGCGTGGCATAGTGTACTTTCCATTGCACTCAAGGCTATTCGAAGGGCTTTGTACTGTAACTGATTAATTTTTAGTAGTCACATTTTAGGGACATTGTACCAATAAAGTGAACCATAATCTATGTTCCATTTTTTTCTCCTGTACTTATTCTATCCATGTATCATGGCATTGAATAAAGCATTATTATTATTATTATAACTGATCTTACTAAGGCCTTATATATTATTAACATGTAATGGGGATGTCCTCCCCACCAGCGGGTACAAGGTGCTCTCATTGTATTAAGTGCTTTTTCACATTTTGTTGTTATGTGAAGTATTTGAGAAGCCCAGTTTAATTTATTATTTAAATGTATGCCTAGATATTTTACTGTATTTTTGACAGGAAAGATACATGGACCGATTTGTAGGTGTTCTCGGTTTATTAGCCGATTCCTAGTGAAAATTACGATGGATGATTTTGATGGTTGTATGGAGAAGCCATTGTTAAATAGCCAAACGTGGAAGGAATTTATAATGCGTTTAATGTTATGTAATGCATTTTCAAATTGTCTGTGGTAGGAATAAAAGCAAAGATCGTCCGCGAACTGTATTAGATCCGCTTCAGCGTTTACGTCTTTTAAGATAGAAACTCAATCGGAGGTACATATGTTAAATAGTAGGGGTGCGAAGACTGACCCGTGTGGTATTCCTATACTGGTGACTCTTGGGCCTATAAGCTTATTGTCTATACGTACATAAATATTCCGATTTTTATATAGGTTTACGAGTCTGTAGGCAAAAATGGACGGTATACCTAGGTTAATAAGCTTATTAAATAATATATTTGTTTGTATGTTGTCGTGTGTGCTTTCAAGGTCTACAAAACATCCTAGCAGGTAACCATTTCTGCTATAATTGATCTCGACATCACTTACAAGTTTTGTTACTCCATCCAGTGCACTTCTGCCTTTACAAAAGCCATATTAAGTGTAATTTGTTGCCATTGTATAACCAGTGTTCTAATCGAAACTTTAGTAATCTCTCAAGAGTTTTAAAAATACAGTTTATTAGTGAAATAGTTCGGTAGCTATTGGGATCGTTGGGGTTTCTCCCTGGTTTTAAAATGGGATGTATTACAATTTCTTTAAAACATTGTATATCAGAGTTTGTTTTCCATATATCATTAAGTAATTGCAGGAGTTGATATTTGGTTGCAATGGATAAATTATACAACATGGAGTAAGTAATTTTATCAGTACCAGGCGCAGTATTACTGTTATGGTTCAGACTTAATGTTAATTCTTGTAAAGTAAAATCCTTTAGAAGTATATGATTGTAGTCTGTTATTGGACTATCTCTGAGATTCAGTATCATATCAGCTGAGTGGGGAGCTAATTTATCAAGCATTGCTACTGCACAGGATTCATTCATTTGTTGATGTTCATTGAAAGAGCACTTAAGTATTTTAATAGCAGTCCAAGTTTCCGCTAATGGATAATTAGGGTGAATACTTTCACAAAATTTAATCCAGAATAATTTTTTCTTTTGTTTGAGTTTTCTTTTAACATGAGCTTGGGTAAATTTTAACTGTAGGTAGTTATGATGACTCATGATATTTTATATGTATTAAAACAAATTTTCCTAATGTTAATAAGGACAGTGCATTCGTCATCCCACCATACAGCAGAAATTTTATTACTCTTAAAAGGTTTTTTTAAGAGGGATATGTTTATCGGCACTGATACTGACAGCATTAATGAGTTGATTGTAACTTGCTGAGCAATTGTTGTTTGCTTGATAAATCTGCATGTTATTCTCTACCTCTTGTGCATACAGCTCTCAATCAGCTTGTTTTGTATTCCATCTTGGATGGATTGTCAATTCTTTTGAATTTCTTTTACCTATTCCAGTCAACATTGGGGCCTGATCAGATCCTAAAAGGTCATTGATCACTACCCATTTACAATCCAATGATAGGGGTGCAGAGACAATGGTTAAATCGGTTACCGACATCACATTTCGAGTGTAGCATGTTTGTGTCAAATCATTGAAGATGATTAATGGGAGCCCATCACATGCTTCTAGTAAACTATTCCCCAAGCGATCCGTATATCTATCTCCCTAAAATTCATTATTACAGTTAAATTCACCTGCTAGGAATATTAAACCTGCTAGTTGGTTCAGAAAAATATTTAATAAATTTTATTCAAAGTAATTGTTTGGTGGTTTTAAATTGATAAAAAGGATATAAATTCATTTCTGTAGCGACACTTAATTGATGTAACTTCTAATTAGGGGATATTGTTATTAATATTTATTATACTATATTGTATTTTATTTTTTAAAATAATAGCTGTTCCTCCACCTCGTTCTATTCGATCATTTCTAATAATACTATAGTTTTTAATGTTGAAATTTTGCCCAGGTTTAAGCCAGGTTTCACTAATAATACAAATATCAATATCATTTTCTTTAATAAATCTTTCAAAACTTATTTTGCTTGTTTGCAGCGATCAGCTATTCCATTGCATTACTTTATAATTACTGTTCATGTTATTATTCTCCATCATTAAGGTATATGCCAGTAGGTGCCGCTAGTAATTTTATAAGAGACTCCCTTAAATAATGTTATCGATTTGTGAAGGAGTGTTGACAACATGATTAATAAATACCCCTGTCGCAGCATCTGCATAACATAGCGAATTTCGAAATATTGGGCACTGGCGAATCTCATCTAAGACCTGTATCCATTTAAAATAATTCAGCTTTCTAAGAGTGAAAAGATTTTCAAAATCAGTTGAGTAGTTAATTTTTGGCGCTTTTTCGTAAAAGGTGCTTGACGCATATACCCATCTAAACTAGTTTAGCTTTCTAAAAGTAAAAGAATTTTCAAAATCGACTAGGTAATTTATTTTTGGTATATTTGGGACCCAAGACCCCGAACGGACTTTGTGCAGCATAGTGCTATCCACCTAAAATAAGTTAGTTCTCTAGCAATGAGAAAATATTGAGAATCGGTTCGATAGCTTATTTCTATCCTATATAATATAGGATATTTTATCTTTCTAACAGTAAAACTATTTTTAAAACCCGTTGTGTAGTTTTCTATGCCGCATTTGCATCCACAGTTGTGGATCTCAGATAACATACTGTACTTATCTAAAACAGTTTACCTCTACAATAGTGAAAAAATTTTAAAAATCGGTCAGTTATTTTAATTTTGACACTTCTGGGTCCCATGGACTTTGACGGACCTTACATAACGTAATCTATAACTATCTAAAATAGTATAGCTCTCTAACAGCGAAAAAATTTTCAAAATTGGTCGGTTAGTTTATTTTTGGCGCTTAAAAGATCCCAGGACTCTGGCCGACCTCATACAACATATAAGCTAAATCCATCTAAAATAGTTTACCTCTGTAATAGTGAAAAAATTTTCAAAATCAGTCGGTTATTGTATTTTTGACCCTTTTAGATCCAATGGACCCTAGCGGACCAAATTATCTTTTAACCTCAGACTTACCTTACATAACACCTTGTTGAAATTTACATATAACAAATTATATAATTTTACTAAGGGATCGGTCTTTCTGGCATATTTTATTAATTAATGCAAACAAACCTCTTCTAATATAATTAGTGAAAATTTTAGGCAATCTTATTTCACATAACACCCAATTTTTTTTTTTTAAGTGATATTTTTAGACATTACCAATCTATTCAAATTGGACTGTCTGGCAAATTTTGTTAACTACTGCCTAAAAAAAAATAATACTCTGGAATTATTTAATAATACGATAATTTAATAAAAAATGTAGGTAATTTAACAAACTTAGCTATATTTTTTTAAAGCCAGGTCAATTGTAATTGATACAAGAGGTCCCAAACTTAATTTTAGTAATAAAAAAACATACTTTTAAAGATAACATTGCTTCAAACAGACCAAATTTAATACGTAGATAATAACAAAAACTTTTAATTAAAACAAAAAAATCCAGGGTGTTATGTGAGGTAATTTTGCTTAAAATTTTCACTAATTAAAATAGGTCTGTCAGACATCAATTAGCAAAATATGTATGTTAGACAGACCGATTCCTCAGCAAAATATATATAAGTTGCCATAACATATATTATGTCAATTTCCAGGAGGTGTTATGTGAGGTAAATTTTTTAAAAATAGAATATAAAAAAAATTCAAAGGTCTGTCGAGCATTTCCTATTGTTGGCATTAGTTACTATCGATTTAGCATTTTTAATGTCAAAACCTAAATGTCAAATTTCCTCAGCAAGAGTTCGAAATAGAAAGACTGAAAAGTAAAGGATGTAATGCGAGTTTTAGAATAACAGCTCCGTTCTCACTGAAGGATCAGCTTTATGATGAAACTTTCTGGCCGTGCGGGGCTGTTATCAAGAGATTTCGATTTCCTAGACGACCGGTGGCGTTATTCCAAACGGAGCAACACTGAAGAGAGTCCCTCTATTAATAATCATTTTAAAAAAACCGACAAGATCTTCCATAAAGACGCCAATAATTCTTTGAATATTTATTTTAACAATATACAGAGTATAAGAAATAAATCAGACTTAACTGAACTTGTAGTTCAAGAAAAAAACATTGATGTACTGTGTATTTGCGAACATTGGTTGCGCGAATCTGAGATGGACTTATATAAGCCAAATAACTTTAATATTGGAAATTATTTTTGCAGGTCCCAATTCTCACACGGTGGTGTACTTATTTACATTAAAAATGATATAAAATTTAAGCAATTCAACAAATTAAATTATTTAAATGAAGAAAAAGTTTTTGAACTTACTTGTATTGAACTGCAAGAATTAAATACAATTGTAGCTACTTTCTACAGATCACCAAGTGCTGATTTTGAAGTATTTTTAGATAAAACTAATGTGGCATTTCACTTTTTAGAACACACTGGTAAGAATATTATTATCTGCGGCGATTTTAACGTAAATATATTCGATTCAGGTGCAGATGTACATAAATTTTTGGATTTGTTGGAATCGGTCAATATGAAACACATTATCAATGAACCAACTAGAATTCACAATGGATCAATTAGCTGTTTAGATAACTGTATTGTAAAATTACATAAACTTGAGTGCACTTCTGAGGTTGTTAACGATTCACTGTCTGATCACTTAAGTATTTCACTTAAAATTAAACTTGAACATATTAAAGTTCCAAAAGTAAGTATTTTTTCACGTCAAATATATAACCACAATAAGTTAAACTGCTTCATATCATCATTAAATGACATTAATTGGTCAACTATTTACTCTTTAGATAATGCTCAAACTTGCTTTGATTATTTTTTTAGTATAATTGTAAATATTTTTGAAAATTCTTTTCCATTAAAAAAAGTTAACATTAATAAACAAAATCAAGAGGTACAGTGGTTTACAGAGGAATTGTTTCAGATGAAAAAGAATCTAGATATTTTAACAACTGTTGGTCATTCTACAACTGATATGAATATAAAGAATGATATTTCCAAATATAAGAAATTTTATAAACATGAATTGAGAAAAGCAAAAATTTCCGCAAATTCAACATATATATTAAATGCTGACGATAAATCCAAAGCTACTTGGAATATCATTAATCGAGAACTAGGTAAAAAAAACAAAAAAAACAATACTGATATACAAGCAAACGATTTTAATAGTTTCTTTATTGACGAGGTCAGTAATATTGATAAAAAATTACCAAATACTGATTTTAATTTAAATAACTTGAAGAAAGTAATTTCTCCCAAAAACTCTTTTTATATTTTACCGACTACACCCAACGAGGTTGCAAAATATATTGACAAGTTAAATAATTCTAAAACTCCGGACATATTTGGTATGAATTCTTTTATTCTAAAGTCTGTAAAGAACACAATTTCGACACCACTATCTTTTATAATTAATAAATGCTTTTTAGCAGGTTATTTTCCCGATAAGCTGAAACTAGCGAAAATTATACCTTTACACAAAAAAGGTGACATAAATGAAATTAGTAATTACAGACCAATATCGATCCTACCCGTTTTATCAAAAATTTTTGAATTAGTTTTAAAGGATAGGTTAGTAAATTTTTTCGAAAAAAATAATTTGTTCTCGAACTACCAATTTGGTTATCGCGAAAATAAATCAACAATTAAAGCAGTGATTCACATAATGGAATTGATTTTTGAAGCCATTGATAACAAGGAAATTGCATCAGCGACATTTCTAGATTTAAGCAAGGCTTTTGACTGCATCAATCACGATATTCTATTAACAAAATTGAATTACTATGGTGTCAGAGGTTCTACTTTGGAACTCTTTAAATCCTATCTGTCAAATAGATACCAAAGAGTTGTAGTTCAAGACAATACTTCTACTATGAAGAAAATCGAATTTGGTGTTCCACAAGGATCAATATTGGGACCAGTATTGTTTATAATTTTTATTAATGATCTTCCAGCTAATTTATCGGCACTTGGAACTGCTCTTTTTGCGGATGATACTACATTTTTAACGAAAAGTAGTGATATGGACACGTTAATTAATTTGGAAAGTAAATGCTTAATGGAGGCTAAAAGCTGGTTTTTAAATAACCGCTTACAAATGAATGATCAAAAAACACAACATATAAATTTTGAATTATCTAGAACCACGGACATTACCTCTGTAAACTTTTTGGGTATACTTATTGATAACAAGCTATCATGGCAATGTGAAATACATAAGTTAGCAAAAAAATTAAACAGTGCATATTATCAAATTTATAAGATTTCAAAATGTGTCAACTCAGATACAGCAAAATTAGTGTACTATAGTAGCTTTTACAGTACAGTAGCTTACAGCATTTTATTATGGGGCAATAGTTGTAAAATGGACCGTATATTTAAAATCCAAAAACGGATCATTAGATGCCTTGCTGGTCTGTCTTACAATGACAGTTGCAAACTTTCTTTTATAAATTTAAAAATATTGACCGTTCCTTCAATTTTTGTGTATCAGGCCCTGAACTATGTGCATAGGAATAAGAATTTGTGGTCTCCTGTTCACAATGTATATGGTCATAACACTAGACAAAGAGATCACTTGTATATTGCAAATCATAAGTACAAAAAAACGCAGCAGACCACCAATTACTTATGTCTACTACTGTACAACAAATTACCAGATAATATGAAGTGCTTACCTAGAACAAGATTCCAAAATATTATTAAGAATGCTCTTATTAGCAAAGCATATTACACAGTACATGAATGTTTTGAAAACTTTCTATTTTAATACAAATAGACTTATCTTTTGTTGACGAACTCTGTAAAAATTGTAAATTTTTTTCGAGTAAATTATTATTATTATTATTATTATTATTATTATTATTATTATTAATTTGAGGTGTTTTATCAGGTATGATTTTACGCTATCGGAGCTTGGACTATAATATTCATTTGACTAAAAAGGGATTATTTATTACAAACATAAACGGTTTTTGTGTGACTTGTAAGAAATTTGGTGAAAACGTTGAAAGTGCAAAAATCTTGAATGAGTTCTTCAACAAAACACGTCTGATACCTGGAATATTATTTTTTCGGCATTTTTGTGAAAAAATTGGTTTTTTGTAAAGGTTTTTCCAAATTTAAAAGTCTGCAACATTTTTTTACACCATTGAAAAGAGGAGAAAAATTACATAAAAATGGTTTCTAAACCATTAGAATTTTTCTAAACCATTAGAAACCAAATTCGCTATGTTATGCAGGATGCTGCGACAGGGGTATTTGTCATAGTTGATTGATTGAGGGTGGCGGACTAGGTCTATCCCATGTTGATGACATAATCACAATTTTTAAAATTCAATTTATTGTCAAAAGTTTAATCAGTTTATTAAAATGTTTCAAACTATACACTTATTTATATTAATTTTTTCTAACACCAACAATATAAATACGTCTTGTTTCAACCAAAGTCGGAAGAAGTATACATAATGTTTATAAACGATTAAATAACATTCGACGTAAAACTAAAACTATAAACTAAACTAGGTTTAAATTAAAGGTTTGCGCTTCAAGTGAACAACCACGATACTCAAGTACGTTACGACTATTTGAATCGAAATACTAAATGTACGTTATCGCTTCAAGTTGTATTCGGCTGTTATAAAAAGCTTGAAAAAAACAGAATTTAAATAAATTTTTTTTTATTTTGACAAAAAAATTTTCGCAAAACGTATGTCATAATGATGTTGTTACAATATTGTGTCATACGTTACTTTAAATTTAACTTATATGTTATTACATGTTACGTCAAATACGGGTGGAGTCAAAGACATGTAAAACCATTTTGATAAATGTACCGCGAACATAATCTCTAAAAAAATATTTCTCAGCTTCATTTGCAATAATTGTTATTTTGATGGCTTTAATAACTGACGATAAAACTGATCGAGGAATTTGAAGATTTGAGTTGACTATTCGCAAACGATTTCCGATCCACTGAGTACCCGGATATCTACACCAATCCCCAAAGAAATATTTTTTGGACATTTAATTTTCTTTAATTATGATGCACCCGGAAAAACATTCTAAAAAAAATTGTATATTGTAACGATCATAGTATGAAACCTACAAAAAAATGTTGGCGAATGTACCATTAATATAATTTAAAACAAAAAAAAAATGTTTCAGACATTTAATTGTTACTTAACCGTGACGCACCTGGAAAAAAATTCTGAAAAAATTATGTATTTTGGTAATTGTATCAGAGCTACATACAAGTTGATGAAAAAAATATTGAAAAATTAGAAGGGGAACATTATAGAAGTATCTGAAACATAAAAAATTCAGTCAAACCCGTCAAGCCATTCGAAAAGTATAATTTTTTTTCGATTTAAAAAAATATTAATTCTTACCCTTAAGGGGTAAGTGTTTAAGGGCTGAAACTTAATAAAATTGAATATTATATCGGTAGTAGTTAGCAGCAAAAAACAACACAATTCGTGCGGAGGTATTCTACCCAAGTTTATTCGCCTATAGCTTTTAATATAATTACCTATAACAAAATTTCAATAATATATAATTTTGAAGAAAAAAAATTGGGAAATATAACTAAATCTAAATGCGTTCGTTATTTAAACGAATGTAAACAAAATATTATAAAAGTTAAAATGTAATATTGTTTGGTTTGATTATAGACGTACCTATTTGTTGGTGATAACCAGTGTTGTGCTTATCTAGATAACGTTATTTGAAATTTTATCTAGATAACGTTTCCATTATCTATTATTTTTTATCTAGATATTTTTGAAAGAAGCTATCTCTTATCTTTTTATTAAGCGGAGAAAAAAGATAAGATAACAACAATACATACTGAAAAAAAGAAAAGAAAATTGAAATGAAAAAAGAAAATTGAAACTAAATTCACCATTTCTCTATATTCGCTAACTGATATGATAGAATTCTTTGGAAACCGATTAAAATGCAACCAATTTGGACATTTGTTACGTTGCAATAATTATTTCCGACTATTTGGCTGACCATGTAATGCACATAAACATCGACATTTTTTTGAGCTTTAGGAAATGTTTAAAAGCACTTGTAAATAGAATTCTTGTAGTCTGAATTCTAGTAGTAAATCTTTCTTTAACATTTTTGTTATTTATTATAATTCACACATCTTTCTGCGGACCTGTGAGGAACTTTCGCGCCCCGGCACCGGTCCGTGGATTGATGGTTGAGAAACACTAACCTTGTGCAGTATTCCTGTAAACATTATCTTATCTGCTGTCTAAAATTTTATCTAGATAACGGCTAAGTTATCTGTTATCGTGATCTAAGTGTTTTAAATTAGGTTATCTATTATCTGTTTTCTCGATAATAAAATTCGATACCTTGCTTTATCACTATACTGGTAATAACTAGTCAGTAATACGTAAGTGATAAATGTAGACAGTACAATGTGTCGTTACTACCATGTGTTACTTAAATATGATTGGAATTTTAAAAATACCAAGAATTTATTCTACATTTCTCATCTATACTACTACAAAAAATTAAAGGAGCAAAAAAAAAAAATTGTTAATTTTTTAGTGATTTTTGAAGGGCTGTATTTACCTGAAAAATGGTCGCATCGAGATGATGAAAAAAGCATTCTCAAGCCCCAAGATTCTAGTTTTGATATCTTTCGTCCAAAAATTTTTAGGAGTGACAGTTATCAAGCAATAATTCTAAGGAATAACACCAAAAAAAATTTTTACTAATTTTTTGCTCTTTTTTTTCGGTGTAGGGGCTTGAAAAACTTTTTTACAGTAAAACCATGGTATTGACTTGATAGCCTGTTTATTCAGCTTCACTTTCCTTTTTAAAATTTTTCTCTACGTTGAGTATTTCCAGAGATATCCGATTTTGAATGCAAAAGGATCCTTTTAGCTTTAACCATCGATATCTCAGTAATAAGCTTATGCCGCGCACTTCCGGAAAAAAATTTCAAAGTTATAATATTAAGTCTACAGGTAGTTAACTGGGGGGTGACTGTGTCGAATAGTCGTACTATTTGGGTAGTTCGAGAAGTTCTTCTTCATGGAAAATAATTTAAGTCAATTAGAATGACGTAGAAATTGAATTCTTGGATTCAAAATTCAGTTTGAGCAACATTGGAGAGGAGGTGAGTCACTCTCTTAAATTACATACTAGTTTTCATACACTCATTTTTACTATTAACACACTGACAGTGGCTTAAGCGAAGCAAGTTATAGGCATTCTAAACCTATTACGACTATCAAAATTTAGTTTTCGTTATCGAAAATAACAATATTTTCAAAATGTATGATACCTATAAGAAAAATTAAAAATAGCCTTTCAAATATATCATTAGCTACTAAATTATACTTTTCCTTATTAAAATCTTTTGATAGAAATAATTTAGCAGGTGTGAAGGGTACTTCTTTTCCTTATATCATCTATTTTGAAAATATCGTTATTTTCGCTATCGATAATTTTCGATTAACGAAAACTACAATATTCGTTATCAAAAAAATTAATAAAAACCTTACATACGATAGTCCAACTTCAGAACCATTTATTGTGACATTATATTACCCACTGTCAGTGTGTTAAGGGTAAAAATACTAAAAATGAGTGTATGAAAACTAGTATGTAATTCAAGAGGGTGACTCACCCCCTCTTCATTGTTGCTCAAACTGAATTTTGAATCCAAGAATTCAATTTCTACGTCATTCTAATTGTTCTAAATTATTTTCCATGAAGAAGAACTTCTTGAACTACCCAAATAGTACGACTATTCGACACAGTCACCTCCTATCCAAATAGTACGACTATTCGACACGGTCACCTCCTAGTTAACTACCCCTAGACTTAATGTTAGAATACTGAGCAAAAACAGGTTAATTAGATTTTTTAACGTAGATTTCAAATCTGTAAACAAAATTTTTATATTGTTTATTTTTCACTCCCCTTTTTGCAAAATTAAACCCCAAATTTTAACCCCCAACTACGCCTGTTGATGTAGTTTGAAAAAATTTCATTTCAATAGATAGCTCTTTAAAAGAGAGCAGTATCGTCAATTTAAACTTTTGCTCTATCTCTTACTATTTTCGAGAAATTTGAAAAATTAAATTTTTACCCAAATTTTTGAAGGGCGATTTCACCCCTTCAAGCCGTTTTTCCGCAGATAAAAAAATACGTGTCATTTATTTTTTAGTATTCTACAACATATTTAAGTTTCATCAAAATCGATAGGTCCGGCCTCGGGATCTTTATTTGTAAAATATCGATGGTTAAAACTAAAAGGATCCTTTTGCATTCAAAGTTGGATATCTCCGGAACAATTCAACGTAGCGAAAAATTTTAAAAAGGAAATTGAAACTGCATAAGCGGGTTATCAAGCTGATACCATGGTTTTACTATAAAAATAATTTTGAAGCCCATAGACCGAAAACAAAAGAGTAAAAATTTTTTTGTGTTATTGCTTAGAATTGCTCGATAACTGTCCCTCCTAGAAAAGTTTGAACGAAAGATCTCAAAACTAGAATCTTGGAGCTTCAAAATGCTTTTTCTTTCATCTCGATGCGACCATTTTTCACGTAAATACAGCCCTTCAAAAATCATTCAAAAATTAACAATTTCTTTTTTTTTTTGCTCCTTTAACTTTTGTAGTAGTATGTATTATATGATTGACGGACTGAGTATCGTCAATTTGAAATCACTTTTAAAAGAACTGCGTGTATAAGTTAATCTACATTCAACTTTGGTTACTATCGATGCTGAAAATATTGAAGATTCAGGTATGAATTTTAATTTCAAATATAGGTTTAAAAAGTTTTTTATTTTTAAATATACCAAGAATGCGAATTAAAAATTTCTCTTTACAATTAAAAGTTAAAACATTTAATACAGATTTACTAAGAGACAAGTGAAATTAATTGAAGTGCTTCGTATTATTAATCACTCTTTTGTGATTTAATTGAATTAATTAAACTTTTAAATAATGAGTATAGCATTTTTGAAAAGGACAATTTTCATTTCAAAGTGAATCATTATGATTATTTCAGCGTCAAATTCATTTTGTCTCATTCATTTATTACACTACATTACAGCATTATTATCTACACATACCATTTACTTACGATGGTATTTCATCTTTGCTACTATGTATTATCCTTAATAATTCATTTTAAATAACACTGTCATTCACGATATGTATTTGATTAGTTAACATAAATTCAAGTTCACATATGTATGTAGTAATATAATAAATATAATAATATTAAAAACCACGGCCTTTTCTGTGGAGTGTTCACCGCTGCCGATAACATCTAATTTAATCCCTACAGAAAAGGCTAGTACTCCCGTATTTTAACGATATTATATATATACATATGATAATGATAACTGTGTTTTTAAGATGTGTATAATAAAATAATAAAAATATTTTGGTCGTAAAAAAGTAAACACTAACATTGAACAAGAATTTTTTTGGAAAATTTTTGATGAGAAAATTATTATGCAAATGACAATAATTTTTGGAGTCAATTCTTGATCTTTATTACGAAAGTATCAAAATTTCGTTTGGAAATATGACGAAAAATCAACTGACTTTATTCAATATGGTTTTATTGGGATAATGTAATAATTTCGTTAATTTTTAATAGTTATTAATATCACTAATAAAACCAGTTGAATTTTTTGAAATTTTTTAACCTAAGTTCCCAAATATTTGGGAACTTAAGTTAAAAAATTTCAAAAAATTCAACTGGTTTTATTAGTGATATTAACAACTATTAAAAATTAACGAATGTAAATAACTATTAAAAAAGTTGTGTGTGCTTAAAACCACATGACCGAAGCGAAAACTTCTATGACTATCTCATAGCCGATCTGAAGTAACATCAATATATTCTTGAATATAATTTTAATGAACGAGTCGCGGTTATAGATGGATATGCGAAGCCAATAACAAATATGAGGAAAAAGAAAATACTCGTATAATGAATTATTTTCAGTGTTCGAGATTAAATGCCACTAGGTAAGAATTAGAAACCATAAAAGTCAAAATATGGCTTAGTTTGAAATTCGGTTGAAATATCCAAAAATTAATATTGTTTTTGTCATTTTTAAGGATAATTTATTTATGTCTACAACAAAAATAATTTATGTCAGTATATTGAGTGCAATAATACAGATATACAAATATTTGATATCAATTAAATTCATATTAAATGCAGCTTCAATTATTTTAATTTTAAAATTTATTTTGATCTATTTTTATTTTTATTCATAGATTTATAGAATTTTAGTAGTCTGACACTTCATGGACAGATTTTAACTGAGATAATAATAATGAAAGTAAAGTGACGTTATTTTTATTTAATTTTTAGTAAATAGAAATATTTATTTAATCGTAAGAGTGCCCTTGATATTATCATTAAAGGAAAATATTATTTTTAATATCATTAATGGAAAATTTCATTAAAAATAAGATTTCTTGGTAGTGATATGATATTGCACGCTTAACTTTATTTAACAAATAATTTGAATAATATAAAATATTAGTCAGTATGAAGGAGAAATTCTATCTGACTTTTACGTTAGTGCAAATGAATCGTTTATTTCAAAAACCAGTCAAGTGCTGAATTGTTGATTTTGAGAAAATCAAATAAAAATTCTTGGGAACATTTAAACTTTTTTGTAGAGAAGATTGCTAATTAAAAGTAATACATATTCCTAATTATTTTATGAAGAAAAAATTTTTTTATACCTCTTCTGAAAAATGTAAAATAATAATGAAATTTGTGCACTGGACTGCTTGCTGTAATAAACAACCGTCACAATTGTAAATTAGGTATGGTCCATTTCAGTTAAATTTAACCATGCTTCGTCACTTTGAATTTAAATAAATTCCATTTTCTTGGCTTTATCTCTTTCATTATTGCATTTACGTAAATTTTAAACTTGCAGTTTGTTTTTAGAAAAGAATAGAAGATTTATTTGTTTCAAATATAAGAATTATTTAATTTTTTAACGAAAACTCATGATCAATTGTATTTGAAATGAGGTATACAAGATACTCCTAATTTATTAAGAAATTTGAAATTAAAACGGAAATTATGATAATTATGAAATAATAATAATGGCAATTGAACTTTTAAAAGATTTAATATCGTTTAAAAATGATTTTCAAACTTTTAAGTCCGCGATCCCTTTTGCAATTAAAAATTTCAAAAGATCCCTCAAATATATAGAAATGTCTTACCGTCACATGGGCACGGAATCGATTGATTTCTACACCAACCGATGCGTTTACCTTTTACAAAACCAAAATATATGTATAAAAATAACTCCATTTTGAATTTTTTGCCGTTTGACTGGTTTTGAAGTAAACGATTCAATTTACTTATATAGGGTAAAAGCCCCCTTTGTGAAACGGTATCTAATTATGAACATTTACATATTAATGAAGTTATTTCTGAAAGAAACGTCTGATAACAAAAATTATTATTAATAGTATGATTGTTTTTCAGTTTAAATTCACCTCGCATTTAAAGTTTCCTTACTTAATTAAAGAAATAAATATGTAAATGTCAAAACTGTTCCAGTATTAGATACCGTTCCACAAAGGGGGCTTTTACCCTATGTATGGAAAATTTTTTTAAAATAATTTATATTCATTAAATTTACAACAAATAATAATAGCATAATCGTAACATAATTTTGGTAAAATAAATAATTAATTTTATTTAAAAAAAAAATTAATAAAATCACATATTCTAGGTTTGAATCCGACACTTTACTATCCATATGCATGCATAGCGCATGTTACCCTAATCGCTGGCCTCTGCATAAGCTCGAAAACACTAAATTACTACTTATACACTATATTTTTGTAACTTATATTTTTGTTTAATCTTTAAATGGAAATATATTTTCAGTTTTTCAGAGGTGGACCTTAAATATTGGATTTTTTTATATTAATGTGATCAGGATTCAGTCAAAATCAGTAAGGGATACATCTGGACTTCTTCTGGTCAATAATGATCAACTGTTACCGTTTGTTTCGTCCTACAATCATTCAGGGCCATATTAACACTAAGTACCACCCTACGCACCGTGAAAAATGTCGCCCCCGCTTTTTGCTCAAATACAAGAAAATCATAACAATTCCTACTTTTTTTTCAACTTTCTCCTAAAAAAATAACTGGCGGGAAAAAAAATACTCGTTTTCGAAAGCCCTGTTTTAAAAATCTGCCGCCCCTAGGCTATGGCCTACCTTGGCCTATTGGATAATCCGGCCTTGCAACCATTACAAATTCCATTATAGCCAAAGCATTACCATTTTCATTACATTCGCGATGATTACAGATTTCTTTATATTCTGATACAGAGTTAGCCTCATTATAGAAGTTTTCAGTTCAAAAATTAAATTTTTGGCGTGCCTAATAATTTATTAACTTGCCATTGGAAGTTATTGTAATGGGTCTGATTTTACGAATCGCTAATTTGGACATAGGTACCTCCACGTTTCAAGGTCACTAGAATCCGAATCCATTCTTTTTAGCGTGATGTATGTGTGTGCGTTCGTTAGTTCGTTCGTTCGTGAATTTTTTTGCGTCTCGCATATATCGAGAACCAACGATGGACTACTTTCAACTTTGGACTACTTTCATCTTTGATTTCATCAGTATCAACTTTGGACTACTTTCATTAGATGCGAATGCGATACATACTAATATCTAATATTAAAACTACATCAAAAATACTAGTTTACCTGTTTTTGTTAAAAGCCGTTACGTTAAAGCTAAAAGCTCAAATCTTAATCTAAAATCTTACATGTGCAGTCAATATTTTACTTATTATAATATCTTTAAAAATAACTTTTTAAATCGTTTTTATTTATTGTATTTATACTTTGCAATTTATATTTAAACAAAAATATTGGATACAATTTTATTATAATACTAGCTGTGGCCCGTGGTTTCACCCACGTAAAATGATCTTAATTATTGGTCAAATGATTAGATCAATTTTAAATTAGATATTCGGAAATTCTCCACATTAATTATTTATAATGCCTAGCTACGCTCGTCAAACGACTCTAAAGTAACAATCTTCATATTTCAATAGCATGGCTAATTTTCGCACCTTTATGTACTTAGATACCCGTATCAATAGGTAGTTTTAGTAGTATTTTAATAATACAATTAATTTCGGGCAATTTTAATATCACAATTAATTTGGCGCTTATTTGATGGCCTTCACGGACAATTCTGATCCCCAGGTTTATTGAAATTTGATATTTTAAAATTCTGAGCATAATTCTCGCCTAATAACCCTACATTAACCATATTCATATTTCTATAGCATATTTAATTTTCGTAAAATATTGTCAAAATCCAACCGTTTAATTTTAATCCTATTAGATAGTGCTGGGGGTTAATTTTGAACTCACTTTACATTTAAATTAGTTATTCTAAATTTCTTTATAAAATCAGTTTCTTCTAGTGTTCCGTTCCGCTCGTCCAATGATCTTAAAATAGATATATTCATATTTATAGTGTACAGTGGAAACTTGATGTTTCGTCACTCTGTAACTCAGGGGATACTACGATTAGTACGGCGCCAAGATTTGATGACACTTCCTTATAGAACTTGACAAAATAAAACGAAAAACAAGAATACAATTTTTCGAAATCTCGCTTCGTTCTCGAGATATCGATCGTTAAACTTGTATTTAAGGTTACCCTTTGCCCGAAAGTTAGGCTAGTTATGACAATAAACTTCGATTTTTAATATAAAAACTAAGTGGTGAGGTTAGTCAAGGTTACCCTTTGCCCGAAGGTTAGGCCAGTTTTGACAATAAACTTCGATTTTTGATATAAATATATTTCACCAATATTTCGCCCAATACAATATATCCGAATTTCATGAAAACTTAAATACAAGTTTAACGAATCAATATCTCGAAAACTAAGGCGAATTTCAAAATTTTTTACTTTTTATTTTTTGCTTAGAATGCCAAAATCTATCAGATCCGCTTGTCAAATTTTGTCGCCTCGGACATCGTACTCGTGTCCACATCCCATACATACAATATTTTGGAATTCAAAAACAAGTTTAACTCGAAAACGAAGCGAAATCTCGAAAAATTTTATTCTTGCTTTTCGTTTTATTTTGTCAAGTTCTATAATAAAGTGTCATCAAATCTTGGCGCCGTACTTATCGTAGTCTTGCCGTAACTCATCATATTCTACAACAATTCGTCGCTCCTAAAAAAATGTACGTAGTGTAGTTGGTTTTCTACTTAACTTTTGAATTTTAAATAGAAAAAAATTAAAGTGTATCGTACCTAGTTGTAAAAATTCCACTAAACAACGAATTACTCAAAATAAAGGGATATCTTCCTTTAAATAAGTAAAAATATTTAATTAATTTTTTTTTTATTATTCACTTTCAGACATATTCCATAATTCGTCTATTTCTGTAATTTATCACCCCTTCGGCCCCGACCATGATGAATTGTCGAGTTTCTACTGTATTTAATTTTAATGCCTTGAGACCTTTCCGTAGATACCCATATTGATAACTTTAGAAGCATTTGAATTTCGAACCTTTTTTGAAGTCCGAGTGTTTTAGCGAATATTTCTGAACCTACATTAATTCGTCCAGCCATTAATTTATTGCGTCTTGTATTACTCCAGAAATCTAGGCAATAATTTTAATCTTACTTAATTTTTTCAAAATATCAATGTTTAAGTAAAATTTAGTCAAGATTCGCCGTCTTTTTTAGACCATTTTTGGGTCCCCAGCACCCCTGAGGTTCATTTCAACTTCACATTCGTTTATTTCATGACCTCAGTAATGTTTGAGCAAAATTTGGTCCAAGATCCATATATTCTAGAGAGCTTTCATTTTTCAGGATCTCAATATTATTTAAGCAAAATCTGGTAGAGTCCAACCGTTTACTTTCCAAAGTCCAGCCGTTTACTTTAGAAGTCTATATTAGAACGTAAGGTATCACGTATTCACCAGTGAACTAATTTTTGAAAGTTGCTCTGCTCGTCAAACGACTCCAGCGTAGCCATATTCTTTTTTCAGAAATATAGGTACCTAATTTTAACAGTTTGTGACTTTTCTGTCTACAACCATACTTATTTAGATTTTTAGGAGTGGAGTACCGTTGATCATATAATTTTGCGTAATTTTATTGCTTCAGACTCCTGGGGATCAATTTTAATCTGACGTTTATTTATTTCGAGATTTAAAAGGGTTTGTGTATCATTAGTCAAAATTCATCAAACCATTTATTTGAATTTTTTGAAAATTATATTTTATACAGTAAATAAGTAATTTCATAGTAGACATAGGTAAAAATATTTTAAGTGGTAGGTATCTATAAAAATATTTATTAGAAAAATTATTTTTTTCCAAACACTTAGCAACAATTTAAAAATTGTATAATTTTTTGATAAATTGGCCACAGATTGCTGTATTACAGTAATAAAAAAGATATTTTACGGTTTTTCGTAAATTTCAACGGTTAGACAAAAAAGTTTGCAAAACCCTTTCTTAGCGAGCGCCTACGGGCCAACAGGGACCTACGTGCAATTTCAAGTTTGTAGGAATTATAGTTTTGGAGATTTTGTGATATATGAATCAGTGGTATTTCTCTTTTATATATATATATATATATATATATATATATATATATATATATATATATATATATATATATATATATGTATATATATATATATATATATATATATATATATATATATATATATATATATATATATATATATATATATATATATATATGTATATATATAGATTATTCGTACAAAATTAAGGGCTCTCTACAAATTCCGGTAGCTCTAGTTCACTTACCATTGGAAGTTATTGTAATGGGACCGATTTTACGAATCGCTAATTTAGACATATCTCCACGTTTCAAGGTCACTAGAATCCAAGTCTATTGTTTTTAGCATGATGTCTGTGTATGTGTTCGTTAGTTCGTTCGTTCGTTCGTTCATTCATGAATTTTTTTTCGTCTCGCATATCTCGAGAACAAATGATGATATCAACTTCGGACTAATTTCATTCGATATGTAATTGAAAAATAAAGACCGAATAAAGTTTTCAACCAATTCGGATTAGCGGTTTGTTTTTTATAATAAAAAAAAACGGAATTAACTTGATTAACATAGATTATATGCATTTTCTACCATGTTTTTATTATAAAATGACCTAAAAACCTAATTGATGTTAAAAACGCCAGTAAATAATTATAAAATTTAAAAAAAAAAGAAAAAAAAACTAAATAAGAAACTGTTTATGAAATTCTTTTTGTCTCACATATTTTGAGAACAAATCAAGCCATTACCGCCGATTTATCGTAAGCGACACATTTATCGAAATTGAGATTTTTGATTGCAAGCAACATTTTAAACTGTAGCGGACCAAACAGTGTTACGTTTTTCTCCAGAATTCGTTAATTAACGAGTTAAACCAACTGCTTAGTATATCGTTAATACAACACATTTTCACATTTTAGCGTAACCGACAATAACCATCTTTATTGTAAGGTTAATAAAATAATAGGAATAATACGCTCAGGCGTAATAAAATTTAGACAGCAGAAATATTGCAAGCGTCACAAAGATTTTTAAAAAATCCTCCTGTAAAATTCGATATTTGTCGGTTACGCTAAAATGGCGGTAATGGCTCGAAATGATGATATCATTTGTTTGATAAAGGTCCCCACTCTTAGGTACAGAGGGCGTAGTCCCCGGTATTATGCAAGGGGCAAAGCCTCTATTGGATGTCCACGGGAAGGAACCCCCTGAAAAGAAAAAAGAATTACTTACGTATAGTAGTCTCTAGTCTTTAACAACACCCAATGGGAATTTGACAGTGTGGGTAGACTTGTCCCCCCAAATTTTTTACACAATAATTCTCAAGAATAAAATAAAAATACTGTTGTCTGGATCATCGAAAATATTATTTTCTGAGGTAAAGTTATCAGTATCAAGACACCTATATCCCATATACATGAAAATCTAGCATTTATTACTATTATTTATACCTAATGTCACTGTATACTTTAGTGTCTGTGTATATAAAGGATAATTAATTAAATATTTTTGAAGCATTGTATTAAAAGGGATATTTAGTTTAATGCTCTATTTTCATTTGTGCCACGGACGAAAGTATATGTGTTTATAAAAAGATTATTAATGGGATAATAGCGTAAGTAGTATATGAATTAGATTTAATTAAAGAAATGATATGAAAAAAGAAAACAAGGTATAATTGAAAAGTTACAGTGCCTATACAGTTCAGGAGGATCAATAAAAGATCATCATTACTCTCACATATTTTGTATTCAACTGTAATGATATAATAATTAGCCACAATAAAAATAAAAGATTATTACTATAGGCAGTAACGAAACGCACTTTCTATCCTTTTTTTAGTCGAATTTTCTCCGAAAAATTAGACTTATACAGTCTATACGATAAGAGCTGCGAGAGGTGAGAGTAGGGGCGCTATCCGTTTTCGGACCCGTAGAACACGAATATGTAGAAAAAAAAATGTCTGATATATATATATATATATATATATATATATATATATATATATATATATATATATATATATATATATATTCCCGCCACCTTTTAATTTGTGTAGGGCCCCCCTATGGAAGTTAAGAGATGAAATTTGGTAAATGGGGCTCATTTTCGAGGTACCTCATACTATCAAAGTGGGGTCAAATTTTGGGCAAATTTTCTTTCTGACCCGAACTTTAAGGGGGTGGTGGGGGGCGGAAAAGCAATAAAACTTTTCCAAACCGGTTTTAAATAATGTTTCGGTCAATTATCTACAACATATCCAAAATTCAGCTTCCTAGGATGATTTGGTGGGAGTAGAGGGGGGAAAAAACGATTTTCGCTGGATCTAATAGGCCCCCAGCCCCCCAGAATTAACGTAGAGGGTTGAAATTTGGTGTGTTGATAAAGTTCGTACCTAGGTTGTGCTTTTTGGAGGTTTTAATATTTTACCCCCACCCCCCTCAGTTTTAAGCTACAATTTCATGCATTTTCGACGTTTTCGAAGTTTGTACCACTCGCACAGGTCACCCAAATAAACCTAGAGGGCTGAAATTTTGTATTCGGATTGAGTTAGTATCAAGGGGGTGCCTTTTGGGGTCTCGACTTTCAAACCCTACCGCCACCATTTTTATACTCAAAAGAACATGATTTTTCTTGTTTTTTAACAATTTCGTTCGTGTCAAAATCTCCCCAAATAAACCTAGAGGGCTGCAATTTTGTGTACAGGTTAAGCTAATAGCCAGACACTGTTTTTTGGGGGTTTCAACTTTTAACCCTTACCCCCACGATTTTTACGCCAATATTTCCTTAATTTTTTGGCTTGTTTTCTAACACGTCTAGAGATTCTCTAAGGAAACCTAGAGGGCTGAAATTTTGTACGTGTATTCAGTTAGTATCCAGCTAGTATCTTTTAGGGAGTCCACATTACTTTTCCCCCCACTTCTACCATTTTTACATCGGAATTGAATGCTATTGTTAAATGTGTTTTAAATGCATTACTTTTATTCTAAATACAAGTAGGCGAATAGTAATTTTAAAAAATTTAAAAAAAAGTGAATACAATTTTTTAACAAATGAAATACATACATATTAAGTAATTTGAAAATGTTATTAAAGTCACTGTTTATTTATAAATTAGGAATTTTGGATATTTATTATTATTTATAAAATAGAAATTTTGGATTTTTTTGGAAAGAAAAAATATCTTCATAAAAGCCTTCCAGTTTACTATTTAAGTTCCTTTTTTAATATTTAAAAATAAAACACAAAGGCAATTGGCGGATAAGCATGGATAGAAATGCCCTCGTACGAATTGTGTTGGCTTTTTCCCTGTTAACTGCTATCGGCACAAAATTGAAATTTACTGAGATTCAGCCCTTAAAAACTTAAAACCGTTTTTTAAAGCCCCGATCAACCGGACACTCATCATCAGTTTTAAAACCACCAAAATTACAAATCGCTTGTGGACTTTCAATTATATTTCGCTTGTAGACACTCAATACCGAAGATGAAAGGAAAAATTCGACTTCCGTGATGGGGCTCCGCTGCTCACGGCGTTTTTTTTAAATAAGTACAAACAATTAAGCATGTCCTTTTTTGTTTACGTGACTGTATGTGTTTATACATGTGAAATTTAGGGTTGATAATGGTCATGTTAAATTACATGAACAACTAAAAGCAATTTTTTTCTTTAAATAAATTGAACAAACGCAAAATTGATGACAGTATTTAACACGAAAATTTAGATCGTCACCACCAATTAGTACCAACCGCTGTCGAAATCTAAAATATTAACTAAATTATGTATTATAAAATATGAATACCTATTATTATTTAACGTATATTTATTTATTACATAAGCATTCAAATTATAATAATACTTACAAATTTAGATCAAACGTCACTCAGAAAAAAACTTAAATTGAAATTTTCTTTTGAAAGATCACAAAAAACACTAAAAATTACAAGAATATATCAAAAATAACAGATGACAAGCTTTAAATAAAAAAATATAATGACATTATATATATTGCACTGCCAATATGTTGTTAAAAATTTTAAAAAAGTCAGTGAAACTTACACAAAAAAGTAATTTACATAATTATCAACTGTAAATTTTCACAAAATAATTTGACCTGCAAATTTATTTGTCTAAATTAAATTTATTTTAGTGATGGTATTTTCACTGTACTATTTTATATAATGTTATGCATTATTTACATAACATGGATAAACCTTTGAAATTTTTGAATTCCAAACGACACTCTTACGTCATCTCGTTTCGTAACTGTTTGTGAAACAAATTATTATTTAAACTGTGAATTAACGGTTTATGATAAAAATAGATAATTATATTCAACAATTACGTGAGACTTAATTTGTAGTTCTCCATATCTCCCTTAAAAATAGTATATAACTTAACAAGGAACGTAAGTGTTATTATTGTGACCTCGAATGCAGTTTAAAAACTTAAAAAATTAAAATAATTTTTGAAAAAATATTTTTAGGAATTTTTTTATATAAGATAGAGATTTCATGTATGTATTTTTTTCACCAGTTACATTTTTAAGAGCAAGAAACTATTGATCGCTGGATGCAATTCGTGTGTTTCCCTTTTCGCCATGGGGTGAAATTTTAGGGTCAGGCCGACCATTTTTAACCGCGGGATGGAATTCGTGATCAACCGGTAAAAATATATTCCTGGTTCAATGACCGAAATCATAAAGTCTAAGAGTTGGTTGCGAATGCCACAGTTATTTGTAAACATTTTAATTTGAATAATACTATTCTTAACTAGTTATAAAAACTTACAAATCTGACGTACATACCTTTTGCTTCAGTTTCAATTTCCTCTAGCTAATTTACTTACGTAGTCAGTCTGTGCAAAATTTATTATTATATTCGATTTAGAAATTTGTGATTATATATATATATATATATATATATATATATATATATATATATATATATATATATATATATATATATATATATATATATTTTAGACATGTTACAAATAATTCCGAAAATTTGTCTATAACAATATTTGTAAACAACATAATCAAGGCTTTTCCAATATCATAATAATTCCATGAAACCGATGCATCCCTACTGGGCGCCTAATATCTTCATATATTAGATGTGGTTTTAATATCTAATTTTATTATGTTTAACGGCAATAATGTGATCGTTAAATCATAAACCTGTATCTATATATGGACGGACGAGCTACACATATACCCCGTAGAGTATATATACCAGTTTAAATGGCAAAGGTTATATATTCATAAAGTAAACTAAACGCAAAATCTTTTTAGAAAGTCAATTTTATCACAACTCAAGTTTCAAAAAGGGTTTGATTTAAAGGTTTAATTATTATTACACATAATTTTATTTTATTTGTCGGCCTGTTCTTAGGTCTGTCATACATCTGAATAACTTTGCTCATTAGACGCATCTTTTCCATTTTGAATATTGTTCGGGAATAAATGGTGATAGAAATGAAAGAAATATTTTATTTATATTACCATTCCTTTTGAATGTTCTTTTGATAGTGGCTTTCCAGGAATTCGTGACATGAAAGGTAACAAAGTAATGTGACTTGATAAATGAAATTTATAAATTAACCCGGCTTGAAAAATAACGGATATAACGGTACAATATATAGAAAATTACCTGTTTTTTATTTATTTATTTTTAATTATTTATTTGATAAAATGTAATTTTTATATTAGATACTTAGGACATTTCTTCCTAATTCTGTCTTTGAAATTCATAAATAACATTCCTTTTTCAAAGGAGCCATTATACAAACGAAATAATATTGGTAAACATTTTTTTTGCTATTATCCGGAGTGGTAGCCGGGGATTTGCGTAGAGTAAGGTTTATTACTACCTGAGGCTAACCTGACAAAATTAGGTGTACATTTGAATTCTAGAGCTGTGTACACTTTCCGTTTTACTTTTTACATTTAAAATTTGGTATAAAATAAAAAATCATTGACACTGATGAAATACTTTTAACACCTTGATGGTCACTGACGTCTTATGACGTCAACTTAAACCTTAATAATCCACACTCCACGTCATACGACGTCAACAATACCATATAAAGTTTATTAGGTGCCAAAATAATGTACCTATCAGGAGTTTTGTCATTAAAGGTTACGGCCGTCATAGTGGTAATATTATAAATAAAGAATTAAAGATAACAAGATAAGGAAAAGATGTAAGAAAAGATGTAATACCATTAGTTGGGATGAATCTGGACAGTAGGGGCGAATCTGTACAAAGCTGCCTGTCGATATTTCTCTGTCAGTGTTATGAACGCACAAAGTCATAGATCAATCTATGCTACAGAATTTTGTCAGTTATGAGTTAGTCATCAAAGAAAAGCGGTAAAAGTGACATCTTTGTATTTTGTTAGGTTACAGCCGCATTGTTTATAATTTTTAAAAATAACGCGCGTTTTGAAAACTTATAAAGAAACTGCTGGACAAAAAAAAAAAATATATATATATATATATATATATATATATATATATATATATATATATATATATATATATATATATATATATATATATATATATATATATATATATAAGGTGGGGACTGGCAACAAAATGTTTGGCATTTTGTTGACCATATATGTACCAAAAATGAAAGTGTGTTCTTTTTTTTTTTTTTAGAAATTAATTAACAAAAAATTGTCTATAGGTGAGGCGAATTCATACACTATGGTGCGTCAATATAAAAAGAAAGTGGGTATAAACTACATGAACTGTAGTCTAGATAACAAAATCGGCTTTTTTCGGCAGAGGCCCAATAACCGGGGAGGTCCAAGGGGTCCGGACCCCCTAAAATTACCTGGAAATTTTCCTTCAATTTACTTCATTTATATTAAAAAGTAAAATTTTTAGTGGTTTACTAATATTTTTTATTTGAAAATCAAATTTTCGGAGATGACGTTTTATTACAACATTTTCCATTGTTATCGGAGAACTGTGTTATCAAAAAATTTGATAATTTAAATTTAAATTTGTTGGACCTCCTGTATATATGTAGTTGTTGCACCCCTGCTGTCCGATATTAAAAATAAAGAAAATCGCTCAGACAAGCTGCTGAATATTTCCATGTTTCCAAATCGACCTTGTATGATAGACTGAAAGGCAAATCGAAATAAAATTCATTTAAATCCAAAATGTTTTATTCCACCCATCAAAAGTCATTCGCTGATGCAGATATTTATGTTAGCGAATTTCAAGATTGGAAATTCAGCTACTTTTATCTTTTTATGTCCGATTTCACCGGTATGCATGACTGAATATGATTTATATTGCAAATAAAGTACTGTCCAGATTCGCCCCACACTTAGGGGCGAATTCGGATACTGTATAACCAAAAAAAAAAAAAAAAATGTGGCAGTACCAATTTTGATATTTTTATTACTGTCCTATATGCTCGTGATATTGAAGCATTTAAATTATTATTTTTGAATTTTTTAGATAAACTCTAAACAATTCTTTGCCAAAAAACTAAAAAATCGTTCAGATTCGTCCCAACTGACGGTATCTAGTAATAATAATTCTGATAGACTAGTTTTAAAACAAAATATCTAATAGAAATTGAGAATCTTCAAAAATAGCAGCCTACAAAATAAAATCAATCGAAAATTTTTCTTTTTCAATTTTCTTAACAATTTTTGACCAACTAGATGGCAGCTATCAGAAGTTAAAAATCTTATAGCCGAAAAAATGTTAATAAAACAAACAACAAGTTAAAATGTCAAAATTAAATTGGCCAACTGAAAAAAAAATATTGAACCACCTAGAGCGGCATAATACTGAGACTAGTAGGACAATCAAAAACGAAAAGAGAATAACAAAGAACGTAATGAAATGGTTATCATTTTTGGGTTAAAAAATTTCCCACACACAGTCCCACAAATAAAATTAGAGACAAAAGAAAGAATTGATTTACAAAAATTCAATTGGAATAGATGTAAGTAACCACTTGAAGCACATATTTTCATTACTAAGGTTATATAGCACTTTAATAATAATTAATTTTCATTTTAAAATTAAAACAACACTAGTAACAATGACCGAAATAATCGAGTCGGCGAGTGATATGCAACTGGTCCAATAATTAGACTTCAATAAACAAAATCAAAATACTAATACTTCCTTTCTTTGAATGGTCACAACGTATACGGAGTTATTCAATATTTAAAAAAAAATGTTTTTTTGATATAATGGCACAAATAGGATGGATAATGGCTCAAAATCGGTTTTAGATAGGATAATGACCTAAAAACTTTCCCCCCTTTATCATGGAACAAAAAAGAAAAATATGAAAAAATTTTATTTGACAAAAAATAAATTTTTGTCGAATGACAAACGCCCAAAATTCCTATTTCCGGGCATCGAACGTACCCGGTTAATGAACTCCTCCAAGTTTTTTTAAGGTTTTCAACGTTGACTCCAAATTGCGTGAAAATGTGATGTGGATAAGAACCACTATCTTCGGTGAAGTCGCAATTATCGACGTCATTTATATTGGCTGTTACATTTAGGCAAGACTGACCTCAGCAAATACGACAAAACTAACGAACAATATAAACTAACTTTCTGCAACCACATTTTAAGCTGCAGTCATTTGTTATTTGTATACAGCTGAACCGTTTTTTATGCGGTCAGTTCGTAGGACTTTTTGTTGTAACCTTTTATTCACAATATGTACTTTGAAGGGCATTTTTTATAAGTCTTAGCAAAAAATTACGAAAAAATATTCTACAAGTAGGTATCGCACAAAAAATGACCATACATAAAAAAGGTTATATATATATATATATATATATATATATATATATATATATATATATATATATATATATATATATATATATATATACCGCACAATAAGGGTTATATATAGTATCTAATTATAAAAAAATAGTATTCAGGTTTAATTGGCTCCAAAATGGCTGTTCCCCGGGAAAAAATTTTCATATATGGTCATATATGATCATATATGGAAAATTGGCCATATATGAGCATATATGACCATATGTGACAATATAATTTTGTAACGTTAATACAATTAGAATTAAAAAGTTAAAATAAAAAGCCGCGATTAATAACCAGCGTAAGTAGTAGGAATATGGGCATTTTGGATCCTCCATCCCTCCATCCAACTTTTTGAGCGACCTCGGATGGAGGCAAAACTACCGAGGCGGTTCTAGAAGCCTCCGGCGGTGGGTGGAGCAAAATTTTTTTCTAGCCTAGTGGAACTTGATCCAACCTAAGAGAACCTAAGGAAATTTGGTGTAACCTAACAAATATTTTCTAACCTAAGAATTCCCTAATAGATGGCGCAGCCACCTTCGAGCCCTGTAAATTCCCTAATAGATGACGCAGTCACCTTTGATAGCGTTGCTGGTCTGGATTCCTGTGTGTAAGTTTGAAAAATTGTCAATAGATGGCGCAGCCACCTTCGAGCCCTGTGAATTCGCTACTAGATGGCGCAGCCACCTTCGAGCCTGTGAATTCGCTACTAGATGGCGTTGCTAGTCTGGATTCCTGTGTGTAAGTTTGAAAAATTGTCAATAGATTGCATCGAAAACCATTTTGATAGTTAAACTTACCATTAAAAGATGGCCTTGCTTTCATAATTTTATAATATTTTTATCTGAAAACAGGCTTAAACTGTCAGCTGACGTCACTAAAGGTAAACTGATATCAAATAGCGAAGATTTCTCTCTAATATGCAAAAATGAATTTTATCATATGATTGTATATTTTTATCTGAAAACAGGTTTAAACTTGTATAAATTGCCAGCTGACGTCACTAAAGGTAAACTGATATCAAATAGCGAAGATTTCTGTCTAATATGCGAAAATGAAGCAGCAGGTTTTAACCTGTATGGCTACATAAAGTGTGACAGCTGACGTCACCATACTATTTTTTCTGCTATAAAAAGGACGCGACAGAATTTCATCAGTTACAATTTTGTTCGAAACTTTAGTGAAAAAAACATTAAACCTTATTGTTGTGAATTTTCAATTGTTGTGTGTTAAGAGTTAATTGTTGCCAACAATGGAATCCATTACTGCTGGTGCTTCATCTGGAAACAGAGACTTAATTCAAAAAATGGCTGGAAATTTTGTGGATGAATTGAATCATCTTGGCGCTGTTAAACGATGGATTAAACTTTCTGATATGGAAATTGGAAAAGTATATAAAATAATGGGAGCCAGTCAACTACCATCGAAATTCGATTCATCGAAAATGAAGACAATATTGGAATTGGAAATTGGATACATTTCGTTACCAGCGAGATTTGACAATTTGAGCGAGCAGATGCTGGCATGGTTGCAAAGCAATCCAAAACTTGGTATTATGAATAATGGACCCATTGGACTAACTCATAAATTGCAATTTAAAACGTTGGATCTTCTTGAAATCGTGGAGGATGCTGAATGGTGAATTTTGTAATTTATTCTCTTCAAAATGTATTATTTAATTGTACTATGTATTTTAAAAATTTCAATATTGTATCAATTTTTATATATATTTAATAAAAAAAATTATAAAAAAAACAAAAAAACAAAAAAAAAAAAAAAACAAAACAAAAAAACAAAAAAAAATTTCGATTTTTTTTCAATACCCATCGCTAGACATTGATTTATATTCTAGTTTTGATTATGCCAGATTAATAAATAAACATTATTTGGTGTTTAATAAAAAATTTAAAAAATTGATTTTTCAATTCAGGTCTCGTCTCTAAATCACAATTTTTGAACTAAGTATAAATCAATAATACATATGAGTAATATTTGATATGCATCGTATTATTAGGTTTTATGGTGAATAATTATAAAACAAAAAAAAAGATTTAATATCCCCTGAAAACGAAAAATTTAATTTTTCACATGCTTAATAAAAATTATTTTTCAAGTTTAATAAAAATTATTCTTTATAAAATTGTCTATCAAATATTAGCCTTGCACATACATATAAGAAATGCTGATTTGCTAAAATATAAATCTTGGAATGTGGATACATAATGTTATAAAAGTCCAATACGTTCATACATATGTATATATGAATATTACATTGTAATACAGGTATTCGCTATATCTATATGAATCGTGTTTAAAAGCCAAATTTATTTTCCTGAATTTTTTAAAATATATATATATAGTAATATAATATTTCGCATATATACAGTACTCTGTTAAAAGTACGGGTTTCTACACCGTTAAAAACATATATTTTACAATATCAATATATTGTAAAAAATCATATTTCTTAATATTTTTAAAACTGAATATGTAATATCAAGAATTTAAAACAGTTTTGAAACATTAATTTCTCCTCATAATATTTTTTTTAGTCTTAAATTAATAGCACAATGTTCCATATATTTTAAGAAAATTTTTCTTTTAATATTTTATAACTTATCTAAAAAATTTATAGCTATTTTTTATCCAAAAATTTATTACTTGCTATTGTTAAAAAATTAGTTAAATATATCTATAGGTATTAAGTGACCCCTAGTTTTGTGAAAGACGGTAGTAAGAGCAATTCATCTTAAATACGAAATTATTTTATCAATGCTAAATAAGCGTTTTTTTTCTCATATTATCATACTCCAATATATTGTATATTATTATAATTTATAAAAATGTGTTTTATTTATTAAAAAATTTAGCAAAATTTTAAATAATATCACGTCAAAATAATATTCAGAAGTCAATAAAAGACAATAGCAGTAAATTTATTAAGATAACTATAAATAAATATTAATCTAATGTTGAAATATTTATTAACAAATAGTACTGCTTAGTAGAAAATTAGGTACCTATTGTTTTGTTTTCAAATTTACCTTTTTGCAATTAAAGAAAATTTTAGTAACTATCGATACCTATATAAAACGATACCCATAAAAGACAAGCATGCTCTGATCTCAACAATTTTTTCCCATGTTAAATTTGTATGTTCTTACTTCGCTGAAACTTATTATGTTTATATATTCCCCCAATATTTTCTACCATAAACAATAGTTATAGCAAGCTAGGTAGGTATTGAATAAGTATTTTTTGTTTGTTAATTTATTGATGATAGAGAAAAAAAATTTATGATTTTATAGACAGTGAAATACATTTAACCACTTTAGCGGATACCCCGAGTCTCACTCGGGTCCGTAATTCTAACAACTAGCGGACACGACGAGTGACACTCGTTCTCATGTCGGTAACTGTTTGTGCTGCCACCTATTTAAATAAGAAAAAGAATACATTATAGAGAGCTTTATTTATCCTAGAATCAAACCTTTTTAACATAGTTATCTAGAAGGTGGTTAACTTGGATGGTATTTTTTTTGTCAGTGTAAAATAAATTGACAATCCGCTAAAGAGGTTAAACTATTTTTTGCAGTTTAATTTTGTAAAAACACCTAAAAATTATCAGTCACAGACAAATATTTCTAAGCAAACGAATTGAAAATGTAGTTTTATATCATAAGAATAAATGCGTATATATAGGGTGGACAGTAAATAACTCTCATAATTTTTAAAGAGCGGATGAAAACTTTAATTTTGGATTACGAAATTTTATTTTTTTTCCGGAGTTAAGCTGCATTCAATTAATTAACCCTTTCCTGCACAGCAGTTTTAGATCATTACTGTGCAAACGATACTTCAAATTAGCAAATCATTAATAACATGGGTAAATACTTATTAGCAAGAATTACATAGTTTACACATATGTTCTATCGCACCAGAATGTTAATAGGACAATGCGATTTAATTGCCTATATTCAGGAGCAAGCAAAAACATTACCTATTTTAATAACTTAGAAAATACACATTACATAGTTCGTTGTAAGAACAATCATTTCGGTGATCTTTTTTTTTTAACGAATTACTAAATTTGCTTAAGGACTATGGTATGTAAGAAATAACAACACTCACATAATTTTAAAATAATTAACATATAGCTATTGGAAAAGTTACAAAGATTTTTTTTAACAACTTATTAAATGCTGATAGCTTATTTTAATATCTCCTATAGGGCCTTAAGTATAACCCTTCACCCGAAATTTTTTCATCACCATCGTTGGCGACTGTATTCTCGTCATCATCAGCTTCTCCTTCGCTCGCAGTATCTTCGCTATCGCTAGTAGATGTTTTTTCATCATCATTGAATACATATTTTAACACTGGTTCAATAATATCATGCTTTTCCAATTCCCTGGTTATTGAGATAATCCGCTTTCCAATGTCACTTTCCTTTAAATTATTAAAATGGCTTCGTTTTTTCTCGTTTTCGATATAATCCGCGAAGCTGGGATTTATAATATGACTCCTTTCCATTAAATTGCACACAGTATTAACCATTTCTTCTCCAATTTGCGTCTGAGTCGCTAAACTTCTTAGTTCATCAACTAAATGGTTCGGGTCATCAAAATATTCTTCTCCATCAACAGGTTTCGAATGGCCATTATGAAGGTTAGTATTTTCATCATCATATTTGAAACGTTTAGCTTCTCCATTTATTGAATTAGATGTTGAAGGTTGGTCCTTTTCTTCCGAATTTTTATCTTCTTGTTCTTCATCCTTTGCGCATGCGTTCTGAAGCTCTTTGACCATTAATATGTCTAGAGCAGTTTGTAAGAGACCAGCTATCTTTGGAGTAAAACTTGTTTCTTTGTAGTTATCAGGCGATGGTAAATGCTTTTTGTTCATCAGATCGATTATCTTCGACATTTACCGATTGTAGAATTTTATGCGAGTTTTTTAAAGCGTGGAATTTACTTCTGATTGCTTCTGCTGCAGCCATCATACTTTCATCAAAAGTATTCAAGTTTCTTTTAGATAGATCTGTATCATTTTCGTGTTGATTTTGAAATACTGGTGCTTTATCTTCCTTTTCTTCATTTCTTGCTTCAAAACTATATTCGGTTTCATTATCATCATTTTCATCATTAGATTTTGACGATTCACTTTGTCTCCTGTTCTCCGCGCTGTTCACTTGTGTCCCATTATTTACCGTGGTATATTCAAACTGATTATTTGCGATCTGGTCATTATTGTTTGTTTCATGTTCCTGAGTATGCACTCTTCTTTTCATATGACGTAAAAGAGAACTTCTCCGCGAAAATGTCTTGTCACAACGTATACAGTTAAACATTTTGATAGATGTGAAGAGTTCGATTTATAACATAACACTGATTAGTTTTTATATCGACATGATCTTATATAGTACAACCAGAGCAGAATTGACGTAAAGTAATGACACCAAAATGCACCAAAGGTGCACCAAATGACACCAAACTGCACCAAAGGTGCACCAAATGACACCAAACTGCACCAAATGACACCAAACTGCACCAAAGGTGCACCAAATGACACCAAACTGCACCAAAGGTGTACCAAATGACACCAAACTGCACCAAAGGTGCACCAAATGACACCAAACTGCACCAAAGGTGCACCAAATGACACCAAACTGCACCAAATGACACCAAAATGCACCAAAGGTGCACCAAATGACACCAAACTGCACCAAAGGTGCACCAAATGACACCAAAATGCACCAAAGGTGCACCAAATGACACCAAACTGCACCAAAGTTGCACCAAATGACACCAAACTGCACCAAAGGTGCACCAAATGACACCAAACTGCACCAAATGACACCAAACTGCACCAAAGGTGCACCAAATGACACCAAACTGCACCAAATGACACCAAACTGCACCAAAGGTGCACCAAATGACACCAAAATGCACCAAAGGTGCACCAATTGACACCAAACTGCACCAAATGACACTAAACTGCTCCAAAGGTGCACCAAAATTCACCAAAAGTGCACCAAATGACACCAAACTGCACCAAAGTTGCACCAAATGACACCAAAATGCACCAAAGGTGCACCAATTGACACCAAACTGCTCCAAAGGTGCACCAAAATTCACCAAAAGTGCACCAATTGACACCAAAATGCACCAAAGGTGCACCAAATGACACCAAACTGCACCAAAGTTGCACCAATTGACACCAAACTGCACCAAAGGTGCAGTTTGGTGTCATTTGGTGCACTTTTGGTGAATTTTGGTGCACCTTTGGAGCAGTTTGGTGTCAATTGGTGCACCTTTGGTGCATTTTGGTGTCATTTGGTGCAACTTTGGTGCAGTTTGGTGTCATTTGGTGTCATTTGGTGCAACTTTGGTGCAGTTTGGTGTCATTTGGTGCACTTTTGGTGAATTTTGGTGCACCTTTGGAGCAGTTTGGTGTCAATTGGTGCACCTTTGGTGCATTTTGGTGTCATTTGGTGCAACTTTGGTGCAGTTTGGTGTCATTTGGTGCACTTTTGGTGAATTTTGGTGCACCTTTGGAGCAGTTTGGTGTCATTTGGTGCAGTTTGGTGTCAATTGGTGCACCTTTGGTGCATTTTGGTGTCATTTGGTGCAACTTTGGTGCAGTTTGTTGTCATTTGGTGCACCTTTGGTGCAGTTTGGTGTCATTTGGTACACCTTTGGTGCAGTTTGATGTCATTTGGTACACCTTTGGTGCAGTTTGGTGTCATTTGGTGCACCTTTGGTGCAGTTTGGTGTCATTTGGTGCAGTTTGGTGTCATTTGGTGCACCTTTGGTGCAGTTTGGTGTCATTTGGTGCACCTTTGGTGCATTTTGGTGTCATTACTTTACGTCAATTCTGCTCTGGTTGTACTATATAAGATCATGTCGATATAAAAACTAATCAGTGTTATGTTATAAATCGAACTCTTCACATCTATCAAAATGTTTAACTGTATACGTTGTGACAAGACATTTTCGCGGAGAAGTTCTCTTTTACAACTTTGGTGCAACTTTGGTGCAGTTTGGTGTCATTTGGTGCACCTTTGGTGCATTCTGGTGTCATTTGGTGCACCTTTGGTGCAGTTTGGTGTCATTTGGTGCACCTTTGGTGCATTTTGGTGTCATTTGGTGCAGTTTGGTGTCATTTGGTGCACCTTTGGTGCAGTTTGGTGTCATTTGGTGCACCTTTGGTGCAGTTTGGTGTCATTTGGTACACCTTTGGTGCAGTTTGGTGTCATTTGGTGCACCTTTGGTGCAGTTTGGTGTCATTTGGTGCAGTTTGGTGTCATTTGGTGCACCTTTGGTGCAGTTTGGTGTCATTTGGTGCACCTTTGGTGCATTTTGGTGTCATTACTTTACGTCAATTCTGCTCTGGTTGTACTATATAAGATCATGTCGATATAAAAACTAATCAGTGTTATGTTATAAATCGAACTCTTCACATCTATCAAAATGTTTAACTGTATACGTTGTGACAAGACATTTTCGCGGAGAAGTTCTCTTTTACGTCATATGAAAAGAAGAGTGCATACTCAGGAACATGAAACAAACAATAATGACCAGATCGCAAATAATCAGTTTGAATATACCACGGTAAATAATGGGACACAAGTGAACAGCGCGGAGAACAGGAGACAAAGTGAATCGTCAAAATCTAATGATGAAAATGATGATAATGAAACCGAATATAGTTTTGAAGCAAGAAATGAAGAAAAGGAAGATAAAGCACCAGTATTTCAAAATCAACACGAAAATGATACAGATCTATCTAAAAGAAACTTGAATACTTTTGATGAAAGTATGATGGCTGCAGCAGAAGCAATCAGAAGTAAATTCCACGCTTTAAAAAACTCGCATAATATTCTACAATCGGTAAATGTCGAAGATAATCGATCTGATGAACAAAAAGCATTTACCATCGCCTGATAACTACAAAGAAACAAGTTTTACTCCAAAGATAGCTGGTCTCTTACAAACTGCTCTAGACATATTAATGGTCAAAGAGCTTCAGAACGCATGCGCAAAGGATGAAGAACAAGAAGATAAAAATTCGGAAGAAAAGGACCAACCTTCAACATCTAATTCAATAAATGGAGAAGCTAAACGTTTCAAATATGATGATGAAAATACTAACCTTCATAATGGCCATTCGAAACCTGTTGATGGAGAAGAATATTTTGATGACACGAACCATTTAGTTGATGAACTAAGAAGTTTAGCGACTCAGACGCAAATTGGAGAAGAAATGGTTAATACTGTGTGCAATTTAATGGAAAGGAGTCATATTATAAATCCCAGCTTCGCGGATTATATCGAAAACGAGAAAAAACGAAGCCATTTTAATAATTTAAAGGAAAGTGACATTGGAAAGCGGATTATCTCAATAACCAGGGAATTGGAAAAGCATGATATTATTGAACCAGTGTTAAAATATGTATTCAATGATGATGAAAAAACATCTACTAGCGATAGCGAAGATACTGCGAGCGAAGGAGAAGCTGATGATGACGAGAATACAGTCGCCAACGATGGTGATGAAAAAATTTCGGGTGAAGGGTTATACTTAAGGCCCTATAGGAGATATTAAAATAAGCTATCAGCATTTAATAAGTTGTTAAAAAAAATCTTTGTAACTTTTCCAATAGCTATATGTTAATTATTTTAAAATTATGTGAGTGTTGTTATTTCCTACATACCATAGTCCTTAAGCAAATTTAGTAATTCGTTAAAAAAAAAAAAGATCACCGAAATGATTGTTCTTACAACGAACTATGTAATGTGTATTTTCTAAGTTATTAAAATAGGTAATGTTTTTGCTTGCTCCTGAATATAGGCAATTAAATCGCATTGTCCTATTAACATTCTGGTGCGATAGAACATATGTGTAAACTATGTAATTCTTGCTAATAAGTATTTACCCATGTTATTAATGATTTGCTAATTTGAAGTATCGTTTGCACAGTAATGATCTAAAACTGCTGTGCAGGAAAGGGTTAATTAATTGAATGCAGCTTAACTCCGGAAAAAAAATAAAATTTCGTAATCCAAAATTAAAGTTTTCATCCGCTCTTTAAAAATTATGAGAGTTATTTACTGTCCACCCTATATATACGCATTTATTCTTATGATATAAAACTACATTTTCAATTCGTTTGCTTAGAAATATTTGTCTGTGACTGATAATTTTTAGGTGTTTTTACAAAATTAAACTGCAAAAAATAGTTTAAATGTATTTCACTGTCTATAAAATCATAAATTTTTTTTCTCTATCATCAATAAATTAACAAACAAAAAATACTTATTCAATACCTACCTAGCTTGCTATAACTATTGTTTATGGTAGAAAATATTGGGGGAATATATAAACATAATAAGTTTCAGCGAAGTAAGAACATACAAATTTAACATGGGAAAAAATTGTTGAGATCAGAGCATGCTTGTCTTTTATGGGTATCGTTTTATATAGGTATCGATAGTTACTAAAATTTTCTTTAATTGCAAAAAGGTAAATTTGAAAACAAAACAATAGGTACCTAATTTTCTACTAAGCAGTACTATTTGTTAATAAATATTTCAACATTAGATTAATATTTATTTATAGTTATCTTAATAAATTTACTGCTATTGTCTTTTATTGACTTCTGAATATTATTTTGACGTGATATTATTTAAAATTTTGCTAAATTTTTTAATAAATAAAACACATTTTTATAAATTATAATAATATACAATATATTGGAGTATGATAATATGAGAAAAAAAACGCTTATTTAGCATTGATAAAATAATTTCGTATTTAAGATGAATTGCTCTTACTACCGTCTTTCACAAAACTAGGGGTCACTTAATACCTATAGATATATTTAACTAATTTTTTAACAATAGCAAGTAATAAATTTTTGGATAAAAAATAGCTATAAATTTTTTAGATAAGTTATAAAATATTAAAAGAAAAATTTTCTTAAAATATATGGAACATTGTGCTATTAATTTAAGACTAAAAAAAATATTATGAGGAGAAATTAATGTTTCAAAACTGTTTTAAATTCTTGATATTACATATTCAGTTTTAAAAATATTAAGAAATATGATTTTTTACAATATATTGATATTGTAAAATATATGTTTTTAACGGTGTAGAAACCCGTACTTTTAACAGAGTACTGTATATATGCGAAATATTATATTACTATATATATATATTTTAAAAAATTCAGGAAAATAAATTTGGCTTTTAAACACGATTCATATAGATATAGCGAATACCTGTATTACAATGTAATATTCATATATACATATGTATGAACGTATTGGACTTTTATAACATTATGTATCCACATTCCAAGATTTATATTTTAGCAAATCAGCATTTCTTATATGTATGTGCAAGGCTAATATTTGATAGACAATTTTATAAAGAATAATTTTTATTAAACTTGAAAAATAATTTTTATTAAGCATGTGAAAAATTAAATTTTTCGTTTTCAGGGGATATTAAATCTTTTTTTTGTTTTATAATTATTCACCATAAAACCTAATAATACGATGCATATCAAATATTACTCATATGTATTATTGATTTATACTTAGTTCAAAAATTGTGATTTAGAGACGAGACCTGAATTGAAAAATCGATTTTTTAAATTTTTTATTAAACACCAAATAATGTTTATTTATTAATCTGGCATAATCAAAACTAGAATATAAATCAATGTCTAGCGATGGGTATTGAAAAAAAATCGAAATTTTTTTTTGTTTTTTTTGTTTTGTTTTTTTTTTTTTTTTGTGTTTTTGTTTTTTTTATAATTTTTTTTATTAAATATATATAAAAATTGATACAATATTGAAATTTTTAAAATACATAGTACAATTAAATAATACATTTTGAAGAGAATAAATTACAAAATTCACCATTCAGCATCCTCCACGATTTCAAGAAGATCCAACGTTTTAAATTGCAATTTATGAGTTAGTCCAATGGGTCCATTATTCATAATACCAAGTTTTGGATTGCTTTGCAACCATGCCAGCATCTGCTCGCTCAAATTGTCAAATCTCGCTGGTAACGAAATGTATCCAATTTCCAATTCCAATATTGTCTTCATTTTCGATGAATCGAATTTCGATGGTAGTTGACTGGCTCCCATTATTTTATATACTTTTCCAATTTCCATATCAGAAAGTTTAATCCATCGTTTAACAGCGCCAAGATGATTCAATTCATCCACAAAATTTCCAGCCATTTTTTGAATTAAGTCTCTGTTTCCAGATGAAGCACCAGCAGTAATGGATTCCATTGTTGGCAACAATTAACTCTTAACACACAACAATTGAAAATTCACAACAATAAGGTTTAATGTTTTTTTCACTAAAGTTTCGAACAAAATTGTAACTGATGAAATTCTGTCGCGTCCTTTTTATAGCAGAAAAAATAGTATGGTGACGTCAGCTGTCACACTTTATGTAGCCATACAGGTTAAAACCTGCTGCTTCATTTTCGCATATTAGACAGAAATCTTCGCTATTTGATATCAGTTTACCTTTAGTGACGTCAGCTGGCAATTTATACAAGTTTAAACCTGTTTTCAGATAAAAATATACAATCATATGATAAAATTCATTTTTGCATATTAGAGAGAAATCTTCGCTATTTGATATCAGTTTACCTTTAGTGACGTCAGCTGACAGTTTAAGCCTGTTTTCAGATAAAAATATTATAAAATTATGAAAGCAAGGCCATCTTTTAATGGTAAGTTTAACTATCAAAAAGGTTTTCGATGCAATCTATTGACAATTTTTCAAACTTACACACAGGAATCCAGACTAGCAACGCCATCTAGTAGCGAATTCACAGGCTCGAAGGTGGCTGCGCCATCTAGTAGCGAATTCACAGGGCTCGAAGGTGGCTGCGCCATCTATTGACAATTTTTCAAACTTACACACAGGAATCCAGACCAGCAACGCTATCAAAGGTGACTGCGTCATCTATTAGGGAATTTACAGGGCTCGAAGGTGGCTGCGCCATCTATTAGGGAATTCTTAGGTTAGAAAATATTTGTTAGGTTGCACCAAATTTCCTTAGGTTCTCTTAGGTTGGATCAAGTTCCACTAGGCTAGAAAAAAATTTTGCTCCACCCACCGCCGGAGGCTTCTAGAACCGCCTCGGTAGTTTTGCCTCCATCCGAGGTCGCTCAAAAAGTTGGATGGAGGGATGGAGGATCCAAAATGCCCATATTCCTACTACTAGCGTACATTTCTTGTGTGATCATATAAGCTCATATATGATCGCCTTCTTTTCAGTCGAGAAAACAAACATAGATCATATATGATCATATATCAACATAGATCATATATGATCTATGTTTGTTTCCTCGACTGAAAAGAAGGCGGTCATATATGAGCTCATATGATCACACATGAAATGTACGCTGGTTATTAATCGCGGCTTTTTATTTTAACTTTTTAATTCTAATTGTATTAACGTTACATAATTATATTGTCACATATGGTCATTCATATATGCTCATATATGGCCAATTTTCCATATAATATGATCACATATGACCATATATGAAAATTTTTTTCCAGGTCACCAGGAAATATTAACAAAAACAGTAACTTACTGTTAGAAATGAAAGTCACATTATCTTTTTTGTAGGAAATATCCTAAACTGCAAATTTGATAATACATATTACTCCTGTATACGTGATCGTCAACAAGATGTTTAGGAAAAACCGTTTTTGGTGCCCTTGGACCTCGTGCAAAATTTCTAGCGGTAATCGGATCGACACGATCGGATCGACATTCTTTTTAAAACTACAATACAGGGTGCGTAAGGTATTTGAGGACACACATATATGTGGTTGTAATTTCCGGAGATTAAGTATTTTTCTTCTTTTTCTTCTCAGTTCATCAATGGAAGATTATAAAGTAACACAAGAAATAAAAAGACATGCTATTTTCGTCGCTATATGCGCGAAACACAACGATTTATAAATCTCGAGATTTCTCAACTGCGCCCGATCATTCATATATAAGATCCGATGCGAATTGAAAGCATCAGATGGCGATGTTGGAAGTTTTGTAAAAGGTAGAGATAGACCTTACATCTTTCAACAACGCTCTGCTCCAGGACATAAAACCATGACAACTGAAGACTGGGTGGGTGTCAATTTCCACGGCCATATCACACCAAATTTATGGCCACCTAGTCTTCCGAACCTGAATCCCCTGGATTACTATGTATGGAACGTACTAGAGCGAGAGACCAATAAACATCCCCACAACACTATTTCATTGTTGAAAGATGTCACATCGTCTACAATGATGAATATGAACAAACAGCACTTGATTCGGGCATGCAGTCGTTTCCGACACCGTATTGAGTTAGTTATTGCCGCTAATGGGGATTTTATTGAATAATTGTACAATCATAGAGTCAGTTAACATTGTGTAAAAAATTTATATAAAAACACTTTATTTTGCAAAATACCACTTCTATTGAATATTAAAACTCTTATGACATGTTTCGGTCAATATGACCATTCTCAAACATGTAAAGATTATATTCAGATACATGCCTATTTATTCTAAATCTTAACTTACAAATTGTAGCAATGGATGATGGGAAATTAGTGGGAATATAAGTAGTGGGCTGAGTCAAAAACAAGGAAAACAAGTTTAGGTGGGTTAGAGACATGTGACATATAAACGAATAAAGTAGGAGATACAGTCGTATACAAAAATTATAAAACAGAAAATAAATTGGAATTGTAAATATCGGTATCATCATTCAAAAGTAATTCAGAATTGTGTTTGTAAATTTCTATTGCTTCTAAAATATTTAGTCTGAGTCGTTTATTTGCTTCGTGTAAAACTGTAACGTTTCTCTCCGGTATGTGTCCTGTGTCAACTAAATGTCTGGCAAAAGCGGAGTCCGATTTCTTGTTTCTGTAGCATCTGAAGTGTTCGGCTCTGCGGGTTTCAAAACTTCTGCCAGTTTGACCGATGTAAAATCTGTCACAATCCTGACAATTTAGTTTGTAGATGCCCGATTTTTTAAGTTTGTCTATTGAAATACGAAATTCGGGAAAACCTTGTTCTTCAAACATTCTTGAATAAACCAAATATTGTGGGAATATTGGCGAGATTTGGCATCTAACTTGAAGTATAATCTCAATAGTTCATGCTCGCTAGCACTTTTTATAAATTTAATAGATTTGAGCAGCGAGGATGAGCTATTGAGATTATACTTCAAGTTACATGCCAAATCTCTCCAATATTCTCAGAATATTTGGCTTATTTAAGAAGAAGAAAGTTCTTCCAAATTTCGTAAGTCTAAAGACAAGGACTAAGAATCAAGCATCGAAAAAGGCAGTAGAAGCTGGATAGAAGACATGGTTAAAAGAAGAAGAGCATAAGTGGTATAGCCTGCGGGACGTAATATACGTATATCTGAAGACTGTTCATACAGAGTTGTTATATAAACTCCACTACCAAGAATTCTGCCAGTTTGATGATCAAGTTCGCCAAAAAGTAAGTGAAAATATACATAAAAAATATTTAACACAACTACGTAAACTTAATAACATAACAAAACAAACTAAACCAAAAAGTCCGCCAAAAATTAAAAACATAGAGATAAATTCAGCTAACTTTAATCAGCGCGTAATAAATCTATCCAATATAGAACTCAGTAAAACCGAAAATAAATCTATTAAATAAAGGAACTAAATATGTACCTAACCTCAACCACAAAAACTTAAAAGAAACCTTAATAGTAGATACTGAACTCGCGTTTTTCGACAGACAAGTGGTCTTGCTATGGGGTCACCACTAAGCCCTCTGTTAGCAGAGATTTATATGTCGAATTTGGAGGAAATAGTAATGAACAACACGTTAACAAAACAAGATGTAAAATTTTGGTAAAGATACGTGGATGATATAATTATAGGTTTCGATGGATTAGTTCGCCAATTAGAAAAATTCATAGATGCACTAAATTTAATAGATCCAAAAATACAATTTGATTTAGAATTAGAAAAAGATAATAGAATCAATTTTCTGGAATTAACCATAACGAAAATTAACAATAACCTTGATTTCAATATTTATAGAAAACCGTCATATTCCGGAATTACAATACCTAAAGATTCAATAAGTCCATTTCAACATAAAGTCGCAGCCTATAATTCGATGATCTATCGAGCCTTTAATTTTCCATTATCAAAAGAAAATTATGGAAAGCTCCAACACGAACTTACAGGTAGCTTATACGGCCAATTATAAATTAAGTTCATTGCTGGGTAATACCAAGGACCGAATTCCGGATCTTCAAAAGTCTAAAATATATAAAATTAACTGTCAGAATTGTGATAAACATTACGTTGGACAAACGTGGCGCCCTCTAAATGTGCGATACAAAGAACATATTGCACATATCAGATATGGTCGTAGTGAAAAGTCAGCAGTGGCTTCTCATGTACACGAAACGGGTCCTCAGATTGGTGAGATTAAGTTGTTGAAATTAGTATCCAATCGACTTAAACTGGATGCCGACGAAAGTGTGTATATCAGCAGGATGGGAAAGAACATTTTAAATAATGACAGTGGTTCTGTCCCATTCTCTGATCTATACAGTCTGTGTGCCGGGAAGGTTCACTCAATGGAACCCACACATCCAGTGACTGGTCCAAATACCAGAACCATCAGAACAGGAGAATTTTGACGAGAAATCGTATAAAGCAGGCCTCCATTTCACAATATCTGACATTTGTTTAAAACTCACTGCTATAATCCAAGTGACGTTTATGCAAATATTGTGTTTTTATTTTTATTTTTATTGTTGTTTTTATTTTTACATTTACATATTTTTACTATTATATTTATTTATTATATTTATATTTATATATATATATATATATATATATATATATATATATATATATATATATATATATATATATATATATATTTTGTGGACCCTTAAGGGGAAAAACTTTATTATTATGAGTTAGTGTGATATTTAAAGAAGTTTTGTTTGTACAGATTTTTATGTCGTTTAAACCAGGCGCAGCATATACCTACTATTAAAAACTGATTTTTAGAAGGTCATTGACTGACCCCAAAGACTGGCAATTTGATTATTAGCTATATTTTGAATCATATGCTAATTTTTAAAAAAAATTAAAACCTGGATTCCCATTAGGAAAAATATAAGTTTGCATCATAGGTCGAGTTTTTCAAAAATGGCAACTCTCACAGAACTCAGCCTGTATCTAATTATAGCAACATTATTTATATTTTTTCAGGGTACAAATTCACACTGTAGACACTTGATATGGATAAATATGTATGAGTCGTCTATAACTTGAGTCTAGTTGTGTGAAATTTATACAACTTGTATAAGTCTATAAGTCGAGTTATGCTCGTATCGATCCAATATTTACCTATTAATATATTCTATAGCAAACAACTACTACCACTAATGCATGCGTATCGCAGCATGTGACACATGCCACAAATTCAAATTTCATTAAAGGAAACATTACAGTTTGGTAAATTGATCGAAGCCGGTCGAATACGAAAGTCAACAAAAGCAAATAAGTGAGAAAAAAGATATCCCTGTCGCTGCATCCTGCAAAACATAGCGAATTTTTAGTTATAAAAATTATTTTTTCCCGAAAACCCACTTATATAGAAAAATAGTTCAAAATGTATCTCAAGTGATTGTTTCCGCTATTTCCCGTGGTGTCAAAATTTTTGAAAAACTTTTGATTGTTGGAAAATTTTTACAAAAATCATATTTTTTGAGGCTCCTGACATCGAATGTGCCTGACTGAAGAACTTATCCAAAACTGTCGATTTCTAGGGATCTCAAAACAAATTAAATTTCTACTGTAGTCACGGACTCATGTCTTATAATGACAGTTGTTGTAATAGCTGAATTTTTCAGTCGGAAATTCGTTAATAAAATTAATAGGTCATTTGCTTGGTTACTATATTTTTCTATATACATATTATATATTTACATGTACCATATTTGGCTAAACATTTTTTCTAAGAGCGCCTTGCTTACTAGAAGGCTCCATCCATTCCGGTGACTGGAAAAGAATTATGTTATTACATTAGCATATTTAAACAATATATTTATCACACCTTGAACAAATTTTCATAATTTTAACCTTAAAAAAGATCGAGAGAGAAGAATAGAAAGACGAAGACTTAACAGCTGGTGACGTTGATGTTATCGTGGTTTGATTTATGTTGTATATCAATCTATTACGTAACCTCGATCTTCGAGCTACGTTCGCATATGAAGAAGCTACGATTGACAACTTCTATCAATGGAAATTTATTGTAATTGAAAAAGGGAAATAACGTCTTATATAGGTACCTATATAAAATTTTATTTTTTCATTTTCCGCACTATCGCTAATAGCCGACAAAAAAATACAAATTTTTAATTCTTTCCTGGTTAATTTGCCTTAATTCTGTTTCAAGTGTGTGTAGATTTAATAGAATAACGAGAAGTTTTGTGAAAGGTGCACAAGCAACAACATTTAACAGATTTTGACGGGTGAGGATGACCTCATGGGTGGCCTATATATATACACACACATATATATATATATATATATATATATATATATATATATATATATATATATATATATATATATATATATATATATATATATATATATATAGTTCGTCTCATAATATAGCCTCACCAAGAGTTTTTATATTTCACTTACAATATTTTTAGCCAGTAATTAGTTAGCCAGTAATACGTTAGTCGTATCTTTCGAAAATGTCTTATTGTGTAAATAAAAATATGCAGTATTTGTTTTAATAAAATAAACGCACAAACCAATCGCAAAAGTTATATCAAAAACATATAAAATTAATATAATTTTTTGTCCCATAATATAGCCTCACCCTTCAAAAATTACGTATAATTTTAATAATTAATAACTGGTTGAGCCTCCTTTATTTTCCACTATTTGTGAAATTTTTGTTGGAATATTTTCATATAAATTCCTCACATATTCCAGTGAGATTTGGCGCCAGTTACGCCTAATATTTTCTTTCAATTTTTTTTGAAATTATATTGTTTCCCGCGGTCGTAACAGTTACGGGACGAATAACTCCATACGTTTTCGAAGATGTTGAGATCAGGTGATCTTGCTGGTCGTGTAAAACAGATCAGTTTCTTCGTTTAAACCACTCCTGTACACACTTAGCATTGTGAATTGAGACATTATCCTGCTGAAATATTTTTAATTACACAATAATACATTTTCGAAATATACGACTAACGTACTACTGGCTAACCTGTTTCTCTAAAATATTGTAAGCGAACTATAAAAGCTCTTGGTGAGGCTATATTATGAGACGGACTGTATATATATATATATATATATATATATATATATATATATATATATATATATATATATATATATACATATATATATATATACACATATATATATATATATATATATATGCTGCTGTAATAGCTGAATTTCCAGAAAGGAAATTCGGTAAACCGAAACCAAATTTCAAAATTCGCATTCCACTATCTATCTATCTATCTATCTATATATATATATATATATATATATATATATATATATATATATATATATATATATATATAATATATATATATATATATATATATATATATATATATATATATATATATATATATATATATGACTTTCGAACTTGGCTAAGTTCATTAGCCAGACATGTCGGATGCCCAGAAGTAGGTTTTTTTGGCCATTTTTTATCATTCAATCTTATTATTTAGACAGTTCGGTTTTTACATCGTTGAAAGAAAAAAAAATATGAAGAAAATATATAAAATATATACATAAAAAATTTATATATATATATATATATATATATATATATATATATATATGTGTATAAAATAAAAAATTAAAATTTTCTCGAGAACTACTTAACATAGAGAGAAAATTATAAGAATATTTTCTTCATAATTTTTTTCTCTTTCAACGATGTAAAAACCGAGCTGTCTAAATAACAAGATTTAATGATAAAAAATGGCCAAAAGAACCTACTTCTGGGCATCCAACGTGTCTGGCTAACGAACTTAGCCAAGTTCAGTAGTTATCCTCCTTCACTTTTGTAAAAAAGAACAAAAATTAACCATATTAGAAGCATTAGAAATAAACAAATTAAATAATGATCCAAACGTAACAGTTTTGAATGACCAAATTGACCTAAATAAATCTCTCCTTCTTAATATATTTAATTAATTCTATTCCAGTATCTATTTTCAATATCCTCCGGTTAAGATATTTATTAATAAAACATTCCAAAAATAAAATTTTGGTCTTTATATTCCCTTCAATTTCTACAGTGATGTATATTATTCAGCATTACATTTATAATTATTCAAATTAAATTTAAAAAGCTTCCGTAATATTCATTATTTAGTCTCCCCGCCCACTATTTGCTATCTACCTAGAACTTGTTTAACATCAAATTTGCAATTTGCCACTTGTTTCCGGTACACGTGTATTTGTTTACCTGGTTTTTCCCATTTCTTGACCAGTCCATTTATTGTCTTTATTTATATTCTTTTATCCAAACTGAATTCCCTTTAGTTCAGATTTCACCTGATGATGGTTTAATCAACCGAAAACTGGTAAATGGTAAAAAATATCTCTATATTTAAGTGAAAATTTGACAAAATTAAAGAAATTTGTTTCACCATAACCCAGATAATAAGTTATCATCACACCAAAGCGTATAGCCGAATAAGTATAGGTGAATCGGCCCCAGAAGCGAATTATCTTAATAACTATATTAGCGGTATTGTAAGGCTGTAAGTAATTGATATCTACAATTTTGGCGGCCAAAACTGAGTAGCTATGAAGATAACTAAAAAAATTTAAAAAATTAAAAAAATTGTTTTCTTGGTAACTACTCAACTTAGAAAAATAATTCCAAATCCACATGAAGGCAAACACTCTCAAGAAGATTAGACAGATTTATTATCGTATCAGTCCTCGTTATTAAGGATAATAACAACGATAATATCCGATCCACTGTTATTTTTAAAGGGTTCCAATTGAGCGACCACTTCAAAAAAAATTTCAGTAACTGTGACGTAATGCACTTAATTACTACACCAAGTCTCACCAAAATTCAAGGGGTACAACATGATAAAAAAATATTTTTTATTTCTAATCTGCTGAACCGCCTCTCCAGTGAGTCCGCCTGGAATTATATACATCAGTCGAAAGTACTTTCGGGGTATATGGATGAAAATTGGAGGGAATGTTCTTAGGGTCACTAAAAACAATTCTCCCTATGAAAAAACATGCTCTGATCCCGGACAAGGGTAGAAACAACCCCTAAAAAGTTTATTTCCAATTATCTCGCGAAGTGTGCGAGATATGGAAAATTTTTTTTAAATAAAAATTGTAGATCTTTCGATTCTACAAAAAAAAGTATACCACCGTCTTATCCCTATCTCTAATAGTTTGCGGAGAAATTGTCCCCGAAAAAAAAGAAAGACTAATTCCAATATTTTCAAACATTTACAGAAAAAAGTATTCTTGGCATTTTTCTCTAAAATTGAAAATAGAGAAATTAAGAAAAAAAGGCCCTGATGGCACTGGAAAATATGAAACTGGAGTCCGTTTTCATTTGAATCGGTGGCGGCTTTTATGTGTAGATGCTGCTTGCTCAGCAGTTTGACTGTGTGACGTCAGTGATCATACGATTATTGAGTTTCGACACCCCATCGCCCTTATTGAAAATCTTTTCGGATAGATATTTGATGGGCCAAAAACTTTGTTCCATGTATTGACCTGCGGCTATGTTGGCTTTGTGTTTTCCTCGCAGTAACCTTGTACGCAGCTGATTGTTCAGGTGTGGATTGGGTCATTGGATTAAATATTACTATTTGACCAGAATTTTCATCTGATGATACTTCGGGTTGACAAATGGCAGTCTCGTTGTATGGAGCTGATGGTTGAAATTGATTCCTAGGATTGTTCCTGTTTCCAAAACAACAGTTAATGAATGTTGTTCCTCCTTGATTCCCTCTTCTTGGATTGACGATACATTTGATTTCATTCCATAGTAATTGTATGATTTTAAAACGGTAAATACCATAAAGGACCTCGCAGTAACCTTGTACGCAGCTGATTGTTCAGGTGTGGATTGGGTCATTGGATTAAATATTACTATTTGACCAGAATCTTCATCTGATGATACTTCGGGTTGACAAATGGCAGTCTCGTTGTATGGAGCTGATGGTTGAAATTGATTCCTAGGATTGTTCCTGTTTCCAAAACAACAGTTAATGAATGTTGTTCCTCCTTGATTCCCTCTTCTTGGATTGACGATACATTTGATTCCATTCCATAGTAATTGTATGATTTTAAAACGGTAAATACCATAAAGGACTGATAATACGCTGATGGTTAAAAGGATACCTTTTGTGTATTGAAGGATGGTTGATTTGTATTGGATGAAAAAGGGTTTATTTAATTCTTGCTGAAGTTGTTCGTCGAATTGATTTAATCGATGTTGGACGTATTTAAGTTCATTAAGATCCATGTGGGACAATTTGATAGGATTTAATTTAAGGTTGGTAAGGACTATTTGGTTGATTTTCGTTTTGATACAGCAGTCGTCTTCTTCAGTATAGATGTTTGGGATGTAATAATGAAATGAAATGTTCGATAGAAGCGTTTGTGTTTCCAATATGATTGTGCCCGTGTAGGCATCGCATTCTTCGTCGAGTTGAAGGATACCTACACCATTTAGGGATGTTATGGAATTTTCTTTGTTTTTACATAACACGGTGCAACGTACATCGTGAGAAGTGACGAATAGCCATCGATTATTGTTGATTTTCTGCCAAATTTCGGTCGTGGCGTATATTGTTTGGACATTAAAATTTTTTTAGATACTTTTGGTTGTAACTTCATATAGGGCTATTTCACAGTTGTCCTTGATTTGTTGGTAGGATATCGGAATCTTTGTGCATACATATTCGTTTGGTTTATATTCTTTACAGCTGTCCATTATTTTTAGTAGAGCATATCGGGATCGACTTCTAGATATTATTAGGAAGTCATAATTTGGTTTAATGAAGGATAATATTTCTGAATTCGTTTTACTGGGAACTGGTAAGGAATAAAGTTTAAAAATGTTATAAGTATCAATTGTAGTAATAGGAATTTTGATAATTATAACCAGTTCAATTGCTGTTAACATAGCCTTTAGTGTAATTATTTTATATGATTCTAAATTTTGCCAAGTTGGTTCTAATCGTAATTAAAATTTTATTGAGTTTTGTAAATTTGTTAATAATGTTTGGGGTGGAAGGATTTGATAATCAGTTGTGCCTTGCTAAAGATAATGAATTAGAATATCTATTTAATTCTTTTTGAATTACATCATTAATTTGTTTAATTAATAATAAATGATTTAACACTGAAATTTGTAATCTATTAGCATTTAATACTTTAGAAGAATCTGCCATGAAAGTGTTACGAATCCTTATGTTAAAGTTTAATTGTTCCTCTACTTCATTTAAATTTGTAATAGTTTGATTCATATGTTTAATCGTGTCAGTGATTACTCTAATTTTCGATTGCATTAACACGTATGTTTGCTTTAACACGGTCATTTATTAAATCAGTGATAGAACTTTTATAAAATTTAGCATCTTCAGCATCCGGAATAGCAAATGACCAATTTATTGGATAGCTGACTGCGACAAGTAATCCACGTTTTTGTTTTTTATATGAATATGAATGCTGATTTTCAATGTTATTGTATTGCATTTTTAAATCTACGATTTGTTGATGAATTAGCGAAAGAGTAAGCTCACATGATGTAACATCTGTCGCGTTTATCAAATTACAATATGTTTGTGATTCTGCACAACTGCGTTATACAATGTTTAACATGTAATTAATATTACTAAGATTATAAAAATGAATTAAATTTATATTTTGATTTGAAAATTTTGCTTTCCTTAGCATTTTTGTCGTAATATTTTTTATTTTCTTCTTTGGATTAATTAATATTTTGTTTTGCTGTTTGTCTAATTATTTTGACTTTTTCAATAATATCTTGGGTTAGATTTTGATAAGTGAATAACTGCTTTGATTGTGAGGAATTTTTGTGAGGAATTTTTGGTTCTCTACCAAATACTAAAGTATAAGGTCTTTCTTTCGTGGACCTGTTTTCGTGTGTACTATAACTGTGGCAACCTAAATGTACGAATGCATCCCAATTAACGGGGTTATTATCTACATAAGATTTAATGTATGTTTTGATACTAGCATGTGATCGCTCCAAACTACCGTTACTTTGAGGGTGATAAGATGAGGTAACTTTATGTTCGATTTGAAGGATTTTATTAATTTCTTTGAATAATTTACTTAAGAAATTGTACTCCCTGTCAGTTAATATGGTGTTAGGGAAACCGAAGATAGAGCAATATTTTAGCATGTGAATAGCACATGTTGCAGCGCTAATTTCAATTATTGGGTAAGCCTGAACGAATCGCGCCAGCTCATCCTGAATTGTAATTATGTAGCGATTATTATTAGCTGTTAATGGGTAGGGCCCCATAATGTCCATTGCGACAGCATCACCAAAATCGTTAGCAGTATTAGTGATGACCATTGGGCTTTTATTATGATCGCGTTTTGTTCGTTGGCAAGTTTGGCAAACTTTGACATTTTTTTCTATGCCCTGCTTCATTCCTTCCCAGAAATACTTTCGTTTGATTTCTTGGAAAATTTTATTTGCACCGAGGTGACCTGACAGAACATCGTCGTGATATTCCTTTAATATTATTTTCTTTGTTCTTTATTTGGATGAATTAAATCACCGGTTATTAAATTAATATTTATATTATCTGTATTTAAATATTGTAGCATTGATTCAAATGTGTTTTATTTTATTACATTGCTGTGGTATGTTTATAATATTAATTTCCTTTTCTTGAATTAAGTATATTAAGTAATAAGTTAAATAATGATTTAAAAAGATTATCATATGATATTTCATCGCGTACTTTTTCTTTTATAAACATTAGTGATGAAGTATTTAATTTAGCTATTTCGCTAATTTTATTAGTTTTTATCTTTGGTAAATCGCAATGTGTATTAATGTAAAATGAGTATTGTAGCGAGTTACGATTTTAATGTAGGCCATGCCTAATTTTTGAAACTATGTACTTTTTGGCTTTTGTTAAAAAAAAACAGTCAAGATATATTTTTGTAATAAGACGCACGCATAAAATTTTAATATATTTTTGTAATTGAAAATAATATGTTAAATATAATCAATTTGTGCTAATCATTGTCTTTTTCATTGCATAAATAAAAAAATAAATAAATAATTTAGTAGTGAATTAAATATTTTTGTTGAAAAAGGGAAAAATTAATAATCTTTAAAACTGAAATATCACATCACTACAGTATTCATTATTTAAGGATAGGTCAATGGAATAATGGATTATTAATGTTTTAAATTCTTCAAACGGCTTGTTTACTTTGTTAAACTGAACCGTCTCTAGATTTTGCTGGTGAAGTTGTTTAAAATTTTCAAAAGATATTTTTTTTGATGTTTAGCACTGGACGGCTTATCTGCACTGGACGGGAATTTGCACGGGAATTTTTCTTTTCTGGTTTGTAGATCATTTCGTAATCATACTCCATTAATTCTAGTCTTCATCTTACAAGACGACTGGATGGATACTTGCAGTTCATGAGCCATTGTAGCGACTTGTGATCTGTGACGATTTTGAATTTCTTGAACAGGTAAGGACGGAAATGCTTACAGCTTTTGACGATGGACAAGAGCTCTCGCTTCGTGGTAGAGTAGTATCTTTCTGTGTCGTTAAGTGTTGCAGAGTAGTATCCTATCGGTAAATTCTTTCCAATTTCTCCTTGAGATAGTACTGATCCGATCGCTTCACTTAATGAGTTACAGGTAAGTATGAAAGGCGTCTGGAAGTCAGGATATTGTAAGAGCTGTAATATTTTTAAATTTTGGAATGATTCTTTGCATTTTTCGTTGAAGATAAAAGCAACATCTTTTTCAAGAGTTAGGTAAGAGGTTTGGCGATTTTTGAATATTCAGGAATGAATTTGCGGTAGTATCCTGTAAGACCTAAGAATGATTTGATTTCTTTGACATTGCGTGGTTCTTTTCGTTCTACGATGGCTTGAATCTTATCAAAAGATGGCTGCACACCTTTGTCGCTAATAATGTGTCCGGGGTAAGCCACTTCTTTCTTCAAAAATTCACACTTGCCTGGCTGTAGCTTCAAATTTAATGTTATGTTCTTTTAAATTACTACCAAAGATTATAATATCATCTAGATAGACAAAACTATCGTGACCTAAATTTTGTGTTAAAACATTATTCATAAGCCGTTGGAATGTGACGGGAACCTTCCTGAATCCAAAATTCATTCGGTTCATTTCAAAGGGTCCTTGAGGCGTACGAAAGGCTGTTTTGGCTTTATCTTTTTCGCGCATCTCTATTTGATAAAATCCGCTGGCCAAATCGAGTGTTGTAAAGTAAACTGCTTCTCCGAGTTGATCGAGAATTTCTTCAATGTTTGGCAAAGGAAAATTGTCGGGAATTGTGACTTCATTCAATTTTATATAATTCGTTACAACTCTCCACTTCTGTTGACCTAAGGCATCGCGTTTTTTCTGTATGACCCATAATGGTGAGGACCATGGACTGTTGTTCGGACGGATAATTCCTTGCTCTAGCATACTTTTCATTTGACGTTGTACTTTTTCTTCATGTACTTTAGGATATCTGTAGGTTTTTGATGAAATTGGTGTTAGGTTGGTCACATTGATTTCATATTTGATTGCTGGTGTTGTTGTAAGAATATCTGCTTCTAATAAAAATACGTCGCTGAAATTTTCACAAATTTCCGTGATTGATTCCTTTTCTTCCTTGATGCAATGTTGTAAACGTAAATTTTCATTTAGTTCTTTTAGTCGCTCTAGTGTGTTGCTATTTTCAATTTGAAACGTGAACTCTCCTTTGACTGAAACGCCATCTGTTAAATAGGTGTTCAATCATTGCCCGATCTACGCGCTACGTCAATCGAGGAAATTGACTGGACAGTTTTACTTAATTTTAGCGTGGATCCAAACCGCGACATGCTGCCGATTTATCATACAGCGAGATTTTAAAATATCAATTGAATTATACTGATCTAAGAGAGCCACCGCACGTGTTGCAGCCGGGCACCGTGATTACTACTTGTTAGTAAGATAGCACAGTGGAAGACTTTATTAATATTCGATCGCGGCACCGACCATTCAATTGCATGGGGCACCTCAGGGTTGTAAATCATATAAGTTCCATTGAAATGTATGAAATGTGTGACGGTGGCACGTGGTGTGTGCGATGTTTGTCGCACACAACGCATACACAGCTGTAATGGCTATTCGTAAAGTAGTTAAAATTTGTATTATTTCCATATTGTAAATTATGAAGTGGTATTGGAAAGAAGAAAAGATGAAATTTTCACTTAACAAATTTATTACAAGAATTATTATAAAAAATATTTGTGGAGTACAAGTATATAAAAAAAATCGATATTGACCGTGTTAAAATAAATACAATAATGAAATCAAAATGGCTACATCAGCTGTCAAACGAATAATGAATTACAAAAAATATGAAAAATAATGAACTTGAATTAATTTAATTAACCTGTGGCATATCGTGTTAAACTTAACAGACACCCAGGCAATGATATAATAATTTATCGACATTTTCTATGCCCAGCTGCCGATCACGGTGATCAAGACATTGCCAAATTATGTCGCCAAATTTTTGGACCTATTTATGGAAAATGAAAAGTAAACGACAATTTTGATTGACATTTTAAGATTTGTAAGAATTGTTATTTGTCGAATTTCAGACCAAATTTAAAAAAGGTGTGATACGGCGGTAAAGTTATCAATTTTTATCTAGAGAAGCTGTCAAAAAAAAAAATGGAGTTCTAACCCTAATTGGAATGATATATTGATCAGAATGTAAATGAATTTATGAATACGTTAGTGTGTAAACCCTTGGAAAAATATTTTTCGGAAGATTTTTTTTATTGCACTATTTTTCAAGAAATGCCCTTTTTATAAATATGCCACTCCTATTCTCCTCTCTTTATAATAGTATTCTCCTCTCTATTCTCCGCTCTAAATATATTCAAAAGTAAAAACATAATAGAAACTTTAGGTAAAATTCAAATTAAACTTTGTAAACCACATGACGATTTTATTTTTAATTTTCATTTAATCGATAAAGATTTCAATATCTCTTACGATGGTATTCTTGGTCATAGTTTCTTAACCCAATATCAAGCCGAAATTTCGTATAAGGATAATAAAATTACATTTCACAAATCGATAAAAATACACCTAAAGTATATATATATATATATATATATATATATATATATATATATATCCAATTCGATCCAATTTGATAGTTTTTCAAGTGAATTTTAATTAACATAATGAATTGGCCATTTGCCAAAGTACATCGAGTGTTCAAGTATCAGCCAAAGCTGGACATTGAGTGAACATATGAATATTGGTGTATGTTTAAATACGGGGAAAAGTCCGCCATACATTAATAATGTTTCACAGGCACTCGATAATATTTGAGATTAAAAATATAAACTGCGTCTCGCATCAAAGAGAGATTGTGTTTGGTTGAATATCGGATTGGAGTGGCACTCGAACAAGCGGTCGGTGGTCTAATTTGTAGGGCGCTTGGCTAGCAACCAAGAGATCCGGGTTCGAGTCCCAACCGATCCTATTTGATAGTTTTTCAAACACTATGTGAATTTTAATTAACATAATGTACTGGCCATTTGCTAAAGTACATCGAGTGTTCAAGTATCAGCTAAAGCTGGACATTAAATGAACATATGAATATTGGTGTATGTTTAAATACGGACAAAAGTCCACCATAGATTCATAATGTTTCACAGGCACTCGATAACATTTGAGATTAAAAATATAAACTGCGTCTCGCATCAAAGAGAGGTTGTGTTTGATTGATTATCGGATTGGAGTGGCACTCGAACAAGCGGTCGGTGGCCTAATTGTTAAGGCGCTTGGCTAGCAACCAAGAGATCCGGGGTTGGAGTCCCAGCCGATCCAATTTGATAGTTTTCCAAACACTATGTGACTTTTAATTAACTTCCTTAATAATTCATGATTGACAGATTAATGTGATTATCGTTGTGTTTAAAATAACACTTGTTAACTATTTTTTTTTTTCAAGCACTAATCAAAGAATATAAATTAAAACTTTTAAATAAAAACTTTTAAATTAGTAATTTTGGTGTCAACAAAATCAGTTACAATTTATTTTAATTTTAACAAACGGGTTAAAATAGCCTACGTTTTCTGCTTCACGGTATAAAAACGTCATGCGCGTCTGGTCTCATTCAAATTTTAAATAATCAATCATAAAAAGAAAGTATTTAAATATAATTAATTTTGTTCATATTTAGATTTATCATCTATATGTTGTCTTTTTATTAACGCTCGTTTGTAATCACAAGCGTAGGTTGACCTTTAACATTAATTACTTATTGAAAATGATATGCTTCTACTGAATATTGTTGATACTTTGTTAATTAGTAGCAAATATACAATTTGAGTGAAAATAAAAAAGCGAAAAGGCGACCTTTCTGTTATTTCAATTCAAAACATACAATCTCAGAAGGGTATGTCCTAGGCAGTGGGCGTTTTCGGTTGTTGAACATTTCCTTTAAATTAATATCAAACTAAAAATAAAACGTTAATTTCTTTTTCTTTTTTTTTGTTTTTTAGCCACCAGAGTCTCTTTAATGTTAATTCTCTTTGGAAAAGCTCTGATTTGAACGAGAATGTTTACTATCACAAATTGTTTTCACCTTGTAAACTGGAAAAGGATAGATGTTGGAGGTGGATAATTAAAAAAGAAAACTTTTATAATGTGCTTACGGAAATTTTATAAATTTCCGTAAGCACTGTTACTTTATAAAATTTTTTTTAAGGCTCGGTATGCCTATGTTAAAACTTTAATCATACCATCTTAATATTTATGAAAATTAAATGAATTTTTTCTTGATGGTAGCACTAATTTAAACTGCTGCTAACTCGAGATTAAGCTAAAGTGAAATACCATAGTTGTCTCGGTTCAGTATAAGAACTATGGAATTTCCAAAATATATTTTTCGGTTGTAACAAACTTACTTAATCAAATAATATATGCAATGTTTTTTGCATGATAATGTATCACCTTTATTTTCAATATAAAAATGTTTTTAATGTAACCTAATGCGCGTAGTTTTTGGCGCTTTATCTGATTAAAAATATATCTATAAAAAAATACTTGGTAACAAGGGTCAGAAGAAGTCTTCTGCTGAACACAGTTGGAAAAGAATAGTGTTCTCAAAAACAATTGCAATGTAAAATTATAATTTTTTTTTTTAAAAGGGATTCCAACTAAAACTTAAATTTTATTCATATGGTATTTTTTTAAATAATTGCCAATCTAGTAAAAAAAAGCAGAATTGTAAACTACTTAATATTATTCAAAAGAGTTTAAATTTAAAACAAGTAAATTTGTTATATCCATCGGAAGTGAAACAAACATATTTCATCATGTCGTTCAGGTGGGACCAATTCATTTATTGTTGAAATAGTTCTTTGTAATTATCCAAATTGATATAAGTTCATCAGGCATTATTATAAAGATTTTACATTCTTTAAATCGATTTGGATAATCTGTTATATTTTTATGATATTGTGCACTCTTTAATTAGCATGTGTTCAAATATCTTTTATTATTTATAAATCACAAGTAGTATCACCATCTTGTCTTACTAAAGATATAAACTAGTGCGTATGGATCTTATAATTTATTGATAACCTGAAAATAGCACGTACTATTTTAAATCTTTCTATCCATACTTGATATTTTGATATGAAATATAAAACAATACCGTAAACACTGGTTACTTGAGCCCAGATTTGCAAATCATCTGATAATTTTTAAAATTTAGCGTAACTGTTATATTTATTTGGGATAGAGAATTCAGTATATTAATCTGTATATGACTACGGTTAAATATTATTATATAAAATGGATTTTTTTCTGATGGTTCATAAATTTTATACATCTTTAGATTTTGGTTCAAGTTAACCTCAAGTTCGGGTTACTTGAACCCAAGCCTAAATTTCCAAGTGATTTCCATTTGAAAACAGTTTGAGACGATAAGATATTGGTTACTAACTAAAACACATTGTACAAACATGTATTTATTTAATAAACATGAATTGGTACCAAAACTGAATAAAAATTTTCAACCAAAAATTGTTATGGATACCAAATTATTTTTATGAGTTAAAGTGTGTCTGTTAGACTACCTAAAGAAAATAATCCTTTTTTGATTAGTGTAGGTAGACGTATTTTCTTAACTATACCTTCCCATTTATAGTACAGTACGTCCTTGTTCTTGGACCACTTCCATGCCTTTTTAATTGAATCCATGTACCATTTTATACCAAATTTATAATGGGCTCAAGTTTTTGAGCCCATTTGAAGGTTTTCGGTATTACCATGGAAAAAAATTCCATGGTAATAGTGAAAAGACTACAGAATTCTTAAGGAACTTGATAGACATGAGTTAAATTGTCAACAAAATTTTATTTCAATCTCAAAACATGAAAGTAAACTAAATTTATGAACTCGTAATCTACTGAATATTCGTAATCTGCTTTTCGTAATATATAATAACTTCAAACATCAAACTTTTATAATAGAAATATTTTATTCGGTCTTCTATATAGTCACGTTAAATTTAAATATTATGAATTGAAAAAGAAGTTATAAGTGATCCTCTCCATAAAATAAAACGACATTAATATTGTCATCAAGAGGCTCTGCAGGTCTCTGCTCTGTTCTGCTTCAACACATCTATACAAGTAGCTTGTTTTCATACAAAATTTTCATCTTTCTATTCAATTTTGTTTTCCTTTGACTGA